>CM051831.1:4549552-5077009 GCA_028451465.1 Erethizon dorsatum | reverse complement strand
ACATGTCCATGGCCACCACCCTGGGATTCATCCTAGGGACTTTCAAGCCCAGCTCCCACCACTGAGCAGTGTGGGATGCCAGGTGCCCTTAAGGTCAAGGAGAGTGAGCAGGCGGAGAGAGGATGCAGCCTGGAACACTGTCCCATCTCTAGCTGCACACCCACCAACTGCCACATGCCACCAAGGGCACCCGCCTCCCTCCCTCGGGGCCACCGGCCAGGAGCTCCCTGCCCCATCTATACCCGCTCATCTGCCGCAGGCTGGGCCTTTCCTCGTCTGCGTCACCTACACCCAGAAGACAGTCAGCCCACTTTCTCCAGGAAAGGAAAAGCCAGCGTCTCCACCCTCGGGAGCTGCGTTCTGTCTGCCGCTGCCTCTCCCACCTCGGCCAGGAAGCTGACGGCTAGGAAACCCACCCCCAAGCCTTGCATATTGAAACTCATGGCGCCAAAGCCATCCCCTAAATGTGCTCTATGGGCATCTGACTTCAGCCACTGCGGGTCCCTGCTAGAAACATCTCGCCCGCAAAGCCCAAGCCATCTCCTAAAGCCGCCCCTTAAGCGGCAATGCTGACTTCACTGAATGCTGGGTTGCGAGTGCCAGTGGGTACAGGCTGGCAGGTGACCATTGTGTCCCTGGCCAAGTGGAGGGCACAGGCTAGCAAAGTACTACGGTGAAGGGGAGAGAATGGTCCAGAAGGCCTGAGGATACGGATGGGGAAGGAAGCAGGAGCAGGGACAGTGAGCCGGGCAGGCAGGGACACGTACCCCGGCCCACAGGCAGGGCCTCAGCATTGCAGCACTGGTCCACCAGCTGGTGGCAGTGCTCAGTCAGGGACTCCAGCTGGGCCTTGTCACAGGACACGCCCAGGAATCTGGCCAGCTGCTCCACCATGGTCACCAGGTCCTGAAAGACAGGAGCAGAGAGCAAAGCAGCAGTCAGAGGCCGGGACTGTACACACCACCTCCCCACGGAGATGTGAAGCCCGGAGCCGCCCGAGAGCCCTCGGCTCCCAAGTATAGATCTGGGCTTCAAACCTGGGGCCCATGGGGCACTGGGAAGCACAGAGGAGTTCTTGAGAGCGCTGTGTTTAATTTTTAAACAGCAGCAGGAAGTAGAAATGTCCCTCAGAAGCAAGATCTAGCTGGCTTCCTTCCTCCTGCCCCGGGCAGCTGAAATCTACACTGGCCTGGGAAAGCAAGGAACCCAACCCGCCTCACTGCCCACAGGAAGCAAGATCCTGCCAGCCTGCCCGCCCCGAGCGCTCACTCCGCGCTTCCCTCACGCTGCGGGGTCCCTGAAGCTGTGTCCTCTCTCGAAGGCTGACAGAGCAAACTAGCACATAAAACCTCTGAGCGGGTGCACGGTAAAGAACCGCTTTCATTCACGCAGCATTTCTCAAACCTCAAAGGAAACATGTTCTGGGAAGGCTGGCAGCAGGGCCCGCTCCGCCCTGGGCTCTCACAGGACCGATAAGGCAGTGCAGACCCTAGGCTCCTACTGCCACCCTGAGCAGCCTCATCTGGGGCAGCCAGGAAGGGTCCACCCAGCACCCCGGTCCTGTGCAGGGCTTGGCGCAAGGGTCACTGCACACAGACACTGGACCATGAGCAAAGGAACGGAAAGAGCCTGCTTCCACTGCCTTGTCGCCCAGCACTGGCACAGGAGGAGGACAGCAAAGCTGGCCCTGCACAAGCACCAAAAGGAGAGGGCCACAGCTGACCACTGAGCACAAGATCCTCAAGGGACAGCTCACTTACAATGCCCTTGGAGGAGGAGGCGGGAACCCTTCTGGAAGCTGCATCCAGCTCCAGGATGGGAACGGGAGGCCTGCCCACTCAGCAGCTCTGGCCACCTCCTCCGCCTCCTGGGCTTCCCTTCCCTGGCGCCTTGTGCTTGGGACAGCAGCACCCAGCTTGGCGGGGCTGCAGCAAGAGGCCCCATATGTCACAGAGCCAGTGAGTCAGGTCAGGTCCCAGCACTGCTGGCCACCTGGTCACCCAGCAGGGTGAAATGGACAATGCCCTGGGGCACCTGACAGCCCACTGAGACCATGGGGTGGTGAAGCAGTTGAGACAGGAGGAAGGTGGGTGAAGGGAGCCCCTGGGCACACAGCCGAGTGCCCCAGCCCTAAGTGTCACCACGACCACCAAAGTGAGGCCAGGCTGGGCCCCTGCGCAGTCTGGAGAGGCCGATGTGCACCAGGCCAGCTGTTCTGGAGTAAGACGTACATGTTAGCTCTGAAACTGCACTTCAGCCCCTAGCGTCCACTACAGACATCCCAGGCCCTGCCTGAGGCTGAGAAAGAGAATAAATGAGACACCGAGAGCCGAGACTGCTACGGTTTGTCTGTGCGTGTGGTGGGACCCTGCAAGAGGCGGGCGGCACAGGAAGGGACTGGGCCGCTGAGGGTAGAGCAACAGGACTCGGAAAACATGCAGGGGTGAAGAGGCATCGAGGATGATGCAGGATTTCCTCCTTGAGCAAACCTGAGGGTGGAGTCAGCTGCCGTGCACTGAGGGGCAGAGGGGACCCAAGGGATGAGGTATGGAGCCTAGCTAGGACAGGGCCTCCGTGCTGGGCAGCTGCAGTGCCCCAGGCCTGGCACATGAACAAGACTCAGGGCAATGAGCACAGACGAGAAGATGAGAGGTGAGGCTGGTCAAGGAGAAGAGAAACCAGGGAGACCAGCCAGCATCATGGCAGCCAGGGACAGAAAGTGACAGGCCATTTGTGTGCCACTAGAAGGCCTGAGAAGAAGGGCCCGGATACCACCCATGGTACTGGCTTGAGCAATGTGGAGGTCACTGGGGACCGTGCAGCACAGCCTGGTAGTGGCAGGACAAGGGAGGGCGGAAGGGGGTGCAGAGCGGAAGGGGAGATGGCAGAGGAGTTGGCAGTGAAAAAGAGGCAAGGAAGGACGCAGAGAGAGAGAATGCATGAAGCCCTGTGTTAAGAAAGGGAAGGCTTGGGGCCGGTGAGATGGCTCAGCGGCTTAAGCGCCTGCCCGGCAAGCGCGAGGGCCCGAGTTCGACTCCCGGATCCCACATACGAAAAAGGGGCCGGTGATATCGCTCAGCGGCACGGGCGCCTCCTGGCGTGCGAAGTCCTGAGGTTGACCCCCGGTACCCACAAAAAAAAAAAAAAAAAAAAGAAAGGGAAGCCTGGGCTGGGGATGTAGCTCAGTGGTACAGCACCTGCCTGGCAAGCATGAGGCCCTGAGTTTGATTCCTGGTACCAAAAAAAAAAAAAGAAAGGGAAGGCTGTGTTCCTCCACGGTCCAGCCCTGGTCCTGCCAAGAAGGCACAGTCGTCCAGGATTCTGGGGGCTCATGCAGCTCAGGACGACGGTGGCAGCATGTCAGGGTCCCCTTGTGCACAGCAAGCCCTGGGGCCCCAAGAGGCCTGCTCTGCATCTCTGTGCCCACTCAGCCTCACAGCACAGTGAGGCCCTGTGTCCCACAAGCCTGGCTGGACCCTTCCAGCACCAGGCGGCACCACAGGGCAATCGTGGCAGGCAACCTGCCCTCAGCGCCTGAGAATGGCGCCTGAGCGAAGGGGCGGAGTGAGGGACTGGAATGGCTGTCCCAGCGTGCTATCCTGTCAGTGGCTGCACTTCCGTTAAGGTAGACACATACGCTCACCCTGCCCAGCCCCGGAACAGCCGCTGCCACCCACCGGGCCCAGCTCCCTCGCTCCACACTCACCCGGTGCATGTCCTCGTACTTGAGGAACAGCACATTGGCATCTGTGCGGTGCTCCCAGAACTCCTGAACGTGCTCGAACCAGGAGCCGTAGCCCACTGTGGAGACAGGCAGGGTGAGACAGCAGCAGGGGGGACGCCCAGGCACCAAGAGCACACCCTCTGCCCAGGGGTCCCCTCCTGCAGCGGGGAAGAGAGGGGAGGGGGAGGAGGGGACAGCCCGATGCAGATGAAGGAAGAGCAGGCTCCCAGCCAGGGTGGACTAGCCCACCCCAACTCCCTCACTGCCTGTGCTCTAAGCACACACCTGCCCGTGCCTGACCGGGATGGAGCCTCCGAGGACACGGTACCCACAGTGTTGGGAGGGGGATCTCGACAGTACCCGGCAAGGGGCTTGGCAGGAAGAGAAGGATGCCCAGGGGAGGGTGGGGTAGATGGGTATAGGAGGCTCCAGACTGCCCACACCACTCGAGTGATGGGGGAACCAGTTAGGCCACGAGAGGAGCAAGGCGTGCCTGACTGCATATGGGGCACCAGCTTTGGGGACGCCAGAGCTCTGGGTCTCCTCTGGACCTGGCATGTGCGCAGAAGGTGGTGACGGAGCCCTCCCGTCCCTGCCTCCCTGGCAGGAGGAGCCTGCCACACCCCCACCGCTCTGCAGGCACCCTGCTCTCCAGCCTGTGGGAGGGCACAGTCCACCACAGACGCTGCTGGAAGAAGCCGGCCTAGGGAGCATGTTCCCCACGCTGCACAGGTCACAGCGACTCTGTCCACGGGGCATCCCCCACACCACACAGGTCCTGGTGACCCTGTCCAGAGTACCCCCACCCTGCACCTCACGTGCCCGGGTGTCCCTGGCCCTCATCCCTGGAGTCTCGGGCTATGACATCCTCCCGCGGCTCTCTCGCTTCCACACTCTGCTTGGCCTCTGACCGCGTTAGGAAGCGGTGTCGTTTCAATGCTTTCCGGGTGTCAGCTCCTGGGCTCTCAGGACCTCAGGCGAGAGGCTGGGCCTCTGTGGCCCAGGTCTGTGCCCAAACTGGAGTCCCTGAGTGGCTGAGCAGGAGTGGAGCACAAGAAAGGACACAGAACAGGCCTCCGGCGGGACCGGCCAGCATGTGTGATGGCCTCTGATCAGCAGGGAGCAGGGTTCTGTGATGTGCTGAGTCCAGGCAGGAAGGGGGAGCTTAGCCGGGGAGCTCTCAGGACCCAGTAGGGGTGGGGAGCAGGACGCCAGAGCTCCAAGGCCCAGCGCCCCACCCCAGCGTCCTCCTCTGTAAAGTGGGATGTGTTGCATGGTCACCAGGAGCCTCAGGCTGTGCAGGTGAAGGCCCAGCATAGGGCAGGCCCCAGAACAGCTCAGCATGGGAAACACTTACGCTTGTCATTCATAAATCGCCGGCAGAATTCCTGGAAAGTGCCTCGGTAGCTCATGGTCCGCAGCGAGCGGTGGAACTGATAGTAAGACACCACCAGGTCCTTGGGGTTGCGAGCCATGTAGATGACCTGTGGGCGAAGGGGGTTAGAAGATGCCCTCCCACCCGGGCAGGCTACCTCCTCACTGGGCCAGGGTCCGCAGGGACAGCGCCGGCCGGGTCATTCGAGTATCTGGTTGTACCCCTGTCTTCTAGAACTACTTTAAAAGACAGAGGATCACGCTGTGATGCTGGTGATGAGGTCACAGGCCTTGGAAAGGTGCCACCCTCAAGGGAACAAGCCCATCAGGGGCACAGGAGATGGGGCACCTGCCTTTGGGGCACACCATAGTTGCAGAGAACCCCCACTAACACAGGGTAACATCCTGGACCCATGAGCCAAGACAGACCTTGGCACGCAGAAGTTCTTGGGGTAGAAGCCAGGCCAGGCACGCGGCCAGAGAGAAAAGCACAGGTTACCTTGGAGCCGCCACTGTGGAGGTCGGAGGGCAGGAAGCGGTAGGGAAGGTGACTCTTGATGAGGCGGGGAGAGGTCAATTCCTGTGGGAGTTGGCAGAGGGGTGGCTCTGAGGGGAATGTGGCTGTCACCCTGCCTCTTCCCAGGGCCTCTCCAGCAGGACCCAGCCCATCACGGACTTCTCCCCTGAAGCGTGACCCACACCCAGGCTGGATCCTGAAGGTAGAGACGAGGGCCACCTCCTCAGCCAGCGCAGTCAACCTCTCCTGGCCACAGGAATCTGCTCAAGACCAGAGAGCTGCTAATTGGGCCTAGAATGGCCAAAAATGGCTACCAAGGAGGACCTGAGACCTGAGGGCAGCAGAGCACCTGCAGTGCAGCCCAGAGTGGCAGCTGCGAGACGGCCAGTCTCCAGCCCACGCCTGCGCTCTTTCTACACCGCCCCGACCCCTCCCCACGCAGCAGCCAGGGTGATCCTGCGAAGGATCTCTGCTCCCATGCTTCCGGCCCCTCCACTCAGAGCCCCTCTTCCTCATCACCATGGGAACAAGCTCAGCCCTGCCCAGGCTGAGAGATGACTTCCCATCCTGTGTGGCTGCGACAGCCCCGATACTGTCAGCTCCCTGCTGCCCGGAAGCCAGGCACTCAGCACAGCTGCACGGCACACTCCATGAGCGGCCCTCGAGGGGCACGGCAGTGTGGGCAGTGAGGTGCACCTGAGAGGTGGGGTGCGGGGACCAGCTCCCCCGGGATGGGAGCCACAGAGGGACCTCCCACCATAACATGGGGCGGAGTGGGGTGTTCAGAGCTGTACCGCATCCAGCCAGTCTCAGTGAGAGTCCGTATCAGGGCTGCGGGGGCAGGTGAGGTGGGCATGGAGTGGAGAAAAGTCCAGCTCCACCAGAGGGACAACACGCACAGGGCTTGGAGAGAATACTTTCTGTTATTCCTGATACCAAATATTGATCAAACACATCCACCACCCCCCCTCCACAGATGGGAGGAAGGTCACACACCTAAACCCCTCCCCAGCTTCCTGCTGCTCACAAATAAAGGCCCAGGCACCTCACGTAAGGCTTCTGGGTCCTCCCTCGCACCCAGATGGGTCACCCACACCCTGATCAGAGGCCAGGGTCACAGTCCCAGGCTCAGCCCTGTCAGTGTCTCTCCTAGCTATCCGGGGCTCCCTGTCCTGCACCCACGGAGTCCCTGAGCCCCTCCAGAAGGTATAATGCTGAGGTGTCCAGGGGCTTGCTAGGGGCTGGGCTGCTGCCCGCGGTACCTTGATGATGTCCAGGCCCGGCTGTGGGTACTCTAGCACTGGAAGCTGCTCGTCGATGTTCATCAGGCCAATCTCATCGGGGTCGGCGCCCTGGCTCACCAGGTAGACCACCTCCTGCAGCAGGCTTGTGCCTGGGGAGAAAGATCGGGGCTCAGAGGGAGTGGCCCAGCCCTGAGGCAAGAAGGCAGCAATGGCCAAGGGCTAGCCACAGCTCATGCCCCATGCCACACAAGGCCGAGGAGCCCCTACTCAAGGGGTCCGACTGCTGGACAGCTTCAGACCTGCTGCCCGATGCCCCCTCTTACAAAGGGGCAACATGGCATGCACCAGTCCCTGCTGCATGTGGGGCCATCCCCTGGGAAGAACGCACGTTTCAGGCTCGGGTCCCATGTTTCCCAACCTAAAACCCTTCCCAGCTTTCCACTGTTCACAAATAAAGCCCAGGTACCCCATGAAGAACCTCTGAGTCCCCCACCCTGGCCTCTGCTTACGCACACCCCAACCTCAGGAATCTCCATCATAAGCCTGCCTTCCCTGAAGCCCAAGCTCCAAGGTCGCTTACGACCCACGCCAGCATCTGCACACACCCGTGCGCCTGGTCCTCCCTGCTGAGCCCTGGGCCCACCCACCCCACTGCACACAGCCAGCCTGGCGGACAGTCTGAGCAGCTCAGCCTTTGCCAGGTCAGGAAGAGGTGGGGCCCTGCCTGGGCCACTCGGTGACAACCATACCCCATCAAGGCCACCCTGGGCCCATCGTCCATTTGGGCTCCCTCAGGCCAGGTGGGAGCTGGTGGGGACTGAGGGAGCTGCCAAGAGCAAAGGCCACACTGCATGGCCCCAGCCTGTCCCAGGCCCCACGAACATATTCAGCACTGCACTGCACACACTCAGCCCCACCCAGGCAGATCCTGGTCCCCAGGCTTCCCAGTCTTCCCAGTCACCACCTCCTCCTGCGAACTAAGGGTGACAGCGCAGCTGAGCTCCGGCCACTCCCTTTGAGGGCTCAGTCTCTGTCCTTGGTTGCCCCTCCTTGCTAGCCTAGGTGGCCTCACCCAGCCCGTCCTGCAGCCCCACCTCTGAGGACACCGATGCCGGACTCTGCTCCACAGCCACGCTGTCCTCGGTACCCCCGCGCTGGTGCGCACCTTCCTCCTGGGTGCAATGCAGTGAACCTGCTGACCCCACCATTAGGTGTGGCCAGAGCAGCCCCTCCTACCCTGGGCAACGCTGCCCCTCAC
Organism: Erethizon dorsatum; assembly: GCA_028451465.1. Classification (NCBI taxonomy): domain Eukaryota; kingdom Metazoa; phylum Chordata; class Mammalia; order Rodentia; family Erethizontidae; genus Erethizon; species Erethizon dorsatum. The sequence goes on along the minus strand of CM051831.1, from coordinate 5,068,892 downwards.
GCCTGAGCCACTACCCAGGAGGGGAACACATTGCCTGCTTCCCACACAGTGCAGCCCGTGGCCTAGACGCAGAAGTCAGGTCACTACGCCGTCCACAGAAAGCCCTCCCACGGCCCCACACCCCAGACCTGTCAGCTGTGTCTACACTGCCCCTCCTGCCTGCTGGCCGGTGGCACTTGCCAGTCCCATGCCTGCAGGCTTTGTCACTCCCTCCCTCCTTCCTGTGCCCAGTTAAATGTCCTAGCAGCAAGGGCTCCCTGATCACATCTCGCTGTCCCCAGCCTGTCCCACAGCCCAGGAACAGAGCCTGATCCCTCCTGGGCCCCCATGTCCCCACAAGGACAGGGGCTCAGATGCAGCGGGACAGCCAGGTCATCTCTTGCTCCCTGCACATCCTCCTGTCCTGAGCAGCAGTCAGGACACAGCAGTCAAGGCGACACCCAACATCCACCGGAGCACAACGTGCTGACTTGTGGGAGAAAGCAGCTCTCTCCTTCGAGCAGGGGCGTCTTGGTCCAGGCTGCAGGACTTCCCTCATCCTGGAAACTGGGCATCACTGCCCATTAGAGGCTCCCGAGGCCCAGCTGTGCCCAAGGTCACAGAGCCGGGGAGTGGCTGACACACTGATCCTCCTGATGAGTGGCAGCGTGCAGGCAGAGTCCCCAATATGGGCCTCCCAGTGACACTGTCACTCTCTATTTCTGGTGGTCCCCACCCCCACAGGCCAACAGCCCACGAACTTCTCTGCACACTAACTTCCTCTTCGTCGACATCATCCATGCCGATCCCACATTTCCTCCATTAAATATTTATGCCGAAAACACTGCCTCACGGGAGTCTAAAGGAAGGGCTCTTACCCTGCAGACCCACAGGGCCCACCGCGGAGGCCTCTCTCCAGTCCCCCCAAGGCCTCTGCTGCCTAAACATCTCTGCGTCCCACATTCTCCAGCTGCCAGCGCAAGTCAACAGAGGCCAACCAGGGCACCAGGTAGGGAGTGCAGGGTACGGAGGGAACAGGGCTGGGGACAGGCACTGGTTTCCCTATGGCATAAAGCCAGCTGGCAAGACCTGACAAAATGACCAAAGACGATGAACTAGAGACAAAAATGATAACTAACTGCTCACTGGTCCCCTTCCAGGCATGCTCCTAGGCACCCTGAACCAAAGGCCCAACACAGCTTCGCAGCTGGCCAGACTGGCCTCCACAGAAGCCTCCACCGCATGCCTGCAGGGGCTCTTCCTTCTCCATCCCACTGCCACCGCCTGTCCATCACCCCAGATACTGCACAAGCCCGCCCAGCCCTTCCACCCACTCCTGGTGGCTGCCTGTGCCCAGGGCTCTCCTGGTCCCAGCAATGGAGCCCTGCAGGGCCCAACCTCCCCCAACACCCCCAGCTCCAGCAGGTCTCCTCCTGCCCCCAAGCCCACAGCCCATGGCCTTCAACACGCCTGGCCAGCCTCGACTGGACCTGGGGGTCACTGCCCCCAAGGAAGCCTTCCCTGGCACTCCAAGGCTGGACTGGAGCCCTTCCTGGGCGTTGGGGTCTAAAACTTCTGGTTCTATGTCACCCAGTGCCTGAGTAGGGGCTCGGGGAAGGCAGAAGCTGGTCATCTGGAGGTCAGAACAGCGTGCACGAGGCATGGCGTCCCTTTCTGGAGACTCTACCCACTCCTCTCCCCGTGCCTGGAACTCTGGCCACCGTGTGGTCACTCAACAAGTCTATGATGCATCCTCCATCCTCCCCTGGCATGTCAAGCCTCCTGGTAATTCCAGGAAAGATGTGGCCCCAGCCTCCCCCTCTAGAAAATGGAGGTGAGCCACTCCCCCAGGAGGTGACAGAGGAAGGGCCACAAAGTGACCTGCTCAGGTCGCAGAGGCTCTGAATGCACAGCTCTGAGCACCTGGATTCTGAGCACTCGGGCGCGGGCACCACAAGCTGGGCCCCCAACAGGCAGTCTGATGCCCGGTGACAGGCTGACGTGGCAGGCGGCTCCTGCAGCGGCCCTCACAGGAGCCTCACAGAGAGGAAAGCCTAGGAACATGTCCTGTCACTGACAAGGTACCCAAGCACAGGAGGTCACGGCCCAGGGTCAGGGCTGAGAAGTGGGGCTGCACAGGAGTGGGGCCCCAGATTCCAGAAGGGTCAGTTCGGGCAGTGGCAGGCAAGGGCAGAAGTCCTAGGAGACCCATCATGGTGCAGCAGGCCCGGGACGGAAGGGGCAGGGACACCCTAGAGGCACCAAAGCAGGTGCAGGTTGCAGAGGACAGCGCCTGTCATCCGGGAGTCTGATCTGCTACTGACAGGGCAGTCCCCCACGAGGGCCAGTACTGCGAGCTGCGACTCCACAGGTGGACCCGGCGCACGACTGACACAAGTGCTTCTGCGGCACTGAGGACAGAGGGCACCCTCCCAACCTCCTCGTGGCGGGCAGTGCACTCTGCCCCTGGGATCTGGGGCTGAGACCCTTCCACAGGCAGCCCCTCATTTCAGGTTGCAGCCTGTCAACACCCGTGGAGGTCTGCAACCTCCCCCCAGAACTGGGGAGACAAGGCACCCTGTTCTGGGGTCAGAGGCAATCAGAACTGGGCCCAGAACATGAGGTTCCCTGTGATTTCCATTTACATTATTTACCAAAGTCACACTCCCACCAGTTTAAAAAGTCTGAGCCCTGCCTGGCACAGAACAGAGGCCCACCATGCTCCTCCCGCCCTGCTCCACTCCCCAGAGCAAAGCCGTGTTCCTTTCACCCTCAAACTTCCGAATGAGCAGCTGACGTCGCTACTCACGATCCGGGCAGCTGAACGGCTCTACAGCCCTTCAGCTAGGGAAGACGAGGACGCAGCCGAGTCCTTCCCCAAACACATACATGTGCACACGACACACACACGCCCCTTCCCCTCTGCAGAGTCGTGGAGTCACCGCGCCACTTGAGTCTAAGCTGGAGTTAAGTGAGCGCTTTCCGGGCTCGCCTGGGGGGATCCCACTTCCTGCCTCCTCTGTGGTGTAGACAGCCACTGTTCACCGGCTTACTTGTCCGCATCACTGTTACGGATTCGACTCTGTGACGGACAAACACTCTCAGCACAGCCCAAGACAGGGTTCACCCCCACCGCGGGGGATGCGTCCCCGCGCGCCTGGGATGTCTGAAGCTGTGGACAGCGCTGGACCTGGGAATGTGTCTTTTCCTCTCCCCACCTATGATAAGGGTTAATTTATGGGCACAGTGAGAGATTAACAATAAAAACAAAACCTACCGATTACAACGCACTGTAAGAAGTTGCGTGGACATGCTTCTCTCTCTCCCTGTCTTAACTCCTCACTGTGCCACAACAACATTTTCAAAGTGTAGTTCCACAGGTACCTGAAACCAAAGGTAAGCGGGGCCCTTACTGTGGTGACCCATCCCCACCCCGGCTCCCGCCCCTCTGGTGACCTGCCCATCACAGACATATGCCACACAGCTGTGTTCCTGGGTCAGCCCTGGCCTTGGACACCCGTGTCCTCACCTGCACCCCTAGTGACTGGTGACAGGCATGACGGCAGGTGTCTCACCTCCTGCTAGATAGGCTGTGGGCGGATCCAGTCCTCCTCTGCAGGGCCACTGGCCACCTCCTGCTAAGATGCTACTGGCCTTAGTCCCGGACTCTGCAAGGCTGCTGCCGACACAGCCTCCACAGTTCTGTGCTCCTGAGCCTTGGCTTCTTCCTTCCTTCCTTATTTTTCCTTTACCACTGGGATTGAAGCCGGGGCCTTTGGACTGAGCTAAGTCTCCACCCGTATTTTACATTTTTTATTTTGAGACAAGGTCTCAATTGCCCAGGCTGTGCTGGAACTCTCAGTCCTCCTGCCTCAACCTCCCAGAGTGCGGGGATCACAGATGTGCACCACTGTGCAGGGCAAAGGCTCAGCTTTTAAGGACCACAGCAACGTGCCTCGGCGCTGTCTCTTTCCCGCCACACCAGGCTCTTGGAAGAAGGGAATCTTTTATGTAGCTCAAGTCCCTGAGTTCTGGAAATCCTGATTTCACCCATTTTTCTCTTCCATACTCTCCATCCTCTTTCTGGGACCCTGAGATCAGTCTTCTAATTTTATCTCTTTGCCTCTGTTTGCCATCGTTCCATAAAAACCTCCGTCCGTTTTCTGGGATATTTCCTCAGCCCGACATCCACACCCTCCCATGGAACACCCAAGGTCCAGGCCTCTTTGCTCCACTCCTGAGGGTCTCAGGGCCCTTCCTTCCACCTGCGCTCCTTGGCCAGGGCACCGGGCTCCACAGAGGCCGTGGCAGAGAGCTGAGGGGCGGGTGTGGGTCCGACTTTCCGCAACTCCTCAGTCTGGCTCCCAGTGGTCCTCTCCCCTGCGCCTGTCTGTATCTGCAGGTCTCTCTCTGTCGCTCCTGCTCCAGACCTCCCTACCTGGCTCAGCCCTGGGAGAGCATGGAAAGCTGGGGGCAGCCCAGAGTGGCAGGGCAAGGGGACTCATGACCTCAGCTCCACACAGCTGCATCAAGTCCCAATCTTTGCCCTGGAGACAGCAACCCTGATCCCCAGTGTGGGCTGGAGCTGGGGTGCTGGCGTCCTGGGAGCCAAGAGCCCCCCACCCCGCAGGGCACAGCTTCCACAAGACCCCCACTTCCTTTACCCGTACTCTGTGCCCCCAGAACCACAGCTCTGCGTCAGGGTCCCCACAGAGGAGCCCTCCTGTTGGCAGGAACCCCCAGCAGAGCAGCCACCCCCTCTGACTGCTGCAGCGCTGGAGTAGGAAGGGTCCTTGCCCACAACCATCCCCTCTGCAGGCACGCAGCCTCCTGGCCTGTAAAGGCAGCCAACCCCGGCCACTGCACTCATCTCCCAAAACCTCCTCCTGCTCTCAAATGCAGAGCTTTCTACCCCTTCCTGTCGTTTTAGTGAGGCAGCAAGAGCAAGTGGAGTCAGCGTGCACGTCCACCTGCCCCATGGAATCACCCCACAGCCCGTGGGGATTCTGCAAGCCTGAAGGAGCCGCCAGAATCCTCCTGCTCCCCTGGGACTGCAGTCACTGTACTTCTGAGGCAGTGACCCGACAGAGCTGGCCCAATGGCGGGCTCCTGAGGACACAGCCCTCCTGGTGCTCCAGCCCTCCTGGGCGATCCTCGCCCGTCCCCCGGAAGAGACAGGCACAGCTGCTGTCCCCATTGTTGGTGCTCGTAACCACACCAGCTGGCGGTTCTCAAACAGTCCCCACCAGCAGAGGAGGACGGGGGAGCTCAGAGAGCAAAGGGCAGCTCTTGGTCACCCGGCCACAGCGACAGCCCAGCTCACGGCGCCCAACAGCCATCCCATCAGCGCCCCGCCAGGAAAACGCTTTCCAAGCGCTTCCCAGCCTTCCTGGCCTGGCCTCACACCTGCTCCCCAGAGACTATCACCCTCTCACTTTACCATCGAGGAGCAGGCCCGGGGCGGCCTGTCCAAGGCCACAAAAGCTAGCACGCAATGACCCAGCACCCAGAGCTGTGCCTGACTCCAGAACGGGAGCAGTTTACACACATGCGCGCACACATCACATACAGGAACAGAGCATGCGAACACACGCAGGCACACACCTGGACACATACACACCACACGCACCAATGAAAGGCCAGAGCAAAAGCACAGTCAAGGGGATGCAGAATGCCTTCGCGGGCCGCAGCGCACTCGCACAGCGGAACTGTCAGTGCATCTGAAGCCTGGCCCGCAGGAATCACCCAGAACAAAACACAGAGAGGGAGACTGAAGAGACAGCAGAGCACCTGAGGTCTGTGACAGCGTCTAGCTACTCAACGTGCATGTCCTAGAAACCACAAAAGAGACAGAATGGAGCAGAAAAATGTTTGAAGAGCTCATGGATGAAAATTTTTTTAAAATAATGAAAAGCATCAAACCACAAATCCAAGAAGATCAGAGAATGCCAAGCGGGATAATTAACTAAAAAAAAATTCAAAGCACTGAAAAATCAAAGGTACAGAGAAATCATTTGCCCCGCCCAGGGAGCGATCGGAGGACACTGCTTCCTGTCCCCCACCAGGTCCCTTCTTTCTGGGCTTGCTCCTCTCCGCTGTCCACACCTAACACCAGACACCAGGATGCCCTCGTGCCCAGCCCCTCCCCTCCTGCCTTCACTCCACACCATCAAGGGACCATCAGGGCACGAGCTGTGCCAAGGACCTAATGTGGTGGCCAGTGGCCACCAGCCCGCGGTCCAGCTTTGGAGCAACCCCCCATGCACGTTCCGTTTTTCTAAGCACAGGCCTCCTGGCCAGGCCCTGTCATTTGCACACTCCAGAGGCCCCTGCCTGGCATAGCAACAGACACACAAAGAAAGCGGGGACATCCGTACAGCCTGGAACCCCTGCACTCAGTGTCCCTGTGTCCACCTGACTCCTCGCTGTCTCACAAGTTAGGAGTCAAACCAATCAATCGACTCTGATCCTCTAGCTCCTCCTGAGCAAACCGGTTCAGAGACCAGGACCCTGCTGAGGCCCACGTGATGGGACAGAACTGGCCCGGAGGCCCCACCCCCACCGGCTCCCGCCCCAGCACTAACGTGCCTCCCGTCTTCAGCAACACCAGAATGCACGTGCACTTCAGGCTGGCTGGACGGAAGGGAAAATGAAGCCACAGAAGCAGCCCTGTGGCCGAGCAGGGGCATACAGTGTTCTGAAGCTGAAGCAGACGTGCTGTGATTCTAGGGTTCTGCCCCATCTGGGACCAGCAACTATTAGCAAGCCCTTGGCCCTGACTGCCACCAAACCAACAATGCACAGCTCGACAACAAACTGGGGGCCAAACAGACTGCAAGAATGAGTGATCACAGCATGGCATGGGTGTGCATGCCTGTAATCCCAGCACCCTGGGAGGCTGAGGCAGGGCTGCGTGTTTAAGCCCAGCCTGCACAACTTAATAACTTAGCAAGATCTTATTTCAAAATAAAAAGCAAGGGCTGGGGATGGAGCTCAATGGGAAGGCCCTGGGTTCAATCCTCAGTAACACGCGCACAGAATGACCATGAACACGGACAGTGATGAAGAGAACACAGAGGCTCCCCAGACACCGTAGCCGAGGCATCGGGCTGCACTGCTGTCCAGCAAAACCCAGCACTAACGGAGCCAGCCCACGTCTGTGCTGTCGGGCACGGTGCGCACACGTGGCAGAGGGGCACCTAGAACACAGTGAGTGCTACTGCAGTACGGAGTTTCTCCTCTCTTTCCGCTTCGAATGGCCACCTGTGGTCGGAGGCTTCTGCACCGTACAGCACAGTCCCAACCTGTCACCTGAGCTGAGACGTCAGAACATGAAACATCCAGCCAGCGGTGCAGCGGTGGAAAGGCCTCCTTGGCACCCACGTCCAAGGGGCTCCTGCAATTTTCCAAAGGCAAAAAGCACCTGTGGGGCCGGTGAGATAGCTCAGCGGCATAAGCGCCTGCCTGGCAAGCACGAGGTCCTGAGTTCGACTCCCGGTACCCACATAAAGGAAAAAAAGGGCCGGTGATATTGCTCAGCGGCACAAGTGCCTGCTTGCAAGTGCGAGGTCCTGAGTTTGACTCCTGGTACCCACATTAAAAAAAAAAAAAAAAAAAGCACCTGTGGGGCAGGGCAGAGGCTGGCCATGGAGCAAGGGACCTCTGTCCCTCTGAGACTGTGACTCTGAGCTACTTCCCGCCCTTTCCAAGCCTCTGAGAAACACGTATGAGAGGCCCACGCATGCAGATTGACCAGGGCAGAGCCCCGAGCACACAGGTTCAGTAAAGAGTCACAGGCATAACCATCCCGAAAGGGCTAAGGTCCCCCCAAGCCTAAACTGGAGATGACACCCCTCAAAGGATCCCAGAGCCATGCCACCTCTGCTGCTACACCAGGCCCTGGAGACGGCTTCCAGGGTCACCTCTTCTAAGGCACCAAGGAGGATGGAGGGCAGACTTGGGGCCACTTCTTCAGCCCCTTCAGCAAATCACACCATGAACTTTACAGTGGGGCAGGTGAGAGAGCATTCAGTCACACCTGCTTAAAGCTGGTGAGACTGTCTCCTGAGGACATGTCCCCTAATGCCAGCCCATCCACGGCAAGGATGAGGAGGACGGAAAGGATGAGTAGAAGGGAGAGAGGCTCCGAAATCACCACGTATGTGCACAGCCCCCCTCCACACCTGAGAGAGACTTCCAGGCCCTGAGCCAGCTCAGCTCCACCTGGAACAGCTGCAGGAGCTCAGCAAGTCACTCGATCCCCACAGCCTACCTCGGTATCTGTGAAATGGGGACCTTGCCCTCTCCCTCCCCTACTCTTTGGTAGACAGAGGGCCTCTGTGCTCTATAGGGCACAGAGCGTGCAGGTGGCCAGCTGTGTAGTTAGTGACAGCATCCGTCTTGGCCTGCAGACAGTTCTAACAAGATGGCTCTTGGGCTGCCTGGCCCTTGGGTGTACAAGAGGAGCTGGCAGGGGAGGAGAGGACAGAGGGAGACACAGCGAGAGGTGAAGGCCACATTCTTTGTCTGAAATTCTAAGAAGGTGGCTCCTAAGACAGTGTGCACAGGCTCTCTGGGCCATCGCTGGTTCTCCATTATAGAGAAAACCAGGGCTCCATAATGAGAGCCCTGAGATGGCTCAGCAGCGTAAGCGCCTGCCTTGCAAGCGCAAGGGCCTGAGTTCGACTCCCGGAACCCACATACAAAAAAAAGGGCCGGTGATATCGCTCAGCGGCACGGGCGCCTGCTGGTGCGCAAGGTCCTGAGGTCGACCCTCGGTACCCACAAAAAAAAAGAAAACCATTATGTTCCCTGTTCTTATTAAAGTCCAGGACAAGCTTCTGTTTGTCTTGTAAAAGTACAAGCTACAAGCAAGATGTGATTGCTGGTTATCCAGAACACTTCCTCAGAACTCAGCCCCACTCCTCTTTCAGGGACTCAGGAAGCTCCCCATGAGCCCACAGGCCCCAGTCTACAGCTCCCCCCAGGGGAGCCCAAACACCAGTCACCAGGGCTGCCCTTCCAGGGACCCAGCTCCTCACATTCTAGCTCCTCCCCCACAGAGGCCCTAAGGCAGGACCAGAGTCCCCATGGGCAACTCCAGAACCCTATGAGACCTGGCATCAAGTTCCCACAATTCACTTGGAGGCAAAGCCTGTCCTAAATCAACATGAGGCTACTTTTGTCTTTCTTTACCCCACTTCAAGTGCACAGTCTACATTTTAGAGCGAAGTGTTACAAATGTGTGTCACCCTCAAGTCCAGCCCAACCCAGCAGGGGGACTTAGAGCAGGTACGCTCTGTACCGTTTCTCTAAAAGCCAAATTCCTCTTCCCACCTCTGTGATCCCCAGAGCTGGGGTGAGGAGCTATGGGACGGCTGTGGAGGCCAGTCCCCGGCCACAGCAAGTGTCCCATGTCAGTCTCCTCCCATTCCCCCTTTCCTAGGACAGCCCAGCAAGGGCTCCAGACTGCGGGCAGCCACACTGGACTAGGACTGCCTCCTCCAAGCCTGACAGCCCCAGGACCTTTGTGAGGCCCCCAAACCTCCACTGAAATCTCCTACTCAAGCTTCCTCAGGGACATCCAGGATCTGCCCTCCATGTCTGGATTCCATACAGTAGGACAGCTACGCCAACAGCTTTTCCGACAGTCTGCCCCACAGCTGGTCCAATACGGTGACCGTAAAGCCAGCCACCTTCTAAACCATGCCAGAGACGTCCAGACCCAGGCATGTCCCTCCAATTCAGGGGCGGCAAGGGGCTCTCGGCACATCTGGAGAACAGGAAAGCTACTTCTTTTCCCTACGAACCTCAGAAGAGGCACCACACAGCCACTGCTTCCATCCGGCCCTCAAGCAGGCCTGCAGCCATTGCTCCCACCAGGCTTCACCCAGCTGGGTGACCTTGGACCAGCCACCCCCTTCTCTGAGCCTTGGTGCCTGGACTATAAAGGGGGGGATCACCATCTCCACCATTCACGGAACTGCGAACGCTGACGTCAGTTAATGCTGGGAAACGGGAATGTCTGGGCTCCCGCCTGGGTGATGGAGGAGCCCTGAACGCCTCCGTGCAGGGCAGGCACAGGGGCCAGGGCTGGTCCCGAGCCCACCCCGGAAAAGAGCCCGTTCTTTGGGTCCCTTTTCCCGAATCATCACCAGGACGCTGCGCTCACCACAGGCTGGCCCGGATTCAGAAACAGAGAGGTTGGGTGACCCGCCCAAGGTCACACAGCCGCCAGGTACGGGAGGGGAAGCGGGGAGGGGTGACGGCCCCGGGGCCGTCCTCCGGGACCACCCACGTATTGCGCTCGGCCGGACCAAGGCCTCGGGCCTCGGTTTCCCCCCCGAGGGCCGGCCCCTCCCCGCCCGGCGGGGTCGCGGTACCCCGGGCGGTGGCCTCGGCAGCGCGTGCGGCGGCCCGGCGGGCGCGGCTCACCGGACTTGGGGTAGGTGACGATCCACACGTCGCTCGGCCGCACGGGGAAGTTGGCGATCTCCTCCATCTTCCCGCGGCAGAAGGGCGGCAGCCGCACGCCGTGGAACTCGAAGTACTTGCTCTCGAACTCCCCCGGGGTGCTGGGGGTCTCGGCCTCGCTCTCCGCCATGCCGCCGCCCCGCGCCCCTCACGGCCCCCGGCGGCCGCAGCTCCGCAGGCGTGACGTCACGGCGCCGGCGCGCGGGGGCTCCGCTCCTCGGCGTGACGTCACGGCCGCGCCCGACGCACGCCGGCCGCCGCGCGAGCATGACGTCATGGCGCCACGGCACGCCCCGCCCCGGCCAGCGTGACCGCGTCGAGACCACGGCCCGCGCGGCGTCCGCTCCTGCGCTATGCAGGTAGCAGGGTCGCACCTGGCTGTACCCCGCGCTGCTCCTCGTTCCCGGGGCTCCCCGAGGAGGAGGAGCCCAAAGCCTGGCCGTTCTGGACCTGCAATTTGCAGGTCACCAAGATAATTAGATCGCACAGATAATAGATGCTGTGAAAGAGTAAGCTTCACAGTGACCCTGGAGCAGAAATGCAGGTTCCCGCGTCACTCCCAGAACAACAGAGAATGCCTCTGTCGGAATAGCACCCGGACAGCTGTATGAATAAGATGCTTGGTATGCAGACTACAACTTGGGAACAACCAAATTCTAAAGACAGTTTCGTAAAGCCTGTTATCAGGTCACTCAACAGACATTTACACTACCGCACTAGGAGGATGCCAAGACGAGAACAATACAGTCATAGCCCGGAGTGGTGGCTCACGCCTGTAATCCCAGCAATCCCAGCACTGAGGAGGCTGAGGCAGGAGGATTGCCACGAGTTCAAGGCCAGCCTGGGCTACATAATGAGTTCAAGGCCAGTCTGAACTATGTAGCAAGACCCTGTCTCAAAAAAAAAAAAAAAAAAAAAAAAAAAAAAATTAAAAAAGAGAAAAAAACAATACAGTCTTGGTCTGAGTATCTGTCGCTTAGTGGCCTGGGCCATGGAAAGGGAATATAACCCCTGTCTCCAGGTGCTGTACCTGGGGGGGATGGAAGGAGTTCATACCCAGGACTCCGCGAACTGTGTCGGTAGAGGGGAGTAAGGCCACGTGTGCGCGGTGGGCAGGTAGAAAACAGCAATTAACCCTGACTAGGAAGCCTGTGGCCATCTTTCCAAAAAGAAAAAAGACATTCCAAGCATGCAACGTTAAGATAATGACAAAAGGGTATCTAGTCAAAGGCTGGAGAGGGACTATGCTAATGAAAGTATATACATGTTCTCGGTGGGGGTCCTCACTGTGGAAGGAGGAATATGAAAGTGAGGAATGGAAGGAGACAAAGAACCCTATAGACAAAGAACACCCATTTCTCATCTTCGCTGAAAAGGCTCTAGACAATGATATTGCCAGTGCCCATACTCTTGTTTCCAAATACTTCCCCCACCCAAAGGAACCAAGAGTTCTTGTAGAAAAGACCAATTTCAGGGCAGGATGAGGAAAGTACAAGATGAACCTAAAACATCTTGCTGAGCCAAAAAAGAAGAAAGTGCTAAAAAAAAAAAAAAAAATGACGGGGTCAAAAGGACACAGGATATAGTTGAAGGGTTCCCTCAGGCCAAGTCAGGAACAATTTGAGCACGCTGGACAGACTTGGAAACAATTGAAGCAGCCGTCAGTGGTAGAATGGATAAATTGTGGTGCAATATATTCATGAAATGGAATACGGTGTTTACACACCCCATAAAAAGAGTTAGTTGATATATGCAACAATCTAGGTGAATCTTAACAGAGTAATGAATAAGTAAGTCAAACACAAAAGATATGTTGTACGGTTTATACACAGCTCAGGGACCAGCAAAACCAATCTGTAGTGAGAGAAAGCAGAATAGTGTTAACTGGGGACAGGTATAGGGGCCCCAAACTTGGGGTCAGTGCTCTGCAGTAGCAATACATTTGTCTTTGAATTTGTATTTTGTTAGTAGAACAATGGATCTTGCATCTAGGACTCAGAGTCTTGGTGAGGGGCCAGTCCCACCTTCCAGCTTCCGGAGCAAGCTCTTGACTCCCACTCTCCCATCCTCCGGTTTCCCAGCCATACCCATCCTCTGTCCTCCCCCTTACCCAGTGACTAAACAGATCCGGGCACAACCTGCAAGAGGGCCCGGTCGACACTCATCCCACGGTGTCTAAGCGTGGGGCCTGACAGGAGCACCACAGCATACTTAATGAGTGAGTCAGCAGCGGGAGCCTCTCTCACACGAATCCGGGCCCCTTGTTCATCCAGGTGTGGGAGTTACAGTGCCCTCAGCACAGTGGACCCATGGGAAGAGGAATTTCTAGGCTTAGTTCTCTGCTCCCAGAACGAGACGTGTTGGTCCCATGGCCAACAGGAAGAGGAAATTGGCAGCTGGTGGGCTGTGCTTGGAGTCATGGGGTGGGCGCCCCGGGTCCTGTGAGGGCCTGCACTTAACCCACAAGCACCCCAGGGTTCAAAAGAGTGACATTAAACAGCAAATAAAACCTGCCATGACAGATTGACATAGAAACTATGGAAGAAAGGGGGGAAACTTCATGTATTAAAGTGGAAGTTTCAGTGGCAGTCCTTTACTTTTTTCACAATAAAAACCTAAAATAAAACCTCTAATAAAAAAAATTTAAAAAGAAAAGGTAAAAATAAAAGCACTCCATTAACAGAAAATCCCTAAGAATCTGCATAAAGACTACTGCAACTAGTAAGTGACCTTAGCAAGGTCAGACCATATAAGACCAACCAAAAAACATACTTCTATTTGTACCTACTAACAACAAACAACTGGAAATTTAAAATTTGAAAATATTGTTTGCAATAGCATCACAATATTAAATACTTAGAATAAATCTAAGAAAATATGTACAAGGTTTTTGTACCAAAAACTATAAAAGGGCTGGTGAGATGGCTCAGTGGCACAAGCACCTGCCCGGCAAGTGTGAGGTCCTGAGTTCGACTCCAGGAACCCCATAAAGGAAAAAAAAAGGGCCGGTGATATTGCTCAGCGGCACAAGTGCTTGCTGACAAGTGCAAGGTCCTGAGGTCGACTCCTGGTACCCACATTAAAAAAAAAAAACCTATAAAATGTTGATGTGAGAAATTAAAGAAAAACTTAAGAAATGGAATGATGTACCAGGTTCTAGGATACCCACTCCCCTCAAATTGTATAGAATCAGTGTGATCCCAAGCAAAACCTCCTGGGCTCTTCTGTAGAATTTCACAGGATGGTTCTAACATTTGTATGGAAAAGCTAAGAACTTAAGAGTAGTCAAAACAGTTCTGAAAAAAGATAAAATTGGAGGACTCACCTGATTTCAAAACTTACTAAAAAACAAGCAGTAATTCAAGGCCATGTGGAATTGGCATAAATATAGATGTGCAGATAAATGCAACGCAATAGACATCTCAGAAACGGAGACAAGCACAAAGGATCAGTTGTTTTTAACAAAGGTGCCCTTAAACAGCACAAAGCAAGCCAGGTGCAGCGGCACACGCCTGTCATCCTAGCACAGGGAGGCTGAGGCAGGAGGATCACGAGTTCAAGTAGTCACAAGGAAACTTAGCAAGACCTTGTCTCAAGAGGTTTTTTTGTTTTGGTTTTGTTTTTTGAAGGAAAGAGAGGGGCTGGGAATGTAGCTCAGTGGTACAGCGCTCCTAGTTCAATCCTTCAGTACCAAAAAAAAAAAAAAAAAAGCCACAGACAGTAGCCTCTCGTAATTCAAAGATGTCCAGCAAGACCTGGGCTGCCTTTGAGTAGTGACCACCCGTCCCTGGAGGTGTGTGAGAAGATTCTAGGGAGTCCGCTGTGCTGAAAAGTCTTCTAAGTGTCCAAATTCCCAGCCCTTCTGAGTCCCCCGGCCGCTGAGCCGGCGGGAACGCGGGTCGCTGTCCGTGGTGCTGAAAGCATGTCGCTTCCGGCGCCCTCCTGCCTGCCACTCTGCCAAGCACGACACTGGAGGCCCCTGGTTTTGCTTTGCGTCCTCAATCGAAGTATATTTCCCTATTTGTGTGTAATATTACATCTGTAAGGTTAAGTATGTGTTGGCCACGGAAATATCAAACATATGCAAAAGTAGAGAACGGTGTGCTGAACTTCTATGTGACAGCCGTTACCAACGCACATCACAGCGGCTCAGGGCTGCCCCTCAGATTATTTTGAAGCAAGTTCTGTGCGTCATATAATGTCCTTCTCTAGTACTTCAGTCTGGATCTCTAAGAGACAAGAACTCTTTGAGCCGGGCGTGGTGGCGCCCACCTGGAATCCCAGCACTCGGGAGGCTGAGGCAGGAGGATTGCTGTGAGTTCGAGGCCAGCCTGAACTGCAGAGTGAGACCCTGTCTCAAAAGGACCAAAAACAAAAAAAAACCCACCTCTTTGAAAACATATTCCCAATAAATTTATTAGCAAACCTAGAAAGTAATGAACAGCTCTAGCTCCTGTCCCCATTCACTCTCCATTCACCCCTTGGTTGTCCTGCCTGGCCCAGACTCTTCATCTGTGACCAGCCGACCACCCCTGCCTGGTGCCTTGCAGTGCACTCCAGCCACACAGGAACAAACACACCGGCTTTGGCCTTGTTGTGGGGCCTTTGCTCCTCCTGCTCCCTCTGCTGCAATGCTTGTCCTTTTGTCGGGCTTCTCAGAGAGGCCTTCCCAAGTGCCGGCTCCTGCAGCTTGGACCCGAACCCACTGTCGCTCTCACCCTGTCTCCTCCACAGCATGGCCACTCCTGGGAGGAGCCTCTGCTTATACACAGAGTGAGTGAAAAAATATAATGACTGCTTACAGTTTTAAAAATTTTTATTACAGTAAAAGACACATTGCTATAATCCCCTCAAAGCCTCCCCCTTGCTTTGAACGCATTCATCCCATTGTCCTTGCCACTTTCTGCAGCAGCTCTGGAGTCCTCTTTCCTGAGTGTCTTTAATTGCACTGTCCTGCCTCATGTCCTGAATCTATTCAAAATGTTTCCCTTCCGTGGTCATTTTGACTTTGGAGAAGAGCCAGAAGTCACACGGTGCCAGATCTGGTGAATTAGCTGGATGCAGACACGGCGTCATGTTTTTCTGAGCTGCCTTTCCATTGGATGGTGCTTGGCAGCAGCCTTCGGCATACTTTTTTTATCACACCTGGTACAGACACTTGGGAAAGAGGACCTCCAGAACTGCTGCCGAAAGTGGCAAGAACGGTGTGACAAATGTGCTGGAAGCAAGGCAGAGTATTTTGAGAGAGATTCATAGCAATGTGCCTTTTACCATAATAATTTTTTAACATTTGAACACACACCATAATTTTTACACACTATATTTTTTAATCATCCCTTGTATTTTCCTGTGTGCTGCTCATAGCCGTGTCTCTGAGAGGCCAAGCTCTTTGTTTGTAAGCCGAATGAATGCATGAATGAATGACACTCTTTCCATCACACATTTATTCCTTTGTCCCTTCATCTCTTGCTTGCACCTCTGTAGTTCATGCTCCCCATCTCCCCGGGGGCTGAGCATGCCCAAAAGCCTATCTGGGACACAGTGTGGACTCTGCTCTGAGGACAGGAAGAGCAGTGGCCCAAAGAGAGGACAGAGGAGGCTTGGTGTCCACAGCATCGTCTGCACCTGACCAAGAATGGTTGATGCGGGTGGAGACTGCTCTGAAGGAGCCTTCAGCAGGGACCCTTCCTCCTCCTCATGATCCTCTTCCTCCTCCTCCATCCTGCAGGGCCTCCCACTCCAAGGGCCCCACAGACAGTCAGAGGTCACAGGGGTCACCTCCAGGGCCAGTGTAGGACAGAAAGGTGAAGGACATGAGGAACATCATGCCACACCCTCGCCATTCCAATTTGCCCTCTGATCTGGACATCTGGGCCATGTCCTATTGTTGCAGAAAGGAAACCAATTCGGGAGGAAGGCATTGCACTGAGGCACTTGGAAGGCAACAATTTCTTACCTCAGTAGGCTGGTGGGAATCCAGGTCCAAATTGCCAGCCCTGGCTCAGGGTAGAACATCAACTTATATATGGTTTCCAAGCAGGAAGTACAGAAGTCGATAGCAAATCTGTTTACTATTGGTTACATAGGCTAGGTCATCTGTTGTTAGGCAGATTAGTACTGAACAGATTTAGTCAGAGGGGTTGTTTATGATAAGGCGGGTGAATCCAGGGAGCAGTCGGAGCCCAGGAGGTGGGTGAAATCATATATGTCCTTGACTGGGCTAGTCTATTTTGGGTAGATGGTCCTTGGAACATGTTAGTAAAACTGGATATGTTTATGGGCTTGGGAGTGCAAGCAGCACAGCTGGATGCAGTCAGACAGAGCCAGCTCACACCCCCTCTCTTCCTCCTCCTCCATCCTGTTGCCTGCAGGGCCTCCCACTCCAAAGGCCCCACAGATCCCTTGTCTCTGAGTTGCAGCTGGCATGGTCAGTCAAGGCCAGCCAAGTCTAAAGGTCCAACTATATGGTGGGCTGGGTGAGCACATCTTGTCCCAGTATGGTATCACACTGCTAGTTTTTTAATTTCTGCCACACTAGCATCTGAATTGAGCTCTGCAGACAGCTGGTGGTGGTTCACAGGGCCTTGTGTGCAGCAAGTGCTGCTCCAAATGCCCGCGTGGATGCATCTCAGCTCCTGCTATCCCTTCTTCCTGGGGAGACAGGCAGGAGGTGAGCAGGACTCCCTGGGGGTATGGCCAGGTCAGGCCTCTTCCAAACCAGAAGCGCCTAGGTCTAGGGTGTGGGCTCTGGGGAGCAGGGGCCTCTTCTTGCTAGGGAGCCATCAGCCTGTGTCACCTCTGGGAAGAGACTTGGGGAAAGGAGGGAGCCCGTCCCCATCTTGGGCTAGGAGCTGGGGAGAGTCCCAGGTCACCACAGCCCGGGGACGAATGTGGATGTAAAGGACGCAGGCAGGAGCAGGCATCAGGGGAGACAGCCCCCTGGTGCCTTGCAAGTTGGACAGGTAGACCGGAGCTCTGTGCCCACAGCCTTGGGCTGCTGGGAGCTTGTGTCCCTGGCACTGGTGACCTGCAGGCTGTGGAAGGAAAGGAAGGCAAATGTACCTTACATTCAGGTCCACGCTGCCCCCAGTCCCACTCCCCTGAGGAGGGACCTGGGCGCACCTGGGTAGCCCAGGTGGCAGGGAGAGTAGGGAGGGCAGGTAGGGGTGGAGGAGAGCCAGGCAGGCTCCAGACCACATGGGCCAGCCTTCTGAGGTCCCCCAGGGGCATCCGGGAAGACAGCAGGGACTTGCTTAACCTCCAGGAGGGACGTGGGGGGTGGGACCCTCAGGACACACCTGGTCCCCACAGGCCTCACCCAGCCCCCCAGGCTTCCTTCCCTTCACCTGAGCCCAGCCTTCATGCTGGAGAAGACTTCATGCGCTGTGCCCTTCATCAGGCCCCACATCCACAGCAGGTCGGCTGGAGCCTCAGGCAGCCACAGTGCCAGTCTGGAGGAGGCACCACATCAGCTCCGCTGGGTGAGCCGGGCTAGAGGGGCACACCCTGGCTGGAGCCAAGGCACTGGGGACACCAGGCCCAGAGATGGGGGACAGGGCTGCCCAGGGCAGAGTCAGGACATCTTTTGGGGGAACCTTCCATAATGGACTTTTTTTTAAAAGACAGGGTCTCACTATGTAGTCCAGGCTGGTCTCGAACTCACTATGTAGCTCAGGGTGGCCTTGAACTTGCAGCAATTCTCCTGCCTCAGCCTCCTGAGTGCTGGGATTACAGGTGTGCCCCACCATGGCTGGCTTGGTCCATGGTGAACTCTGAGCTTGGTGGAGGTGGCCAGCCCTAGAGGCACTAGCCAGACACAGGTAGGAAGCCCAGGCTGGACAGGGCAAGGTGTGGGGACCTGGGAGAGTTGGGGAGCTTTCCTGGGCCTCAGTTTCCTCAACCATCAAATGAGAACAGCAGTCCCCAACCTGCTCCTCATCTCCAGCCATTCCTGCCCACTCACCCCTCCCACATCCTCTGTCCGCTCTCCTCTCAGAAGCGGGGACCATCCCTAGCTTGCACTGACTGCTGACCTCTCCTGCCCAAATGCTCCTGCTCCCAAGGGTCCTGCTGCCATCAAAACAGAGCTGGACCCTGCTGAGAAAACGCTGACTGGGCCCACCTTCTCAGACTCACTGGATGCTGTCACCTCATCTGTGCCACACGGCCCTGTGAGGGACCCCAAACTGGTGCTCAATCTAGGGAGCCAGTCCGGGAGACTAAGCAAGACATAAGCTGGACCCACATCACCTCCCTTATTCTAGGCATTCTGCCTCTACTGATGTGGGCTATGCGTTGAACATGTGGGCTACAGACAACACCAAGGATGAATTTCCATGTGTTCTGGGCATATTCCCCAGCAGGGCTCGCACACAGGTTTTTTTTGTTTTGTTTTGTTTTATTTTTGGTTGAAAAAAGTTAGACTTCCTTTTTTTTATTTTGAAACTGGGGATTGAACCCAGGGCCTGCACACTTAGCTACATCCCTAGCCCACTTTTTAATTTTTTTATTTTGAGAAAGGGTCTCACTAAGTCTGTAAGTTAAGGCTTGAACCTGTGATTCTCCTGCCTCAGCCTTGCAGAGTGGCTGAGGCACTGACAATTTAAGCAGCTGACCTAGTACCAACTTGGCTGGGAGCCAGACGGAGACCTGTTGCTCATGGCCATAGACCTTCCAGGGAACAGAGAATTTTTAAAATACATTTCTCCCCATGATGGCTCCCTGCTGAACCCTTCCCTGTCTCACTGCCCCTCTCAGGATAAAGAGCTCACGCACTTGGCTACAGAGTCCTGTGTATCTTGCAGCTGCCCCTGCCCATCTTGTTCACCGTGCCGGGTACTGGCCTCCTCTTCTGCTCCTTAAATATGACTTACTCCCTTCTGTCCAGGCCCTTTGCACCTGCTATCCCATCTACCTGTGATACCTTTGCCTTCCCCTTTGCCTATAGTCCAAATTCATCTCCTATGGGCAGCCTTCCCTGGCCAAATAGCCGCTAGTGCGAGCTGAGCCCACTTGGAGCCAAAGTAGACCCTGCCCAGGTGTCTCCAGCAAGAGCCATGTGAGGGTCAGTGGGCTGCGAGCTCCACAAGGCCAGGAAGTGGACCTGAGTCCTTGCTGCCTGCTTGATCCCAGCCAGGCTATGGCCCCTGATGCCCACGACAATAGGGAATGATCTGGGGGTCACAGGATCATCCATTCATCAGCAAATCAGAATGATGCCTCGATCCCAGCCGGGCTGACCTGGAAGGGTCTTGCTTTATAGAAAAGGGCAGCTGTGGCCCTGAGAGGTCAGAGAGCAGCCCGGGCCATGTGGCTAATTGGGGGCAGACCAGCTCCAAGAGGCACTGAGGCTCTGACAGTGAGGCGATGGCCACAGGTCCCAGAGATGGGGCAGGGCCCAGGGTGCCACACATCAGTCCCCTGCCGCTCTGTCCCCTGTGCCTTTCCCCCCACCGCCACCCTCCCTGCCCAAGACCCACCTCCAGCTCCGGTAGTAGATGTACTCAAAGGGCAGTGACCAGGGCAGCAGCAGGTAGGTCAGCACCCACCCAAGCCGCGAGCAGCGGAAGTGCCCCCAGGTGCTGGAGTCCCTCTGACAAGCTTTCTTCAGTGCTACAGGGACAGTGCCACATGGTCCTCAGGGGCCGGCAATGCCCCTGACAGCCCTCCGCACACCCCTGTATCCCGCCCGGTCCCCAGACTGCACCCTGCACCCCTGTCTTCTGCAGAGCATGAGGTGCCGCTGGCCGAGCCCCGTCCTTGAGCTGCGCCCTGTGCACCCTGCCATGGGCGGGGAGACCGAGGTCAGAGCGGAGCAGCGACTTGACTTGACTTGCGCAAGGAAGCCACAGGCCCAGGCTGGCCAAACTCCCATGCTCTCTTCCACCCCTGCCTCTCAGGGACAGGTGCCCCCAGGAACAGTGACACAGCGATGTTATTCACAGTCCCTGCGATCACGTCCCCAGTCCCGGTGAGCTGAAGCAACCCCAAGTCCCGGCCCTGGTGCCATCTGGAGATGACACACTCAACTCAATCTAGGATGGGTCTTTTCCTGCTCTGAGCCTAGGGGACCTGGGGACAGGTGCGACCTTCTTCCTGGACAGGCAGGGGAGGATCGAGGGCCAGGACAGACCATGCCCCCAGCCAGCTGCAGGTGGGGGCAAGGCTGTTCTCGGGGTCCTGCTGGAGCTCCCAGCCCAGAGCTCCACCCCTAGAGCTCGGCACACACCAAGGCCATTCCTTCTCCTCCCCTTGCCCCCGCCCAGCCCTCCTGTCCCTGCTGGCCTTGACCACCACCCCTCTCTTCCCAGCCTCCTGCCTCCACATCGCTGCTCCACTCTGACCTCTGTCTGTCGCCTTGGTTGTGACAGGGACACATGGGACGCATCTCAGGGACATAGCTTCCAAGGCCACCTGCCCGCCTCCCCACAAGCTCATCTCTGCAATGCCCCTGGATCCCTCTGCTGTAGCCACATGCAACCCCCCTGCAGCCCCAGGACCTTTGCATGTGCCATGCCCCTGCCCAACTCTGCCTGGACAAAATCTCTTCTCCAGTTTCTCTTGGACACCTCTCAAGCTTGCCCCACCCCACTGCCTACAAGCCTTGGTCCTTTCCAGCTGTTACAGTCATGACACTTGGCCACCGGGCAAGACAGCTAAAGGCTTCAGAGCATAGCTTAGTGGGTCATTTGCCAGCTGTGCACCCTTGGGCAAGTTGCTCAACTCCTCTGTGCCACAGTTGCCTCCTCGGCCCTGAGAACAATTCTGTCCCATCCTCAGAGTCCTGCTAGAGGCTGACAGGAGCCCGTCTCCCTCTGCAGGTCCGGAACCCTCCATGTGTCTCTGTCTTGTGTCTCTAGGAACCTCCTGCCAAGTCCTGGGCAGTGAACAAGGCTCTGCCAAGCTCCTTCCCCTCGTCACTGGCAAGGGGTGGGAGTCACACCGGCCGGGGTAATTGTGAGGGCTGAGGGACACCGTGTGTAAAAAGCCCCTGCAGTCCAGGCACAGTGGCACACACCTGTAATCCCTGCACTCTGGGAGGCTGAGACAGGATGATCCCAAATTCAAGCCCAGTCTGGGCAATTCATTGGGATCCTGTCTCAAAATTAAAACTAAACAAAAAGGTCTGGGGATGTAGCTCAGTGCAAAGGCCCTGGGTTCATTTCCCAGTACCACAGTGGGGGAAAGGCCTGTCCACAGTCGGCGCTCAGTAGGTGCTCAGTAGATGAGCCCTGTGCCCTCGGAGCAGGGTGCCCAGCCCTGGCCCTGCCAGTGAGAGTGTGGGAAGGGGCTGTACCAGCCTCCAGCTCGGGCGCGAGCTGCTCGAAGTCGGGCACATCCTTTACCCGCACGTAGGGCACATCCCAGTTGAGACCCCCGTCACTGCCTTTGGCTGGGGCTGGCCGCTCCTTGGATACCAATGTCCACAGCATCGGTTCCTTGACGAGTCCTGGGCCATGGCGAGGAGAGGACATGATGACTCGGGGGAAGACTGACCTGGCTCTAGGCTCCACCCTCCCACTCCGGTGCCCAGCCCGGCTCCTGTGGACCCAGGGCTCCCCTGGAACAAGCCCTTCCTGGACTCCTCCCGCTCTCTCTGCTCTGCTCCTTCCTCTCTCTGGGGGTCATCAGAGCCCACACCCAGGGTCAGCACTCGCATTCACACCTGCCAGCTATGTGGCCTAACCCCTCCCTGCCTCAGTTTACATGTCGGTGAAAAAGGAAACTGAGACCTGTCTTTTACAGCTGTTCTGAGAACTACATTTGACAAAGATGTCATGCTTGGGCCAGGTCTGGGCACAAACTGTGCCCAGCAAGGCTCCTGCTGTGAAGAGCACTGCCCGGGGTCCTCCTACCAACACAACTCTGTGCCCTGGGGGTACAGCCTCCGCCCTGCTCTGCCTAGAGGAAGGCTCTTTCTCCTGCCTCCGCCTCCAGGAAGCCCTCCCAGCTCACCCTCTCCACCCAGGCCAAGCCAAATGCTCTCTCTGGGCGGCCACAGCAGGGCTCGCCCCTGTCATTGCACTCCTCTCCCTAGGTTGACTATCTGGGCCTGACCCTGTCACTCCACACAGGCTTCAGGCAGCTGCAGTGTGGGACCTGTGTGTGGCTCCTCTCTGGTCCCCAGCGTCCAGCTCAGGCCAAGCACGCAGCAGATGCCAAGTGGAGAACGAATAAGTAGCCCAGGGCCCTGGCGGCTCAAACACCCCAGGGGCAGGGGCCACCCGGTGCTCCTGTGGGACGCCATCCCTGCCACCTACCGCGTTGCTCCAGGAACCTGAGGGCGTCCAAGTAGCCTTGTCTGGAGATGTTGGCCACCTCCTGATGACACACAGGGCAGGGGATCACAGGCTGAGGTTTCTCTTTAGCCTGATGGGGCCCAGCCCTGCCCACCTGCCCAGTGACCTCTCAGTAACGCTGCAGAAGACCCAGACCTGGTTGACCCTGCTCCCCCAGGCTCCCGGCTTCTAGCTCTCCAGTTCCCATCCCCGGATAATGGAGTAACCAGGCCCCGCCAGGATGGTGGGGCCTTCACCTGGCTCATGTGGTCAGAGAGTGGCACCTCCCCCCCGCAAAGATATGCCCCTTTGGTGTGCATATCTGGAATCAGCAGAGACAGACAAGGGACCAGGAGCCAGGCCTGCTGGGAGAACCCCAGCCACACTCTGAGGGCCTCGGTCTCTCCTCCGGAGCATCTCTGTCCATCCAGGGATGAGGAGGACCAGAGCACAGGAGCATGACCTCATGCAGAAATTATAAAGCACTAGGCCAACAGGAGAGGGCTGAGGCCAGGGAGAGCATCCTGGGGAGGAGGGTCACGTTGCACTGATCGAGGGTTTGTTGTCAGACTTCATCTTCCAGAAACTCTAAGGGCAAAGCTCAGGAAATGTGGGCTTATCGCTCATTTCTTTGCATGCTTGCACCTCCACAACCAATGGCCAGTTTGGCCACAGTCTAGGACAGTGGCCAAGAGCAGAGTCTCAGTCTTGGCTTTGCTGCTCCTGGCTGTGTGGCTTTGAACAAGACCATTAACCTCTCTGAGCCTTCCGTCCTCTGAGAGGTGGAGATGACCAGGACCTGCTCACAGAGCCTGGCAGAGTGGCTGGCACAGGCCAAGGCCCGGCTCCAGCTCCAGTGATCCCTTGAGATGGGGGCCAGTCCTCGCTGGATATTCAGGGGGGCCAGAAGAGACAGCAAGATCACAACTTGGGCTGCAAGCTTTGGATGCCCAGGCTGAGTCTGCAACAGGGGTGTGCATCCTGGGCCAGCCGAGGCTGTGGGCAGAGCCTTGAGCCCTGGCCATGCCTCTGCCATGGGAGGGGTCAGACCTACCTCGGGTTTGGGGGGGAAGAGGGAAATACAGCCCAGGTAGAAGTTGGCAGTGCTGATCTGGGCGTTGGTGTTGAAGGCATTCAGCTCGTGCAGGCTGGCTGAGGTGCTCCGGGGACAGATGTCCACGGTCCCGTGGAAGGGCGAGATGGTGATGGTGGAGGGGCAGTACGCGAAGGGTATGTTGTTACTCAGCGCTCCGTCGAGGTAGCGCTGCAATTCAGGGGGACAGGTGGGCTGGGCGGGTCTTGCAGGGTGCCCATGCCCCCCCAGTCACAAGAACGTGCCCAGAGTTGGCCTCCACCCGCCCACTCCAGCCTGGACAGGCCGAGAGGACCCGGACTCGGCAGGTGCCCAGGGAACGGGGCCTCCCCCAGCCACAGCCACCCTGCCACAGACCTTCCTCCATAAGCCAAGCTTAGGGGCGTGGACACCACACCCCCAGGCTGCACTCACCTCCCCTCTGAACGCCGGCGGGATCAGCCCACAGTAGAAGGGTATGTATAGGGTGCAGACCAAAGCCTGGGGAGACAGTGACGGGGACAGGCATGCTCTTGCCCATGGTTCTGCACCTACTCCTGCAGCTGCTCCCCCACGCAGAGGCGCTGACCCTTGTCTCAGGTGTGGACAAGGGACCTGGGAGGTCGTTATCCCCAACAGTGTCTCAGCGAGGACTCCCGCCCCTCCCCCTCCGCCCCTCCCCTCACCCCCACAGACAAACAGAGATACTACATCTCCCTCACCTGTCTGCCAGGAACTGCCCCCCAGCCACTGGGTAGACTCCATCCCTGGAGATGGGATCCTTACCTAAGCCCCACCACTCAAGATGTGAGTCCTAAGGAGGCGGGACTTCCACCTGTCCCTTTCCCTGGGATAGTCAAGTGCCCCACTTGTAACGGGTGCTCGATAATAATCTGCTGGCTCAAAAAGCACCTGGAGGAGGGGGCCGGCAGGGGCTGGGCAGGCACCCTCTGGAAAGAGCGGCCCCTGGGGGGCTCTGACTCTTTTGCACACCCAAGGGTGCTTCTGAAGCGAGCACACTCCCCTTGCCCTCCTCTGGGCACCTGGTCCTCTCCCCACACACCGCTGGCTCCCACAGGCACACCTGCCCCTGGGAAGCACCTTGAAGTCCCTCCGGCACCAGGGGGAACCCCCACCCACTTGCTGCCGGGACCTGGGTCCCAGTGCCACTCACCCGGATGAGCTCCTCTTTGGTGGCAAAGTCGGTGACTATGACGTTGTGGCCAGTGGGCCAGTGGGTCAGCGAAATGCCCAGCCGCTGGGAGGCCAGGATATGACAGTCCTCGGGCAGCGAGTCTCGCAGCTGCTGCTCGAAATATTCGATGGGCGCATAGGCAGGGTGGAAGACGCCCAGGCTTAGCCGCTCCAGGTACTTAACCATGTTCAGTAACTTGGAGCAGCAGAAGTCTGTGGGGCAGGCCGAGGAGGCGGCGAGTCCTTAGCCCAGGGGGACGGGGTGCCCGCGCTTTGTGCAGTGGGGGTGGAGTGGAGGGTCCTCCCCTCTGCTCCTCAGGATTTCCCTGCTGCACCCGGGATTCAGAGGCTTCATCTGCCCTTCACTCCCAAGTGACCTGGGACCATCTGGGCTCTGAGCTCAGGCTCCCTGGGGTAACCACAGTCCCCGGATGAAACACGCGCTGGGATGGGATGCGCTGGGTGTGAAGACCTCATGACACAGCCAGGCAGAGCTCCCTGTGTACCCCAAGAATAAGCCTCCTTTGGGGTGTTCCCCAGCTTTGGAGTCCCCCAGCTTCGCGGTCTCCCCTCCCCCGCAGCCCGGAACGCACCAGCTGACTTGTTACAGATGACGCTGAGGGCACTGAGGGCCCCTGACGAGGAGCCGTAGAAGCGGTGGGCACCCTGGATGAGGCGCGGGGCATGCTGGCTCAGGCAATGGATCACCCCCACGTGGTAGAGACCCATGTAGCCTGAGCCCGCGAAGGACAAGCTCCAGCTGCCCTCCTCCTCCAAGAAACCCATGGCAGGAAGGGCCAGGAAAGAGATCAGCTGCGCAGGAGACCAGGGAAGGATGATGTCTGGGCCAGGCGAGGCTGCAGGGCTGCACAGGGTTGGCGCCCAGATGGCTCTGGCAGTGCTCGCCACGCTCAGCCCAGGTGTCCCCAGCCCTGCCCCGGCCCAGACTGAGTCAGCAGCAGCCTGGCCAATGACTTTTCCGGGCCACAACAAACCCCCAGGCCAGCTGTGCCCCAGAAGCCCCATGCCCACACGCACTGAGGTCACAGATTTCTGCATGATAGGACCTAGGAGTGGCACCCAATGTCACCTGATCTTTGGTGGCCTTGGCAGGGATACTCTCTCCACTCTCATTTTTCCAATAAAGAGGCTGGGTGTGGCCAGAGAAG
This sequence comes from Erethizon dorsatum, assembly GCA_028451465.1. Taxonomy (NCBI): domain Eukaryota; kingdom Metazoa; phylum Chordata; class Mammalia; order Rodentia; family Erethizontidae; genus Erethizon; species Erethizon dorsatum. Next base: position 5,042,727 of record CM051831.1, on the reverse strand, counting down.
TGACAGCCAGGGAGTGGGACAGCCAGACCCCGGCACCTGCCCTGAATTCAGCAGCCATACTCTTATTTTTTCAAGTAAAAAATTTTAATTTCAGGAACTCAGTTCATCCATTTATAAATACACAGAAGTGCAGTCCATGCACATTTAGATCAAGCCTGGGTACAGTATTTTAACAAAATGACAACTTTTCTAAAAAAGTCAGATGGATGCTTTGCTTCACCCCGAATATGAAATTGATCTGAAATGAGAAAATGAACCCCTTTTAAGATGTTAACACAAAACTTTGAGGACATAATTGCTCAAAGAATCTGACAACTGATATTTCATTCGATGACTGAATGAATCTTCTCTACCATAAAAAAAAAAAATCGAAATGCCTAAAGCTGCATTCAGGACGCCGTGACAGGGAAGTGGGAAGTGCCTGTCTAGCGAGCCACCCCTGTCTTTCAGAGGCCAGGGCCCCTGTAGGAGTCAGGGGGACTGGGATCCAGGCTCAGCCTCCACCCCTTCTCCAACTTGCTCCACCCTCCTCACTGTGCCAGGGCAAGAGTTTTTCCCCTTAAATGGTGGGACTCGGATGTGCAGAGCCCTTCCTGCTCTGATCCCTGCACCCCCAAACATAGACCCACCATCAGCTGCCCAGCCCCAGGGGGCCAGGGTTGATGGCAGGGGACAGCAGGGGACACTGTGCAAGTAGGGACCATCACAGTGCTGCATGTAGGGGCAGACGGAGCCCTGGGGAAGCAAAGAACCAGCCAGATGTGCCTCCTCTGGAAGGCAAGGTGGGACAAGGGACGCTGAGTCCCCCAGAAAGTCCCCAGGAGCCCATGAGGAGGAGGGAGGACGTGAGGAGAGGACACACAGCAGCGCCCCCGGCGGGGGCACAGGACGCTCTTCTTGGGGGACGGGAAGGTGAACACATGGGGAGCTTCAGAGTCCAGAAAGGGACAGGGAGGCCCAGAGTGAAGCCTGCCGCACACAGCCACCCACGCAAACACCGAAGCCACACTCCATCAGCATTGTTCTGCGTTTTGGAAGTCATGTGGGTCGCTGTCCGGGAGGCCACGTGGTCAGCGCGCTGGCGGGTGAGCCTGGGCAGATCTGAGGGCCGGTGAGCAGATGGGGGAAGACGGGGCCCTGTGTAAAATAGTAAAGGAAGACAGGTCGGGTGGCTCTGAGGGGCAGCTCTGCTCGGGGACAGAATGCCAGGGGGCCTCTTGCCATGGCAGCGGGAGCTGAGGGTCAGGAGGGGCTTTGGGGAAGCTCCACAAGTTCATAACACACCTTGCAGTGTTCACGCTCTGTCCTGTGAGAGAGGAGGACCAGCCCCAATTTACAGTTGAAGAAACTGAGGCCCAAATAGGAGCCCAGCCAGGGAGAGGCAGAGCTGGGTGTCTGTGGGCCTCCCGGTGGGCCCAGGGAGAGCAGGGGGGACAGGAGTGGGGTTGGAGCCTGGGCTCCAGCTGGAGGGGTCCACAGGGCTGGGGGGGAGCAAGGCTTCTGGGCAGGTCCTTCTGGGGGGCGGCGAGGACACTGGAAGGATCACTGAGACACAGCAGAGCCAGGTCAGCAGCGTAGCAGAAATGCATGGTTAAGTGACAAACTGCAAAAAGGCCTACGCAGAGTGCGACCTTGTAGAAGAAAGCAGGGGAGATAGGGAAATATTCATGTATCTGCTGTTTTGTTTTGTTTTGTTTTGTTTTTGAGACTGGGTCTCCCTATGTAGTTCATGCTGGCCTTGAACTTACTACGTAGCCCAGGCTGGTCTCAAATTCGAGGTGATCCTCCTGCCTCAGCCTCCCAAGTATTGGGATTACAGGCGTGTGTCACCATAACTGGCTCACTATCCACTTTTATGTCCCCTCCCCAACTTTTATGGAAAGAAAGGAGGGGCGGGGACTAGAGGTTAGTGTTTCAAGAGGTGAGGGGGGCTGGGCAGAGGGCGCAGGTGCTGATGTTTACCTTCGTGTATGAGTTTGACTCTGGGACGACTGTAATGCTTTACCCACGTGCACGCACACACACAAAGGCATTTTCCAGGATGCCTGGCAAAATTCATACAGGAACTGTGAATTAGAGAACAGCGTTGCAACGCGTTACTTTTACAGTGTGAGCGCTGTACTGCAACCACGTAAGAAAAGCCCTTGTTCTGAAGCAGGCTCGCTGCAGAGCTCGGTGGATGCACAGGCGCGGTGGAGGGGCTCCGCGTCTGGGTCTGTGCCTCTGGATCTGCCTCTGAGTCTGCGCAGACGGAGAGGGCGGGCGTGGAGGACAGAGGGGTTCGTGTAGACAGAGGGGTTCGAGGGGAAACCAGGAGGGCCGCGCAGGGCGGAGGGGCTGCATGAACGGGGCCAAGGAGATTCGCTGTCCTGGCTGGATATGGAGAACATTGTGCATCCTGAAAGAAGTCGGGCAGAGCCAGACAAAGCACTGCGTGTTCTCATTCATTGTGGAAGACGAAACAACTGAACTGGAAGGAGCAGAAGAAGGTGGTGATCAGAGAGCGGGGCGGGGGCGACGTGTAAAAGGGCACAGGTGTCAGGAGGAATAAGGTTTTCTCTTCCCTTTGAGATATATTGCATGGTGAGGCGAGCTGAATATAGTAAATAATAATGCACAGTATTACACATTTCAAAATGGCCAAGAAAGTAAATTTCCAATGTTTTTACCAAAAAAAAAAAGGTAAGCGTTTGAAGTGATGGCTGCTACGTGTGTTAATTAACTCGATGGAATTGTTCCGCCTCATATTCACAAAGCGTAAGGTCGCTTTTTACCCCATAAACGAATGCCACTGTCATGTGTCAGTTTATAGTTAAAAAGGGAGAATAATTTCCCACGAATCTTTTCAAAAGACGTCGGGGCCACCAGATCCGAGGCTTGACCCCGAGCCGGCGGGAGTTGGGGTTACTCTTGATGAGCCGGGTTTGAGGGGAAGCAGGTCCGCTCTCAGCTCTGCGCTCAGGGAGGTCGAGGCAGGGAGAGACCTGAGGCCTGGAACACTGCGGTGTCCTTGCCCTGTGCAGCTGACTGTGGTCCTTGTTCACAGGAGAAGGGTCGGAGCCCAGAGATGTTGGGGACATGTCGGGGCAGGGGCTGCGGCTCCTGACCCACGCCGTCCCCGGACACAGGCTCCATCCCCCAGAGAACAGAGGACCAGCTTCTCACAGTGTCCCCAGCACTGCTCCAAGAGGAAGAGGTCCAGAGCCGGGGACCCCTTTAACCTGCACTTGGCCTTGTGGGCCTGGGTTTAGCAGCTGCCCCAGGGACTTGGGCACTGTCCAGGTGAGTGGGAACGGTTTATATCTGAGGACGGGACCTCTGACCATGGTGACACAGCATCAGCCTCCACTGCCACCTCCGGACCTCACCACCCTGGACACCAGCGCACCCCCCGCCTTGCCTCCACCGAGCTGGGCACTGACTTAACTTCCGTGCCCAGATCGGAGGGGCCCAGAGCCACCCCAAGTTACCCACACCCAAGATGTGACAGAAAGAACCTGGTCCAAAGAGGCTGTGGCACCAGAGCTGCCAGTTGTCTGGACCAACGTCCCAAGGCCATGCTTGCCTGAACCTGGGGACATCCTGCCACCCAAAAGGGATTTGAGAGGACTTATGAAATACGGCCTTCGCAGTGGTCTTACACCTTTTTTTTTTTCAGTTAAAGATGATGAGGCAGGAGGATGGCAAGTTTGAGCCCAGCCTGGCCATCTTAGCAAGACCCTGTCTCAAAATAAAAAATAGCATGCCTGTAATCCTAGCACTCAGGAGGATGAGGCAGGAGGATGTCTGTGAGTCCGAGGTCAGCCTGAACTACATAGAGAGACCCTGTCTCAAAAAACCAATAAAAAGAAAAAAGGGGCTGGGGGTGTAGCTCAGTGCTAGGGCCCTGGGTTCAGTGCTGGGAGGAAGGGGACTGCAGAGAAGTATGGGTTGAAAAATGAGGAAGGGGTGTGGAGGAGGGGCATCTGCGCCCCGTCCCTGGAGCAGTGGTGGGGATGGTGAAGGGCAGGGACGCGAGGCATTTCGGAAGAATATTACAGCTGTGTACACTGAGCTGGGGCTTGGGGACTTGCCAGTCTCTTGGGAAGCCCGGCGACCCAGCAGATGCTCTTTCCCTAGACCACGGCTTCCCCTGGGACCGGAGCTCGGCCTGGAACGGGCTCCAGGCAGCGGAGTGGCGGGTCTGGCGTTTGGGCAGGCCCGGAGGGCTGCCTGGAGGAGTTTGGGCAGGGACTTGAAGGATGATGGCGGGATCCGTGGGATTAGGGCTCCTGGCTCCCGCCAGCCCAGAGCTTCCAGAGGGACAGTGCGCTCTTATTATTTGGTTATGAAAATACGTTTTATTTTTTCATAAAATAAAAAGAAGGAACGTTCAGTCCTGGCAGGGTGGCAGGGACAGGGCCCTGCCTTGGGGCCTTTCCCAGCTCCCATGTCTCTCCTCCCCAGTGGGACAAAGGTGGCCGCTTGTCACCACTCTGGTTGAGCCTGTTTGTACAGATAACCATGCTGCACCTGCTGTGCCCTGGGTGCAAGTGGGGGTCGTCGCTGGGCTCTGTCACCCCCTTCCTGGGTGGGGATGCCCCGCGGGGAGCCTGGCTGTGGACTCTGGGGACTGGTTGGGACCCAGGCGGATGAGGTCCTGCAGAGGTGCAGTCCCCCCGGCTCTCCTGGCCCAGGCTGCCCTTCCTGCCCACCCACCTGGTAGCTCCTGCTACCCTCTGAAGGTCCCATCACCTATAGCAACCTGGCTGTCCTCCCTCCCGGTGCCAGGCCAGAAACCCCAGACCCCTGCCCCCCACCACGCCTGCCCTACCCCCTCCCCAGCTCCTCGGCTGGCCCCTTACCCCTCCTGCTGCAGCCCCCTTCTGCTCCCCCATGGTCCCACCTGTTACCACCCCCAAGCCCTCGCTGCTGCCCTGTGCCTGCAGGTGAGAACCCAGCACTGTCCCCGAAGGAACACTCACATCCCAAGGGGTTCCGGACCCCTTCGCCTTCCCACCCCCTCTGCATTTACAGAGGAGCGGAGTCCGGGGCTGCGTGGCTGAGCTGGGTCCTAACTCTTCTCCCAGGTTGGGCCACCTTGGGCAAGTCACTCCCCCTTTCTGAGGCTGCTGGGGGCTGACTGCACCAACCTAACTCACTGACCAGACATTGGCCTTCTGAATCATCCCAGGAAACATACAGGACAAGGGGCAGCCAGACCAGACCGGAAGGGGTCCCCCCAGAGCACGGTCCCAAAGGCCCCCAACCCATGGGATAAATCAACAAATGGGGACTGGACCAACGCTGGAAGCGACAGAACATCAGAGACAGGCCAGCTGTGGACAAAGGGGGACTCGTGGGCATGAGAGGGCCAAGGCACTACCTTGTGTGCCAACGTGGGCCTCCTGGTTATAAACCCTGGGCACCTAGGGACAGACAATCTTGGGGAGGCCCCAACCAGAACCATCGCCCGGGTAACCTGGGAAGCAGAGACCAGGGACTTCCAGGACCGAGATGTGCTTCTCCTCCGTGGGCCTTTATTGACCACAGATCGTGTACTAACCATCCTTAAAGAAATAAAACAACCTGCGATCACAGCAGACCCAGAGTCCCTGAGAGAGGGTGGAAACAAACAGCCCCGAAATGGCTTTATAAACTGTGAAGGGCTGTGCGATTATAGCAGCCCAAGTTCTGATTCTGGCTCCAGTGCTTCTGGGCTGGTGACTTGGGGACTTTAACTGATCTGTGACTCAGCTTCTATCCCGCGGGGAGAATAGCTGACCTCCTCCTGCAGACCATGATGAGGAGTGAGCCAGTTAGTAAGGTGAGGTGTTTGAACAGTGGAGAATAGTTAGCTTATTGCCTCAGTTATGTGGCGTGTGTCACACGGCTTCTCACAGGAGCCCCTGGAGGCTGGGTCCACGTCCCCATCTGTGCAGCTGCTGAGTGTTTGTGGACTGATTGCTTGACCCATGGCCCATGGGCTGATTTCAGAGGAGCAAGTGGGACACTTAATTCCCTGGGTGTGTATTCACCCTTTACCTGGCCCGGGTGATCCCTGCACCCACATAGCAGGTGTCACCATGCTTCACACCTGGGGCAATGTCCTTGCCTAAGAACCTTGGGTTGCACCGATGTCCTCATCTGATGGCAGGAACCCCAGCTGGACCCAGCCTGGCCATGGACAGCAAGCAGAGACTGCACTCTGGAAGGGAAGCAGGTGCTGCCATCAGCCCAGCCCTGGACCATGTCACCCCGAAGGTGTGGCTGGGCCTGGCCTGAGAAAGGTTCAGCCAGGGACCCCAAAGAGTCTGCTGGCCATCACCTTGGTGGCTACCCTGCATCCGGGCTCGCTCCATCCCCCCTGCGGACTGGAGTGTGTGGTGGCGGGGAGCCTGCTTTCCCCAGGGCAGGCCTGGCCGTCAGAGTCCCCTCCCCTGGGCTTTCCACCACTGACTCCAGCTCAGCCCTCTGAGACTCCAAACAGCCTTGGTCCCTCTTCCTGGGCAGCATCCCACAGGTGCCACAGGTGCCATAGCTCCACTCAGCCTGCACCCATGTGGTCCCCTGAACCTCTCCCAGACGCTAACCACCTCACCCCAGAGGCAGACCTGGCATGGAACACCCTCCTGCCTATGGTGCCTGGCTTCTGTCCATGTGGCAAAGGTTTCACTGGCCTTTGGTGAGTCTCCCTGGGACATCTCACAGGGTTTTCTGTCTGGCTACAGCCATTTGCCATGACCTGTGGACCTTATGACATGTGACAAAGCCAGGCACAGAAACACAACATTGCTCTCCATAGCACTTACTGCAGACCCCAACCGGCCCTCCTAAGCCTGCCAAGAACACTAATGCACCAAGCCACCGTCTTGCACAGAAGCACGCCATGGGAAACCAGTGTTCACTGACACAGAGCACTGGGGCACCCTGCAGGCTGCCTAAGAGGATGGGGAAAGCCCCACACAACAGGCACTGCCAGGCCTGTCTCCCCTCTGTCCTTGGTGCTCCCCAAGCCGCCTCTCTGTTCGCTCATTCTCTGTCTCTCAAGCTGGGGCTCAGGGCCGAGTGTTTGCCTGGAGTCTCAGAGGAGACCTTGGACTTGGACTTGTCAGCAATGCTGAACCTGTTCAGACTTGGTAAGTCTTCCATTTTGACCAAATTAATGCATTTTGCACAATGAGATGGGCACCAACCTTTTGGGGACCGGGGGTGGGGTGTTGTGGTTTAGATCTAGAATGTCCCCCCAAAGTCTCATGTATTCACAGGTGGATCCTGGTTGGAAGACGCAGGTCCCTGTGGCCGGGACTCGGCAGGGCGTATTCTTGACCCTGGCTCTTCCTTTCTGCTTCCCGGTGCGCACGGCTCGAGCAGCTGCCACCTCTCTGCCCGGCCCGCCTGCCTGCCGTTTCTGCTTGGAGCTGATCAGCCGTAGGCTGAATCTTCTGAAAACCACAGTCAAGATAAACTTCTCCCCCGTTAAGTTGGTGTTGGGTGTTTTGTCCCAGTGACGGGACAGTAACTAATACAACACGTCCACAGTGCGGAGTGGGTTGAGAATCGGACCCAAAGTTTCAGGAAGCAAAAGGAGACAGATGCAATAGGAAGCAGAGGTGCCGCGCTCCTATCCTGCTTTTAGCTCCCTGCGGGACACCTGCCTCTGGTGAAGTGGGTGCTTTTACCTAAAGCAGCCTCTCAGTCCTGTTACACACACACACACACACACACACACACACACACACACGCGCGCGCGCACACACACACACACACACACACACACGCAAAGAAGAAAGAAAACTAACAGTCCTGTCTTCCCATCCTTGTGGCTCTAGTTTGCCTCCTCTGAGCCCATCCTTTGCCTCTGGGCTCTGCCTTTCCTTCCTTCCGAGCCCCTGCACCCCTGCTGTTTCCTTCCCTAGGGTGGGACCCCGGCCCACCACCCCACTTATCAGGACCTGGGTCTGCTCCATGGAAGATGTCTCCACCCACCGCTTCTGGAAACTGACCCACTGCTGGCTCAGTGGATGGACATCACATACCTCGGTTTCCTCTTCCTGTTCATGGGGATGTGGCTGGCTGTGCTCCCAGGGTTACCATGGGGACTGGAAAGGATGAGGTCTGAAAGCCCTTAATAGTGTCCCAAATGTGGGCTGTCTAACATTTAAAGTTTTTTTTTTTTTTTTTTGTGGGTACCGGGGGGTCGACCTCAGGACCTCATGCGCCAGCAGGCACCCGTGCCGCTGAGCGATATCACCGGCCCCTTTTTCGTATGTGGGTTCCGGGAGTCGAACTCGGGCCCTCGCGCTTGCTGGGCAGGAGCTTAAGCCGCTGAGCCATCTCACCGGCCCACATTTAAAGTTTTAATCCCGTTGCAGTGTGGAGGTGTTCTGAGCACCTGCTCTGGCCGGAGGCTGGGGAATTGCTGGTAAACGGGATTCAATCCCAGCCCTCGAAAAGCTCTTGTCGCATCTGGGAGAGGGTACATACACTTAACTGCTCTGGGCACTGCTCGGAATCAGCCAGGACCATCAGTACCTGCCTTGGTCCAGCTGTGCCCAGAGCAGCCCCGGAGAGGGCAAAGGAGGGTGGGTGTTGGAAAGGGCCCTGCTGGGGAAGGGGCATGAGGGACACTGGCTGCTGGCTGTGGCCTGGGGTGGGAGTGGAGGCCTCTACCCCACCTCCATTCTCCCAGGGATCCTAAGGGCAGGTCTGAGCATGCTGGAGCTTGGGGAGAAAACAAAGGGGTCAGGAATGCATCCCAGGACAGCAGAGGTACAGGAAAAGGAGCCAAGGTTGGGGTGGGAGGGCTGCCCTGGGCCTCTGAGGGTGGGGGAGGAGGACCCAGCAGTGTGAGGTGCCGGAGTGGTTGCTGGCATCAGCGAGGCTTTGGGGCTGACCCCAGGAAACGGGCACCACCCCCACATCCTTAGTCACAGCCCCACAGCCCCTTGCTCCGTACCTGGGCACCCACCGCTGTCCCCTCCTGAGCTTTTGAGCCTCAGCTGGGCTCTGCCTCTGACCCACCCAGGTCTGCAGGGAGCAGCTCCAGGGCGCTGCCCCCAGCTCCTCCAGCCCCCAGGGCCTGCGATCCAGGACACGAAGTCCCAGCAGCTACCACACCAGTTTCAGAACTTAGCTCACCCTTCCCGTGTCCCTTGCCCCCAGCTTCCTTCCACAGGGTCCCCTGTGGGAAAGCACCCCAACATAACTTGTCCTCTGTCCACCAGAGGCTGCCTGACTCGGAAAGTGGGGGACCCTGTGCCGCTGGAGGGACAGAAGGTCACTTTGGAGCTTTGTCCCCTGGGCTTCAAGGGTGAGCACGCACTGGGGGCTGGAGCTGATCGACCACCGGGGAGCCAGGACCGTCAAGAGGCAGAGAGCATCTGGAAGGGAGGTGCCAGGACTCTGGGGTGTAGAGGAGACACAGCGGCCTGGTCATCCAGAGGGCAAGCAGAGAAGGCCATGGGGGACAGAGAGAGCTGCTGGGGAGCACGGGCTGGGCCTGGGGCCTCTCCACCTCCAAGCCCACAAGGGGCCCGTCACCTACCAAGCCTTCTGTCCCCACCCCACACTGGCCTGTGCCCCACCACTTCTCTCTGCTCACTCTTTTTAAAGTTTTGTTTTGTTTATTTGTTTGTTTGAGACAGGATCTTGCTATGTAGCCCAGGCTGACCTCGAACTCGAGGTGATCCTCCTGCTTCAGCCTCCCAAGTGCTGGGATTACAAGTGTGCACCATCACGCCTGGCATCCCTTTTCAATCTTGGTCCTTCCCCTCTGTCCCCAGTCCTGCCCTTCTCCCCATGTCTGTGACAATGCTATCACCAGCTGGTCTCTTCCCTCTTTCTTCACCATTTCCTCCCCAACTCCCCAGAGGAAAATTTTCACCGTCAGTGTTCTGCCAAGGTCTTGGCAGGGGCAGGAGCCCTCCATCATGCTACCTCCGTGTGTGTCCCCATGTCTGGTTCTTACTCTCATGTGCATGTGTGTTTGTACACACATGTGCATGCGGTGCTGGGCATGAACCCAGGGCTTTGTGTGTGCTAAGCAGCACCTTCTCTACCACTGAGCCACCCCCCGACCCCTTTACTGGTGTTTATAAAAAATAAATGCATCTGGGGGATTCTCAGGTGAGGCCAAGGGGCTGAGGTCACGTGGATTCACTGCATGGCTTCTGATGTCCCCTGTGACCTTCATGGTCCCTGCAGCTCCTGCCCTGCCTGCCTGTCTGGGGGAGATGGCACGGCTGCTATTTCTAGAGCCTGAGACCCACCAGAAATTCCAAGCCAGCGCTCTGGCATCACCTGGCACTCTTTACCTGGGAGTGGTATCTGTGTCCTGGACCTGGATGGCTGGGTCCCTCCCATCTGCACTGCCCACTGGGTCACTAAGTGCTTTTGGGCCAGAAAGTGGTCGGCATTCCCTCCCCACCTGCCTGGGGGCGGCATCCAGTCTCCCCACGGATTGTGCCAAGTGGCCTCCTCCCACTGTGTTCCTTGTGGGGGAGGGGCTTGAAGCCAGCTTAGCCTCTACCTCCTGCAGCCCCGTGCACAGCATCTTCAAAGGAGCCAGTTTCCTTCATCACAAATTGAGGCAGGAGGGAGAACGGATAAATTTCTGGATAGAGAGGGCCTGAAGACCAGAGGGAAAAGAGGATGCTGGCTCTCAAAAAACCAGAGTGCCAGTCTGACAGCTGGACCACGGCCTGGAGAGACGTGAATGTGCGGGCACTAGGGGCCCCTGGGGGCCCGAGACACTTTTAATGACTGAGCCGTGCCTGGGACGCATGAGCTATGGAATATGCTAATGAGCCCAATGGGACCCCAGCCTCATTATAATAAATTATAGTCTGAGATGCAAGGAGTGGTTTGGTTTTATTTTTAACTCTGAAAAGTCCTTTTTCCTGCAGTCAGGGACTGTGGGTTTTGACTAATTAGTTCCCATCTCTGACTTCTTACATGTGTGTTTTGTACGCTTGAATGATGGAGCAACAGACAAAGGGTGGGTGCCCCTCAGAGAGAGACCATTTAGATGCCCACCTGGCTGCACCCCTCTAGGGGACTTAGGCACGACTTAGCTAAGGAGGGTGCAAAGCCTCCGTTATGTCCTATGTTGATTGCCATGGAACCTCAGGTGAGGGCCCAATCAGCCACCATGACCAGTGCTTCCCAGTCTTGGTGCACAGATGGAGCAGCCCATTGCTTACACTGTCCATTCCACTCCCTCACACATTCATTCAACAGGCACTCAGAGGTTGAACATTCCAACCCCCTTCCCTTGAGGGTGGTCAACGAAAGTTGATTAGACTCCCCTTCTGCTCGAGCTGAGCAGGACTGACAGACGGAGTAACTGGGGTGCCCCTGGGGGTCTTACCAGAATCAGGCAGGCAGGCAGGCAGGTAGACAGATAAATAGACAGACAGACTGCATCCTCCTCCTTTTGGGGTCTGATGTGAGCCCCTCAAGCAGGGAGCCAGGAACCCTCCTCCAGACCACTGAGTGGACTCGAGAAATCTTGAGGGCAGGCCTTCCCTTCAGGACCTGGAGAGGTCCTTGCTCCATCCTTGAGGGCCATGACCGGTGACCAAAGAGGTCAGCATGGTTGATCCTCCAAGCCAATGCACCAGATGTAACAGCAAACAGAAATACAGAAACAACACCCAGGATTTGGAGGCAGATTTATTTATGTCGACGGGCACTGATTGGGATCATTCCCAAAATATCAGGCCTTGAAGGCCCAGAGAGGGAGGTTTGTATGGGGTAGCAAACGGGGGGTGGGTACAGAAGTGTACTTGTTTGTCTTTGGTTGGTTGTCTTACAATGTGCATCACAGTGACCAGCCGTTTCTCAGAGACAAAAGCAACCAGAACTGGAACAGGAACTGTCGCCTGGGCAACTGAAATATACTGGCTGGGAGGGGCACTTTCTGTGATAGGCTGGCTCCCAGGCAGGGCCGCACGGCAAAAGGGCATCACAGAGGGGAAACAGTCCATGGCAGGGAAGGTGGGAGGCGGCTAACCTGCCTTCTTTCTGTCCTTTTGTATTATTCTGTCCAGGCTACAAGCCTATTGATTGGTGCCACCCACATCCAGGGTGGGGCTTCCCTCTTCAGCAAAGCCACTCAGCCACACCCAAAGCTATGCTAATCCAATTAGGAGACTAATCCAGTTATCACATCTTTAATCCAGTATCACACACCCATGATCCAGTCACCTCCCAAAAGCCACACCTATGAATGCATGAGGTTTTGGGGAGACATCTAGCTAAAAACCACAACACTAGCATTCTAAAAGCCCTGGGCTCCCACTCCAGAATGAAAACAATTTTAAAAATAAGCCAGGAGTAGTGGTGACAGCTGTAACGCCAGCACTCTGGGAGGTTGAGGTAGGAGGAATGCAAGTTTGAGACCAGCCTGGGCAATTAGGGAGACTTAGGGAAACCGAGTCTCAAAATAAAAATTAGAAAAAAAGACAGGGATGTACCTCAGTGGGAAGGCCCTGGGTTCAATCTCCAGTATTGCAAAAGAAACAAATTTTCATAAAACAAATCTCCAATCCCTAACAAGACACGGGAGACTCAGATGTTGCCATCACCTGCCCCCCTGAATCCCACACTGGGTGAGGCTCATACCAAGGGCCTGGGTACTTCATGGCACGGTAAGCATGGCCTCATCTTACAGATGTGGAAACTGAGGTCCAGTGAGGATGGAGCTTGGGCAGGCCTTGGCTAGTATGTGGTGGCTTCGGTCCCAACTGGGTCCTGTCGGCCTCCCTGGCTTGGTGAGGCAGCCGAAGGGTTGCGGGGAAACAGGAGAAAGCACAGGCAGGGTCCGAGGACCCCGGCCCTGCTTGACCACAGCCCACTGGCCTGCGTGAGGTAGGAACCCCAGACGTTGGTCTCTGGGGGCTCCATCCTCTCCTTGTGGGGGACCTGTCCCTTACACTCATCTCCACACCCTGCAGTATTGCCCCGAGGAGCTCTCTTCGGAGGCTGAGAGGGAGGTCTAGGCCGGGACCAGCCCGGGAGATACCCCGAGTCCAGCCGGAGCTGGCACGCCGTGGAAGGTTTCGATCAAGGAGCGAGAGGCTCCGTGCTGCCACCCCAGTGTCCCCCGGACTACCACAGTGGGGGCAGCTTGTGGGTAAGCCCTTGTGCAGGTCATAAAGGATGGTGGGGTGGCAGCTGACCCCTGCATTGTCCTCACCTGCATCCTCTCCCAAGGTGACAAGGACCCTCAGTTATGCACCTGCCTCCTGCCAAAACATGGATTTATTTTTGGAGGCGGGGAGATGGAGACGCTGCCAGCAGACCCTTCTGTGCTGGCCCAGTCTGGCGATCTGCTCGCAGCTCCAGGGAAGGTGCATCCAGTCCTGCAGCTGCTGGGTGAATCCGCTGTGGACTTCCAGGGACTTCTGCCTCCCAGCAGCGCTGGTTGGAGTGTGGCTGGTGTTTCTGAGGGACCCTTGCAAAGACAGAGACCAGCGGCCTCAGGGGGACACTCAGTCACAGCTGGCATGGGCTCTCCAGACCTGTGCTGCGGGGGATGGGGAGCCCTGTTGTCTCACCAGAAGTCGGACCCTTCCCCTGGGCTGTGACCAGTGCTGTGTCTTCCCACAAGGGCCCAGGGCTCAGAGCCTCCTGGACTACAGCCCCTTTACTTCTGTTCCACAAAGCCAAGGGGGGCTCCCGAACTCGCCACTGATTCTGCAAACAGGGATATGCAACCTTTAAAAATGCAATGCATTTAACGAGCATTCTTTCCAGGTTGTAGGTGTAGCTCAGTGGTAGAGGGCTTGCTTAGCACTTGGCAGCCTGAACTGGGCTCGGCTAGAGATGGTGAAGAGGTGGGCTTGAGACACACTTCGGGTTTTTTTTTTTTTTTTTTTTTGGTTTGGGGGGATTGTTAAATGCATTGTTCCGCCCCTTAGCTGTGACCTCAGACCCGTCCAGCATAAGCAAGGCCCTGAGTCAGGGACTCCTCTGCTTCGCTCTTTTACTCTCAGGAAAATCCGCAGACCAGCGGCCTTGCCTCCTTCCCACCCCAGCATCTGCCCACCCTTCAGCCCTGGGTGCCCACTGCCTGCCCTCAGCCTGCAGCCGCCCTGCTGCCTCAGGATGCTTTGCGGGTGTCCTCCTCATTCCTCACCTCAGCCTTCCTTCCCGTCGCCTCCAGCAGCCGCCCATCCTTGGGGTGCTCTCTTTCCTTCACACTGCTAAATAAAGACGGCGAGAAGCCCTTGCTCTGGACTGAGCTCCTGCACCAGGTCCCAACAAGCCAGGCTGAAAACCACGATGGAGTCGCTCATGCTAAAGTTCCCCAGAGCCCAGCAGACACCAAGTTGCTTATCTGACTCTCCAAGAATCTCAGGATTAGAGAGGATGGTCAGCTTTCCACACAGACCAGTTTCCATGGACAGGATGGTGAAATTCCTCCAGTCTCAATCCTCACATAAAAAACAAACAAAACAAAACAAAGACCGGAAGTAACCTGAGGTGAAACAGTGATTTTCTTATTCTTGTCTCCTGGTCCCCCATGACAAGGAAAGTGGCCCTGAAATGACCAATTTGCTGTTCGTTCTTCTCTGAGTTTAGTCTCTCAGGCTGTCAGACCACCTCTTCTGCTCACCCATCGGAGCAGAAGGAAGAGTGGCCTGATGCCAGAATCAGAAATAAAGCCAGTGAAGCCCTAAGCTAAATTATAATCTTTTCTGTTGATAACACTCATTTCTGATCTTCCAGTTGGCCCAGTCTTCTCTCTCTCCAAGGTGTGTCTCGAGCTGGGCACAGTGGCACAAGCCTGTAATCCCAGCCTCGGGAGACTGAGGCAGGAGGATCGCCCTGAATTCGAGGCCAGCCTGGGCTACATAAGCGAGTTCAAGGCCAGCCTGCACTACATAGTGAGACCCTGTCTCAAAAACAAAATAAAGCAGAACAAAATCCCCCCAAACAAAAAGAAACCAAAGTGTGTCTCGAGCCCAGCCCCTCGCCATCTCTAGCCAACCCCAGTTTGGGCTGCCAAGTGCTAAGCAAGTCCTCTACCACTGAGCTACTCCTGCAGCCCGGAGAGAATGCTTTTTAAATGTGTGAAATAAAATGCGTAGAATTATAAAGTTTATGGTGCGGAGATATAGCTCAGTGGCACATTGCCTGCCTGGCAAGCACAAGGTCCTGAGTTCAATTCCCTGTACCAAAAATAAAAAAAATAAAAAAAGAATTATGAAGTTTATTTTCAAACATGGTTGTCAAAGTATGTTTTCATTATGATGCCACAATAGAAGTACTTCTTTGTTTGAATCTTCAGATCTTGAAGGGATCTGATATGACCCCAATGTTTCAGAGAAATAAGGATAAATCATATTTGGAGAGCTACAACTGTAATGTGATATTAAATAAAAATGACGGGAAGCCCTGGCTTTGGACACGGGTCCTGCACTAGGTTATGTAGGGTGAAGGCAGATTTCCCCTCTGCCTACTGAGGAGTCCCTGGAATAAACGGACAGAATCAGTGCAGAGCAAAGGCACGCAATTTCATTAATGTGCAAAAGGGGAAAATTACAGTGCAGGGAAAAATCCCAAGAATGTAATTACTCACCAGCCCAACATGATTCTGACACTTACCCTTTTTGCTTTGCATTTTGTCTCTTTTTCTGTCTTTCTCTTATTTTGTTTTTGTTTCTGTTTTATATCCCTATTCTACATGGAAGAGGGAGTAGGGGACACAGTCAATTGAGGGGACCAGTGAATGATTCCTGGAGAAACTCAGTGGAGCTTATCCAGTGGCCTGGGACAAAGTCCATCAGCCCAAACAAGCAGACAATGGATTGTAAATGATTCTCCGTGGGACGAAAATACAGGACAAAGGTGTGTGATGGAAGTCTGTCCAGGTGTGTTCATGGACTTGGTCTGACCTCCCGTGATTGGAGTTTGCTCTTCTCTGTCAGTGGTGTTTCCATGAGAGAGAGAAGCCCGCTGAGCTCCTGTCCCGGTGCACAGGTCAAGAAGCCCCTGCCTGCACTCAATCATGTTGGGCTTGTGAGTAATTGCATTCTTGGAATTTTTCCCTGCACTGTAATTTTCCCCTTTTGCACATTAATGAATCTGCATCCACGCAGAGAGACCTGGATTCCCAAGAGGTGTGTGTGTGTGTGTGTGTGTGTGTGTGTGTGTGTGTGTCTTGGGCCCTGCACATATCAAGCACTGGTATTTGGGGTATTATCTTCCAAGCCGCACAGCCTCATCATGCCAGGCTAAAACTCAGAATGGAGTCCCTCAGGCCAAGTTCTGTGTCACCAGGCTGCCACTCAGCTGCTCATCAGCGAACTGCTTATCTAACGTGGCAAATCAGTATTGGAGAGAACAGGCAGCTTTCCCAAACTGGCCAGTTCCAGTCGGATGATAACAAGGTTCCCTCTGACTTCGTTTGTACACAGAGGACGTGACCTGACATAACCTAAATGTTAACCAATCGGTCATTTTCCTATTGTTTTGTCCCCTCGCCTGATAAATTAAGTGACTTTGAAATGACCAATCCGCTTTTGTTTGTTTCTGCTTTCTTCAGGTGATTTTTCTAACTATATAACGCCCCCTTCTGTTCAGCTCACAGAACACTCATTCTATTTTATGGAATTAAGTGTTGCCTAATTTTAGAGTGGAAAATACAGCCAACCTAGATTGCAAAATTAAGGTCCACGTGGCAGCACAAGCCTGCAATCCGAGCACTCTGGAAGGCTGAGGCAGAAGGATTGCAAGTTTGAGCCAGCCTGGGGAACTCAGCAAGACCCTGTGTCAAAATAAAAAATTAAAAAAGGCTGGGGGTGCTGTTCAGGGCAATGGCCTAGGTTCGATCCCCAGTAGCCAGCCCCCCCACAAAATGATTGCTAAACTAAGCTGTGGTAACTTTATCTTTTGATGGTGTCATGAAAGTATCTGTGATTTTTATTAGTAATAAAGTCAAGGGTGCTGCTAACACTTTTCATCTTGTTGCCTATACTAGTGTTTAAAGGGCACGGTAAATTTCAGTTAGAGATGTAGGGTTGGAGATGTAACTCCATTGTAGCACATTTGCCCAGCGTGCGTGAGGCCCAGGGTTCCATTTGTCATACCAAAAAAGAAACAGGGAGGCAAGGAGGGAGGGAGGGAGGGAGGGAGAGAGAGAGAGAGAGAATTTCTCCCCAGTTTATGGACCTTCTGAAGCCCATCCATGAATTTTGGACTTCAGATCCTCGTTACAGTCCATAAGATCATGTCACTCCCCTACCTAAAGCCTCCATAGGTTCCCATGGCAACCAGAAACATCTAGAATCCTTGCCTGTCCCTCCCAGGCCCCTGGGTACTCGCCCACCCCTTCTCCCTGCAAGCTCCTCCCACCCTCCTCTTCTTGCACCGCTTTCCAGCCCCCCCGGAACCTCTGTCCCCACCCAGCCCCTGTGCTTTCCCTGGCCACGTTGCCCACCAGGCAGGTACTTTTAGGGGCAAAGTGTCTGTGCTGCAGGGAGGGAGCTGATGCTCCTTCAAATGCCTGGCAACGCTCCTTCAAAGTTGTCTTTGTTGTTTCAGATAAGGACCTCCAGAGAAACTCACAGGGAGCCCCCCAAAATCATTGCATCACCCTGACTCACTCTTACATGTCACTCGTTAGAATACTCAATTCCCCTTCCGGGAGGTGGCCCCCCCAGCCCGACATTTTTCTGAGCGTGCCATTCCTGCCTGAGCTGAGCGTGCCGAGGAAGGTGCTCGCCTCCAAGTGGGATGAGTCTCTCCAGCCGGAATGCGTGTAACGGTCCCCACTAGAAGCCCCTTGCTTTCTTTGTGCAGAGAGGCGTCTCCATGGTGCACCTTACTTTCCCCAAATAATAAACCTCTCTTCACTCTCATCTCCTCTGGCTGTGCTTGTCGACTTTGGACTCACCCAGGAGACCACATTCACACGTTGAGCTGACCACTGACCATAGCGATTAGCACAACCATAGAGTAGGGGTCACCAGCTTTGTAAGTGTACATCTCCTGTCCCATCCCCCAGGTGGTGAGCATCTTGAGGATCTTGCTAGCAGTTGGATCCTGTCTGGTGGGCGTACCTGGCTGCTGCCATTGTGCCCCACCCACATCCCGTGGCCCTCTCTGTCCCTCTGTCTGAGGACAGCCTTCTGCCACAGCCCCCTGCTGCTCTCAGCTTAGCCTGCTCCACGCAGAGCCCAAGTCCTCGTGGATGAGACTTGGTGGAGTGTGGCAGGTTGCTTCTCCCTAAGGGTCTCTGGGGGACAGAGTCCCATTTGCCTTAGTGGTAGTGTCGCCAGTTGAGGGTTCTTTGGTTCAATTTGGATAGAAATCACAAATTGACAATGTGCACCTCTGCTAGCAGTTGCAGGCTTTGATGCCAATGGTCCTCAGCCCTTAGTGTTGTAGCTCTGGACCCTCAGCTGATGACTGCTGCTGCTGGTCTCTGCTGCTGCTGGACCAGGCCACCAGTTGATGCTGGTTTATGCCACTGTCAACTGATAGTGTCAGTTGCTGGTGGCCATCCTGAAGGCTAACAGCTTCTGATGTTTACAGCCCTTTTTAAAGCAACTACTCTGTCCACACTGCTGGAGATAAGATAGCACAAGTAGATTTACAGGGTCTTCTGAGTCCAAGAAATAAATCATGTGTCCATCTAGAGGACCACATGAGAGAGGTTGTATTTGTACAAGGCCTGCACTGTGGCACAGGGCAAGCTCTCCTAGACTAACTGGAGACAGGAGAAGAGTGCTGCTTGTATAGCAGGTGTGAGTCTATGATTGGTCCAAATTTGAGCCTGCTCATTGGTCCAAATTTGAGCCCAGTGATTGGTCCAAATTTGAGCCCTCTGATTGGTTCAAATTTGAGCCTGTCCATTGGCCCAAATTGCTCTAAATTTAAGCCTTCTGATTTGAGCCTACCAATTGGTCCAAATTCAGTTCTAGTGTTTGGTCCAAATTAGATCTGCTGCAGTCAGAGCAGACCTCTCCTGAAACAGATGCAGGGTACCCGGGACAGCTGCAGGCATCATAGTGACAGTGCTGCCTCTCTAGGACAATGGCAGGTCTAGTACCAGGGAATCTCCAGGAGGGCTGGATGTGTTCATCACTGGCTTATTGGAGTTTGGAGATGGTGGCTGTGTCACTAGTGGGCCTGGGTCCCTCCCTAATCTCTGCCACATTAGGAGTGGTTTCCTTACCCCTTCTTCCATGTGGAGTGGCAGGAGTGGGGCAGGGGCACCACAGTTGACAGCAAAGCCACACCTCCTGTCACGGTGGTCACAAGGGAACCCCAGGGGTGGCAGGAGGACACTGAGGCAAGCTGTCCCAGTCTATCCTCAGGGGACTGAGGCAGAGTGAAGGGAAGCAAGGGGAAGGGTTTGACAGCTATTGGCCACACCATGCCCCACTCTGGTCCTCCCAGGGAAAGGGGAGGCTCAGGTGCTTCTCCATCTCGGCAGCCGGCCCACTAAGTGCTCCTTCCCTTCCCACTGCTTCTCTCCCCTCTCAACACCTCCTGGGCTCACCTGGCACCAAATCCTCGCCTCGGGGTCAGAGGAACCTGACCTCAGGCACACCTGAGATGCTGAGGAGTCATCGACAGGATCACTTAGATCAAACATGTGGACACAAGCTGTCAAACCAAGACCGTGGAGACCAAGCGATGTCTCAGACAAAAGGGCTACAGAGGTGAGTCTGAAAAAGGTCCGAGTCCTGGGACAGGTTTCCACAAACTCCCAGCGGCAGCTGCAAAAATGTTCATGGGGCCAGAGCTAAGAGCTTTCCTTCCCCTCGTCCTCCTCCTTCTCTTCCTCCTCCTCTTCTTCCTTCTCTTCCTTCTCCTCCTCTCCTCCTCCTCTTCCTCCTCCTCTTCTCCCCTTTCTCCTCTTTCTCTTCCTCCTCCTCTCCTCTTCCTCCTTTGCCTTCCTCTATTCCTCTTCCTCTTCTTTTGTGTTGGCAGTGGAACCCAGGGCCTCACTCATGCTAATCATGTGCTCTACCACTGAGCTGTATCCCCTGCCAAGGGCATTTTTATAAAGAAAATTTGGAGATTGAAGGCTTACATTGTTCACATTGAAACACTGAACCCACATCAGCTATAGATAAGAAAGGGCAGGACTACTCAATGCTTTGAGGTAGGAAGACAGTACATAAGAAGAAGTAATCATTTTTGGGATGGTTTCAGTTTAGAAATAAATTACAAGGGCTGGTGAGATAGTTCAGTGGCATAAGCACCTGCCCGGCAAGTGCGAGGTCCTGAGTTCGACTCCCAGAACCCACATTAAAAAAAAACCGGAAAAAAAGGGCCAGTGATATCGCTCATTGGTACAAGCGCTTGCTGGCAAGCATGAGGTCCTGAGGTCGACTCCCGGTACCCACATTAGAAATAAACTGCAGAAAATTTATACATAAACAGGAAGTGGCAGCCCTGGTTGTTGGCTGGGATGGGATTTAAATCAAGGTTTCAAGATACACAAACTTCGTGTTGATTTTTCCAGTTAACTGATTAACTTCCCTTACCTCTTCCCCCCATCCCTTGGGCCTTATAATTAAATTTAAGACACCTCAGAGTTTTTATTTTATTAGTGTATTATTCAGCCTTCCTGTTGCTGGGACCAAACACCTGGCACCTGTAACTTAAAGGAGGCAATGTTTATTTAGCTCACAGCTCGGAGGCTTCAGTCCATATTGGTTGGTTCCATAGCAAGAAGGCCCTGCCAGAATAAAGCTGCTCAAACTATGGCAGCCAGGAAGCAGACAGAGATAGAAGGGAGAAGCTGGGGACAATAATGCATCTTCCAAGTCACACCCCGGTGACCCACCTCCTCCAGCCAGGCCCCACCTCCTCACAGCACATTCAGCCATGAACTCATCCACAGATGAGTCCACTGGTGAGAACGGTGATCCACGATCCAATCACCTTTCACAGGCATGAGACCCGTGGGATACTTTAGATCTATAACCTGTAAGTCCATGAAGGTAGTTGAGCTTGGAAGAGAGTCCATGTTTAGTTTGGCATGGAGAAAGGCTATTTGTTGCAAACTCATTGATTGATTAATTGATTGATTCACTCATTCACATCCATTGAGCAAGACATGTGGAACTAATTCACGGCTACTGTTGGGGACTCAGTGCTGAGCCAGATGGCCCTGGCCCTCGTGGAATTTACAATTGAGCAGAGAGCCTGGGGTGGAAGGTAACCCTTCAAGACCTCGCATGAGTCCCATAAGGAATGCCATGAGGAAAGACATGGAAAATTAAATGAGCTTCAGGAAGGCTGAACCCCAGATCACAAGAAGTTACAGAAACCAGAAATGGGGTGTCAGAAGACAAAATTACAATACTTCAGTTTTTGAGGGTTTTTTTTAGACAGGGTCTCGCTATGTTGCCCAGGCTGGTCTTGAACCCCTGGGCTCAAGTTATCCACCTGCCTCACTTTCTCGGGTAGCTGGCGCTATAAGCACGCAAATAATTTAGTTTAATTGGCTTTCCTGTCGATTCTGCAATCAAGCGACACCTCCTTCCATAAAGTGCCAGCGTGCTGATGAGTGAGGCAGAGGAGTTTGGTTTCATGGATGAAGTCTGAAGAAGGCGGAAAGAGAAGAACAAAAAGGGAGGGGTTATTGCAAAGTTGCGTTCCTTGTAAGGAGGAATAGGGAGACAGAACAACGGAAGATAGAGGTCACCTGCAGTCACCAGATTGTGACCCAGCTTTAACTGGAGTGATAATGAAGTTGGGCAACTTGGAGTGTTAACTCTCTAAGCAGCCAGGTAAACAGCCTGGCCTCAGTTTGGCTGCATAGAACTTTATCAGGAGTGACTTCATTTTAATTTTTAGTCCGATGTGTACAGGACTGCAGCCCAAAACAATGGCTTCTCTGGGTGCAACGAGTTTTTATAAGAGAAAGTGGCGGGTACAGTGAGCTGGTGGCCAGGAAATCCAAGCCCTGGGTAGGATCTTCCTCTCCAGAAAGCACAGCACTGTATCTGTCACACCTTCTTCCTCCCCAGAACTTCAAAGGACCTCGACTTCCTGGGACAGGACCTGGGTTATATTCTCAGACTGACACCCTTGCTTTTCTGTGAGTCAGTTCACAAGAGCTACAGGAAGGAGGGCAGCATGGAATTTAGGGTACTGTGGGAAAGGGATGGGTCCTTAAAAGGTTGGGGAAAAGGTTAGGGGAAAGACTGAGGAGAGAGGCAAGAGAAATTCTATTACAGGCAGCTTCCAGGGGGAGCTGCTTGGTTAGGATAGTTTCCAATCACTGGGGAATTGGACTCCATTTGATGATGTTTTTAACAGTGATGAAGTTCCTCTCTCCTCACTGGCACTGCCATCCTTTACAACTACTTACACTCATAAAGAAAGTTTTACTTTGCTCTCTTCTCCTCTTCCTTTTTTTTTTTTCGGTGCTGGGGATCAAACTCAGGGCACTGTCCATGCGAAGCATGTTACCAGATTCCCCTCATTCTAGGGACTTTTTCCAGGTTCTGAACAAAGAATTGGATGACACATGAAAATGGTAGTGAGGTTTTACATTTATAAAGGTAACGAGCTCACAGTGACCATGAGGTTAATGGTGCTGTCTTGCATCCCATACTCCTCAGGCTGACGTCAGATCTAGGTGATCCTATCAAAAACCCTCTTGATTTCACACTGGAAGAATTGAAGATGGTGCTTTCTGATTGGTTTCAGGCACAGGGCTCAGGAACTGTGTTCTGCACCTGTGTCCTGCACCTGTGTCCTGGATTTCTGTGATTGACAGGTCACAGCCAGTTGCTCAGCCAATTGGCCACACCCTAATCTCCTATCTCAAACTCACACTCTACCACTGAACTACACTCCCTGCACCTGAAGAAAAAGTCTAGCCAGATACTGACAGGGTGAGCTGGTAATCCTAGCACTCTGGGAGGCTGAGGCAGGAGGATCACAGGTTGGAGCCCATCAAAAGCAATTTAGCAACTTAATGAGATTCTGTCTCAAAATTTATAAAATACAATAAGGTGGCTGAGGATGTAGCTCAGGGCAAAAGCCCTGGGTTCAGTCCCCAGAACCCACACATAAACAAACAAAAAAATTTTGACAGGGCTCAGAACATGCCATCCCAAAATATGGCACCTTGGCATATGAAAGTGTTAAACTGAAGGAATCTAAGAAAGAGAAGTGGAAGGACCCTCTGCTCTGAGACACCTTTGGGAGAGGACCCTCTGGTGCCCAATGGAAGTAGCGTCCCTGTCACTCCTGGCGAACACAGGCTCGCGGTGTCCTCAGTGCCCCGTCTACAGCTCCCAGCCCGGCCCTTGGTTCTGTCACACTGGCCAGGGCTTGGCACTCTTCCTCGAGCCCAGTACTGAAGCTCGCAGCTTAATGGCCTCTTGGGGTCTCCCTGTCGTCACAGAGGCTCCTGCGTCATGCAACACTTGGACTAGATGCATGGCCTGCTACTCTCCGACTCTGTCTTTGCTCAGCTGACAGCCCATGGCAGGGCTCGGCTTTGAGCACCCATGTCCCCTCTGAAACTCACGCTGAGACAGGATCCCCAGTGTGAGGTGCTGGGGGCGGTGAGGTCACCCCCTCTCGGGAGCGGGCTAAGGCTGCTGCAGAAAGGGCTCCGGGGGCAGCTTTGCCCTTCTGCTGTGAAATGATGTAGCAGGCAGGCCCTGGGCTGACGCCACATGCTGGGGCCTTCACCTTGAACTTGGCCTCCAGAACCATGAGAAATAAATGTCAGTTCTTTATCAATGACCCCATCTCAGGTCTTCTGTTATAGTAACATGGGACAGTCTGAGACAGCTGGTAGAAGAAAAGGGTATTTTTTCCCCTTGTCCTACAATAGTGACTTTAAAATGTGCAAGGAACCACATCGTCCTTCAAGAATCTTTTGATGAGCCTGGGAATGCAGGGCAGGTTTCTAGGAGCCTCTGGTAACATGCAAGCTTGTTTTCCATAACTGGTTTTTATACCAATTGATGGCATGAGGGATGGAGCCGTAGGCCTTTGCAATGAGGTCCATCCCCAGCCCTTATTTTTTTAATTT
The DNA here is from genome assembly GCA_028451465.1 of Erethizon dorsatum. Taxonomy (NCBI): domain Eukaryota; kingdom Metazoa; phylum Chordata; class Mammalia; order Rodentia; family Erethizontidae; genus Erethizon; species Erethizon dorsatum. Next base: position 5,018,720 of record CM051831.1, on the reverse strand, counting down.
GACAAGGGTCTTGCCAAGTTGTTCAGACTGGGCTCGAACTTGCAATCCTCCTGCTGCAGCCCCCCGGAGTGCAGAGTGTGAGCCGCAACACCTGGCTTTTTTTTTTTTTTTTTTTTGCCCTCCCAGTTCTGGGTATGGAACCCAGGGACTCGTTTGTGCTAGGCTAGCACTGTACCCCTGAGCTGCACCCCCACTCCCAAACTCTTGTTTTGTAAACGTGTGTTTAAAAAAACCCCACGATACAAATTGTTGACCCACTAACATTGAACTGGGTGAAGCCTATTTAACTCACCCATCTCCATAAGGTACAGCACACTCTTCCAGGACTTTAGCCGGTGCTTCAGCACTACGTACGGGAGCCGTTTAAACAGCAAAATCCCCAACGAAATGCCGCAAATGTGGAGAACATGGCACTAACAAATCACGAAGAAGACACTCGTTGCTGGTGGGAACTCAAACACAAAAGCTTGTTCAACCTCAGCTGGGAGGGGCCTAACCCGGAAATCCAAATTTTTATATGGCACTACGCAAGTCCACGAACGTGCCTCTTGTATTGACTTGGGGTTAAGATTAAACTGCGGGCAAGTAGGTGAATTCCTAAACAGAGCCCGTGGCCAATAAGGACCAACAGTGTGTTTGCTTCCATTCAGAGCTGGTCTTTCATTCTCTGTATCCTCTCCTAGTGTCCAATAAGATGAACAGTGCTAGGATTTATTAGAGGTCAGGGAAATCTACCCCTGACATTTGCCCAGAGTGAAAGAATTAGTGTTGACCCCCGTCCCAGCTTGAGCGGAACTGAAGCATTTCCCTGGATGTAGGACTTTGAGTGTTAAAACCAGGAACGTCTCAAGCAGATGGGGATGAGTTGGTCACCCATCATATCACATAAAAACTTTTTCCCCCCCTGGTACTGAGAATTAAACACTGAGCTACACCTCCAGCCCTATTTTTATTTTTGAGACAGGCTCTCCCTAAAGTCACTAAATTGCCCAGGCTGGGCTCAAACTTGCCATCTCCCTGCCTCAGCCTCCCAGAGTGTTGGGATTACAGGCATGTGCTACCACGCCCGGCTAACAAGAAATCTATTCAGAAATTTGAAACATAAATGATTTATCAGATCTGGAAATGAAAATCCTGTTAAGTGCTTTTTATCCAAATAGAATGATTTGCAGCACTACTATTTCCTACCTGTCTAGTTGCCAGAGTAAAAGTATCACATTTTATACTTTATAACCAGATCTGCAACTGCGCAAATTCAATAGCAGCTTTTCGTATTGAAAATGGTTACCCAGCATTCACGGACAGCTGTCGCCCATCCATTCCCAGGTGTGTCCCGCGGACTGAGAATCAGGAGCCAAGAGCCACAAGGCAACGCCTGCTCTGCCTCCAGGGACAGCTCCCTACCCTCCTAGGAGGACCTGACACCTCCACTTGTTTCTCATGTGTCTGATGCCAGCAGGACGCAATCTCGAACCTCTGCACCATGGGCAAAGCAGTCACTTTTCCTTCTGCCAGAATAGGTGAAGAGCCACGGAGCCATCTCCCTGGCCTGAGCGCTGAGCTTGAGGTAGATGTTTCCAACTCTATGAGGCTGGAAACACAGGGCTGGATCCTGGTTTGTGGACCCTGAGCTAAGGGCTGTGGGGCCGGTGCTGCTCTGGCTGCTCTCTGTCCATCACATTTAACCTCACAGTGACCATGCAGCTGTTCTCCCCCTCAGGCTGCAGATAAGGACACCAGAAGCTGGAAGAGGCTGCAGGATGCTCACCAGGTCTAAGGTGGAGAGCAGGAAGGGTGCAGGGAGAAAGCAACCTCTTCGAGGGGCACCCTCGCCTTACAGAATCCGCAGCACCCTGGACTTGGACTTGGTCCAGAATGCATGAAACGCATGCTGCTTATGAACCACGCAGTTAGTGTTATTTTGTTGTAGCAGCCTGGTTGGGACCCAGAGAGGGCGGCAGAAGTCACCAGGCCTCAGCTTCCTCAACTCCCAACCCGGCACTGCCCTTCCTCCTGCCGACAGTTATCAGTCAAGGATTGTACTTACTATAAGTGACACTTAGACACAGAAACTTCCTGTCACAGTCATTATGTGGAAAATCCCTGTCACTTACTGTGAATCAAAGGCAATCATACCAAACAAACAAAAAGTGCAAGAAGATGGCCAGCTGGGCATGGTGGCGCACCCCTGTAATCCCAGCACTCGGGAGGCTGAGGCCGGAGGATCACTGTGAGTTGGAGGCCAGCCTGGGCTACATGGTGAGTTCAAGGCCAGCCTACACTACCTAGCAAGACACTGTCTCAAAAAAAAAAAAAAAAAAAAAAAAAAGGAGGAAAGAAAGAAAGAAAGAAAACAAAGCAAAGATACTACATTAAATTGTTTACGCGGTGGGCCCAATTTATGCTGGCTGTCCTCACAAAAAAGGAAATGGGAAAGGGTCAAAGGGACCTGGGGGTGGTGGCATCCGTCTGTAACCCCAGCATTCAGGAGGCTGAGGCAGGAGGATCAGTAGTTTGAGGCCAGGGATACATAGCAAGACCCTGTTTCAAACCCTATCCCCCTCAAGGAAGGAAGGAAGGAAGGAAGGAAGGAAGGAAGGAAGGAAGGAAGGAAGGAAGAAAGAAAGAAAGAAAGAAAGAAAGAAAGAAAGAAAGAAAGAAAGAAAGAAAGAAAATGTCAGAGGGATGTTAAGGACACACCTTGGCTCCATCTGCGACTTTCTCCTGGACTTGAATGAAAGCCGAGTGTGGTGGCGCATGCCTGGGAGGCTGAGGCAGGAGGATGGCAAGTTGGATTCGAGACTGGGCAACTTAGTTGAGACCGTGTCTCAGAATTTTAAAAAGGGCTGGGGATGTAGCTCAGTGCGAGGGTCCTGGGTTCAATCCCCAGTTAAAAAAAAATAATAATAATGGGAGTCTAGGGTCCTCCCATAACATCCCTCCATCCCTCCTCTTTGGGGAAAACTCCTCCCTCCCCGGTAGGGTGCTCCTCGGCCCCGCCCCCAGCCGGGAAGAAAGGCGTGGCGAGCGTCTTGCCCGCCCATCGGGCCTCTCGCCGGCTTATTTGCATGACCCGGGGGCGGGGCGGGGCCGGCGGGTGACGTCACGCGGGGACTGCTTGGGTGGCTGCCCCAGCGCGGAGCAGCTGGCGACACCCCCGCGCGGACCCGCTGGGCGCCGGCTCGCACCCCGCCCGCCCCATGGCCATGTACGACCCCGAGCGCGGCTGGAGCCTGTCCTTCTCGGGCTGCGGCTTCCTGGGCTTCTACTACGTGGGGGCGACCCGCTGCCTGAGCGAGCGCGCCCCGCACCTCCTGCGCGACGCGCGCATGTTCTTCGGCTGCTCGGCGGGGGCGCTGCACGGAGTCACCCTCCTGGCCGGGGTCTCCATCGGTGCGTCCAGGGCCCCGGGGTGTGGGGGCGCCTGCTCGGCCGGGGTGCTGGGGACCCGTGGCCGGGTTGCACGCGCACAGACAGATGTCGCCCTCGCGTCCCATCGCCCCTAGCAGGGCGCGAGAAGGCGCGGGAACTCCAGATCTCACGGGCGGGAGCTGGGCTTCTGGGGTCGGGGATGTTTGCGCCTCCCCACAGGTGGGACCCCCCCCAAGGGAGCCCCCAGCCCCAGGACACAGCCGGGTCACCCCAGCGCGACGAGAGGGGGGAGCGGGACCCTGCGTGGGGGAGCGCAAGGTGGTGCTGGTCCCTGCGTTCTGAGCCCCTGGCTCCAGTGGCCCAGGGCCTTGGCTCCTGTTCAACCAGAGAATGAAGACACCCGATACACTTTGCGTGCGTGCATGTGTGCGTGCGTGTGTGTGTGTGTGTGTGTGTGTGTGTGAGTGTGTGATACTGGGGATAGGTATCCATCCAAGGCCTTCATACCGAGCTAGATCCTCAGCCCTCTCCATCCCTTTTATTTTTTTTAATTTTTAATTTGTTGAGGGTGTGGTGGCACACGCCTGTAATCCCAGCACTTGGGAGGCTGAGGCAGGAGGATCACCATAAGTTCGAGGCCAGCCTGGGCTATATAAATGAGTTCAAAGCCAGCATGCACTATATAGTGGGACCCTGTCTCAAAAAAAAAAAAAAAAAAAAAAAGTTAAAAAAAATTATTATTTTGAGACAGTCTTGCTAACTCACTAAGTTGCCCAGGCTGGGCTCGAACTCTCCATCCTTCAGCCTCATTTTGGTTGTGGCCAGCCCTCTTGGGGCCACCCTTCAGCAGCCTCCAAGGCAGACCCCCGGAAGGGAGGGATGAGGGATAGGAAGATTGTTTCCCTGTCTTCCCCTTATTCTCCCTCCCTGGAGCCCTCCCCGGGGACTGGAGTAGACCCCTGGACCTCCCCCAATCCCATCTTCTCCTCCAGCCTTTGCTAACCCTGCCCAGCTCCGTGTCCCTGACAGTGAGGTCCTGGACATTTAATTCTTGGCCTAATTAAGCATTTGTTCATGTGGTGGGGAAGGGAGGAGGTGGGGTTTTTCTTCTTTACCCAAACTACCAGAGTGTGGCATCTTTCTTAGAGCCCAGGTGCTATAGCCCAGGGGTTCTGCAGGGAGCTGGTGACACCCAAAGGTCCCCAGGCAGGATGATAGTGCCCTCTTATCAGTTTTTCGTTTACCTGGGCTTCTTTTGCTGTTTGCTGTTGGCTCTGCCTGCCACATCAGCAGGAAGTGACTTTGGCAGTACTGGAGAAGCCACCGCGTGTCAGCAAAGCTCTGCCATTGGGTAGGATCCATGAGCACACCCTGGCCTGACTGGATTTGGGATTAGGAGAGTCTGCCCTGGCTGGTTGCCTGCCCGACTGTCTTCCCCAGTGAGGGAGAGAGGAGCAAAGGGCAGAACGTGTCACCTCTGGGAGGATTCTGCACACCCTGGGCTTTAGCAATGATAACAGCTGCTCTTGTGTCCCGAGGTGGCCTCCAGGCACCACATGGCCAGGTGCTGAGCTGGGACAAGGTGTCAATGCCCCGAGCCTGAAGAGCACTGACTCCTCAAGACAGGTACTTCCCATGTAGGCAGAGGGCAGGTGCAGCCTGAGGCAGTGCTAGGCAGGACTTGGGCAGACACAGTGGCCAACAAGTCCCAGGGAAAGAGGATCGCAGGTGTCAGGAGCAGGAGCCACTCCCTGTGTTGCTCCAGAGCCTTTGGTTCCAGCTTTGCTCCCTGTCTCGCGGGAGGGAGCTGCTGAGTAGCATCTTCCCGGGGTGCGACTTGGGCATGGGTCCCCAGGGCATCTGAGCAGAGGCCGGACCTCAGGGAAGAGATGGCAGAATCTTCCAGCAGGTGCAAGTTCCCCCTGGCCAGGCTCGGTGGGTGGGTGGAACAGCAGGGAACCAGGTTAGAGTCAGATCAGGACAGGCTGGGGATGTGTCTGCCTTTGTGCAGCCCAGGATCATTGTCTGGCCAGGGCTGGGCTGGGAGAGGCGGGCTTGTGTGCGAGTGCTGGGGTGGACCCCCTGAGGGGGGGCCATGGCTGTGCTCACGACGTGGTCTGGTTCATTCTGGCATTAGGGGCTTAAGGTGGAGACTAGTTATTTACTGGCAGTTTCTTCTATGTGGAGCACCTTACAGATTACATTTTACCTCATCCTCTCTGCCTCCAAAATGTGGGTAAATCTTTTGTCCTTTCTTTCTTTTCCTTTTTTTTTTTTTTTTTTTTTTTTTGAAGTAGGGCTTCACTATGTACTCCAGGCTGGCCTTGAACTTGCTTATGTAGCCCAGGCAGGCCTCAAACTCACAGGGATCCTCCTGCCTCAGCCTCCCAAGTGCTGGGTTTACGGGCGTGTGCCACCACTTCCAGCCCATCTGTGGGTAGATCTTAACCTACATGAGAAACTCGGGTCCAAGCAAGCATTCTTTCTCCTACCCCCCCATAACAGTGAGACCGTCTGTGCCAAAGCTGAGGTGCCACCGTGTTCCTGGCTTTGTGGACACGCAGCCAGGGTGCTTTCATAGGTTTAATCTTGGAGCCGAGGCCAGTGAAAATATACCACAAGCCACACACGCCATTTCCCATTTCTTTGTTGCTGTGTTGACAATGTCAGACATACAGGTGAAATTAGTTTCATTAAGCCCACTATACCCCCAGTATTATTTTCACATCTAATCAATACAGACCATTGTTGATGAGCTGCTTCCTGCCAAGCCTCTGAAGTGCAGGGTGTATTTTACACACTTTGAGGTAGACTAGCACCATGCCAAGGGCTCCAGGGCTGCAGGTGGCTACTGTGTCCATACGCACAAGTCCAGAAGCAGCTGTGCAGCCTCCTGACTCCTGGTCTTGCCCGAAAGCATCCCTTGTCTCACAGCGGCATCTTCTTTCATGTATTTGTCTCCTGTCCCCAGACCGGGTTCTGCAGATGCTCATGGACCTCATCCGCAAGGTCAGGGCACGGAACATGAGCATCCTCCATCCGTCCTTCAACCTGGGCAGGTGCCTGCGGGAGGGGCTCCAGGAAATCCTCCCAGATGACGTGCACCAGCTCATCTCCGGCAAAATCTGCATCTCGCTCACCAGAGTGTCCGATGGGGAGAACGTGCTGGTGTCTGATTTCCAATCCAAAGGGGAAGTCATGGATGTAAGCTATTTGCTTCTCTGGGTGTCTATGTGTTGTAAGTCAGAAAGCAGCACAGAGGTTGTCGAAGGCCCCACACTCGCATGACATAAGCTCTGCATATCCTGGTATGTGTCAATCTTATGTCTTCCAGGACAATCCCTCCACCCTATTTTTTTTCTTTCCTGTAGTACTGGGGACAGAACCCAGGGTCTCATGCATGCTAGGCAAGTGCTGTACGCCAGCCCAACTCTTTCAATTTCAAACAATTCCTTTCCCTTCTTCAAGACTCAGCTTAGGATCAGCCTGTCCGGGGAGATCATCGTGAGTGTGCCCCTCACTCAAGCCGTTCCATCTGTAAGGAGGAGGCCTTCTCCAGGGCCTCTGTTCTTAGGGTCTGGCAAAGGGAAGATAATTTGCAATATCAAAAATACCGTTTAAGGCCGGGCATGGTGGTGCACACCTGTAATCCCAGCACTCAGGAGGCTGAGGCAGGAGGATTGCTGTGAGTTCAAGACCAGCCTGAACTACATAGCGAGACCCTGTCTCAAAAAACGAAAAAACAACAACAAAAAAGAAAATAAACGAAGAGTTCCTTGGAGGAATGACTACATTTTACTTACCCTAGATTTGTACCAGAAGGATGACTGGCACAAATAACCAACAGCACTATAGCCAGTGTTCTCCTGTCTCTCCTTGCCCTGGAAGCTTTTTCCAGACAGCCAGCACCTGTCTGTGCCCACCTGCGTCTGCCCCTCTGGGAACCCACATGTGTCCCGCACTGTGCTTCCGGAGCGCAGCCTGAGGACCGCTGCATGGGCATCGCCTGGGAGCCCCCTGGCACTGCGGGATCTCTGGCCTCCCTGCTGACCTGCTGCCGAAGAACCAGGGGGCCCAGGAGCCTTGGTTCCCCCAGCTCCCTGGGGATTCTCATAAGGACAGCACTGGTCCAGCCCTGTGCAGCCACCAAGCCTACGCTTCATGGTGTCTCCATCCTGTCTGTGACAACCGATCGTGGCCGTCCTGGGGAGCATGGGCAGGAAAGTGGGGTGTGCTGTGAGGGTAAAGAGCTTAGGCTGCTGATCAGACCCACAAGCGTCAAGGACAAGTGCGGAAGTTGTCTCATGGTCCCCTCTGCCTGCATGAAAGCACCTACTGTGTGCAGGAGCATTTCTGTGTGGCCCCCGGATCATTTGGGGAAGGCTGGGAAGGGCCTGGGAAATTCGAAGACAGAGGCTCGGCCTGTGGCCTGACTTCCTTTTGTCTCCACAGGCCTTGCTGTGTTCTTGCTTCATTCCTTTCATCTGCGGCTTAATCCCTCCGACCTTCAGGGGTGTGGTAAGTGCACCTTGGTGGCAGCTGGCACTGAGTCACGGGAGCCTTCTTTGAATTGCGTCGGCCTGGCTTCTCCCTGCGTGGTGGGAGGTCCAGGGACACCTGGGCCATGTGAGCCTCGTAGCTCTCAGCCTTGCAGACGGAACCATTGCTGGGCAAGCTTCTGGGCAGCAAAACTCACTTCTTGTGCAATGAATCACCTTACTGTCTGTAAGGTACACCTGCTGGTTCATTTAATCTGCACGTGAGCACCGCAGGTAGCTTCCTGGTGGCCCAGTTCAAGATGCTTAGGAATCCATTATTCATGTAAGGTAGAGCTTTATTGTTAGGGAGAGGTGTAACAGTCAGGTATTTTCTAACAGCAACAAAACTCTGTGTGTCTGGCCTTACATAGGCCTTTGCTTTATTTTGTTTTGCTGCTTTGCAGTGCATAAGCCCAGCGGGGCTGTCCAGTCCTCGCCTTTTAAGGTCATTTTTGAGCAGGCAAGACAGTCACAGAGTAACCGATAAAATCGGCCAGCAGCAGAGGCAGCACAAGATGCATAGAGGAGCCACCTGCCCCAACCTATTGGGTCCCCACAGCTGAAGGGAGGTGGCTGCTGCTGCTCTCTGCTGCCCCTTCATGCAGGACACGTGTGGTGCACGGCAGGACTGATCTTGTCCTCCGGGGGGTGGACCCGGCCGGCGAGGGACCTAAATACAGCTTAGTTTCAAGCATTGGTTCCTGTGCTGTCAGTGGCACGGGAGACTAAGGTCCGAAGCCATGAAACGGTCCCATTGGGCTCCGCGTGACACAATAGCAGGGCGCTTGGGACGTCCTTCCCTTCTGAGATGGACTTTGCAAAATGGGGCTCCGTAGCCATGCAGCGTGGCTGACGTGAGGGTTGCATGTGACAAGCTTAGCACAGACCTGGCCTGGAACTTGGGGAGGGTGGCTCCTTCACTGCCACCATCATCATCTTCGGTCACTTCCTCTGGCCCGGGTACGCAGCCTACGATGGTACAATTGCTAGGTCAGCAGATACGGCAGAGGCACAGTCACTCCCGTGCGCCCCCCAGGAATCCTGCTGGAAACTAGGTCACATCCCACCGATCCTCGGCCTGAGCAGGCTTAAGCCGTTGCTGCAGAAAAGCTCCGGGGCTGACATGTGGCTCAGTGGCAGAGTGATGCCTGGGGCACACAGATTGCCTGGGTCCCATGCCCAGTGCTGCCTCCAGACAAGACTAGATGAGAAAAATGACAGCGACTGACCAGACTCACCCCTCCTCAGTCTTCCCTGAAGATTCCTGGCTGTATTTTTACTTCTCGCTGGTACCGGGGATCCAACCCAGGGGCATTCCACCCCTGAGCTACATCCCCAGCCCTTTTGAATTTTTTTATTTTGAGACTGAGTCTTGATCAGTTTCCCAGGTGGGACTCAAACTTTCGATCCTCCGGCCTCAGCCTCCCTGAGAGCTGGGATGACAGGCGTGCACCACCACGCCTGGCTAGGATTCCTGACATTAGATTCCGTATCCCTTTGTGTCCTTGAGGTTTTTGCTATCTTACTATGTCTGCCATAGAAATCTCGATAATGGGGCCGGGCACCCACCTGAGCTGTTCCGGACTCGGGGTGAGCATCTCTTGGTGGCTGAGGGTGGCCGATTGTCTTGGGGGCTCGTCTGGAGCCACGCGGTGCTCCGGACGGTCCCCGTCCGCAGGGGCCGGTGGCAAGGTCCTCGGAGTTTTCTTGATGGCCTCCTGTGAGCCTGGCAGCGGGGCCAGGGCTGGGTCCAGACTCCAGCTCCTGGCTACAAACACACTGTAGCCAGCTTGGGTGTGGGCAGCAATGTGATTGCTCAGGGGTGGGGATGGAGGTGAACTCACCTTAAGAATAACTTAGCCAAGTGCCACCTCCTTGTGGAAGATTTTCTGGGTCCCGGGTTCACTGATTTAGTCTCAAGACCCCTTCGAGTTGTTGGTTCTCCTTTCCAAGGTGTGGCGAGAGAAAGGCTCATGGGTTAAATACCTTGTCCCAGATTTCCCAAGAGCAGGGGGGTTCTGGATTTGAACCCCTGGCCTTAGGGGACCTGGCCAGAAAAACATGGGCTGTACCCCAGCTGTTGTTGTGCAGTACACATTCTACACAACAGTACACAGCAGCCCTGAAGGCCGGTGTGTGTAACCAGATCTCCCCCATTATAGAAATGCTTGGTAAGGATTTGTTGAGAGAGTGATTCCTAAGCTGTCGTCCTCCCGGGACTCTGTGATTCCTCTGCTCGTAGTTCTGAAAACGCACTAAACGCTAGCCCAGAGCTGCAGACAGTAGCAGTCCTCTGCCCCTTTCTTTGAAGCGATACGTGGATGGAGGCGTGAGCAACAACCTACCTGTCCTGGACTCCCAAACGACCATCACGGTGTCCCCCTACTACGGGGAGTGCGACATCTGCCCTAAGATCAAGTCCACGAACTTCCTCCACGTGACCGTCACCAACCTCAGCCTCCGCCTGTGTTTGGGAAACCTGTACCTCCTCTCCAGAACCTTATTTCCCGCCGATGTCAAGGTGAGTGGGGGGCTCTGGGGTGCCGAGGCTGTTTGCCCCTCCGTGTGCGCAGAGATGTGGGCGGCTTTCTGTACAGACAAACGGAAAGACCTTGTTGCTGGCAATGATGGTTAACTCCAGGAAAAGCTCTCGTGCCGAGAGCTCCGGGACTGAGCCTGGTCCTAGGTATCACCTGGGGTGACACAGGCAGACCCGAAGCTCTGAGCCCTTCCAGGGACAGGGCTTGAAGTAGTCAGGGCTGCAGCCCATGCATCCGGGGTATGTTCTCCACAGTGCTGGGGGGTCAAACCCAAAGCCTCGCATATACTAGGCAAGTGCTCTGCTGCTGAGCTACACCCCCAGCCCAGGAATTTTGATCTTTATCTTAGTTACCAACATAATTCTGACTCACAGCTGTGATCAGCAGTCCCCCAGCTGGACATGGTGGTGTATGCCTGCAAAACCACCCTGGGAGGCTGAGTCAGGAGGGTCGCAAGTTCAAGCTCAAGCTAGGCTACTTAGCGAGTTCAAGGCTCAAGGCCAGCCTGGACTACATAGCGAGACCTTGTCTCAAAAAAACAAACCAAAACAAAAGAGCCCCCCTACTTGGCACTTACCCCTAAGTGTTGTTTCTGGATTCCTTACCACTCTAGCAGCATTAAGACGGGAGCAGGGTGCACCCACCCACAGTGGCGTCCTGGGGACAGAGATGCCCACACTGTGGCACAACACTCATTATGTCCCCTGTCTGCATCTTGGCTCCCCGTAGATGCCAAGAGGAGACAGATGTTACCATTCCAGTGACCAGTAGAACAGGCACCGAAATTTGCTAGGGTGGTGGCTTGTCCTGAGCCCAAGGGAGTCTGGAGAGACAAGGCCCTGCCCACAGTCTCAGTGGCAGGGTGACATTCGAGCAGAGCCCTGAGCCCTGTGCTCGTCTCTGGTGGCCCTGCTTGGCGCACTCAGGTGTCCGGAGGGCGTCCCGTGTCCCTGGACGCCGTTGGCATTGGCAGTGACCGGCGTGATTTGCTTGCAGGTGATGGGGGAGATCTGCCTTCGAGGCTACCTGGATGCGCTCAGGTTCTTGGAGGAGAACGGTGAGTCTGGGCTCACACCCGCTACCCAGACTCCACCCGCAGTCTTGGGAACTCGGTAGCCCTCAGTTCTGTCCCTTGTTGCCTGACGCCTTCCTGTCCTGTCTTGTTCTACCCACCCCTCTGCCCCAGGAGGAGATCTCTGCCCCTTCCAGACACAGAGGCCCTGGGGTTGGGCCAGAGTGTCCCCACTTCGCTTTTCTTTCTGCTGAGCTCTCAGGAGCCCTTAGCTTATTGACGGCTGAGGTTAAACAAGTCCTGGGACGGGCTCCAGATGAAGCAGTCCAACTGCTGTCCGCAGCCAGGCCTGGCCACGTCCAGGGCGCTGGTTGGTTCTGCTTCCCAGGCAGGTGCCTGCCTTTGAGCCCTCCTTGCTTGCCCTGGGTACAGCATTGGGTGGAGACATCGTCACACTCCGTGTCACGTTGCTACGGCCAGGGGGCTGTGTAGACCACGGTGGTCCCATGAGAGTGCAGTGCCAAGTGACACTGTAGCCAGTCCGTGCCGAGCTCTCCTCCTGTGGGCTGCTGAGCAACACAGCTCTGTCCTAGCAGACCAGATCCCAGATGTGTGGGAACTCTTTGCCTTTGGTTGGTTGATGTGTTGGGGCTTTGAATTAGCCTGTGGCCAGGACCAAGGTGACGCCGTGTTCTGAGGACATGCATGTGCCCTTTGTGCCCCTCCTGGGTGCCCAGCCAGGGGCTGTGCCAGTGACATTGTGGTGAATAAGGAGGTAACCTCTGCCAGTCTCGGGAGCGGAGTGGAGAGAAGCACAGGGTGGGCCGACTGGAAGAGGCGGGCGCTGTGGGACCATGCAGCGGAGGGTGTGAGCCAGCAGAGAGGACATGGGCGGCATAGGAGAGGCGGAGCCTGGGACCTGGCAACGTGGGGACTGCAGGTCACTGTGTCCTGTGTGTCAGAGAGGGATGGACAAGGGAGGGCAGGAGTGGTGCTGGCTGGGCCTCGTGGACCTGGGGAGGGGGTTGCATCTTGCAGCACTAGGGAGGGTCCTGAGCAGGAGCGAGGTGGGTCAGAGGAGAGCCAGTCTGGCTGCAGTGCAGAGAGGGCAAGAGCAGAAGCTGGGTGTCATGGCGGCACCTGTGGTCCCAGCTACTCAGGAGGCTGGGACAGGAAGACTGCTTAAGCCAGGTGTTAGAGTCCAGCATGGGCACTGTGGTGAAAACCCATCTCAAAAGCAAACAAAAACAGAGAGGGCAAGACCAACATCCAGGAGGCAAGTGAGGCAGCCAGGACTCGGCTGGGGCTGGGGCTGGGGCAGTTTCAGATGGAAACTGATCCAGAGGGATTTGGAAAGGATCCTGGGAAGATTTGGGAAGAGGATGCCTAGGGCAAGGGAGATGGGCTGCGCTTGCTGACTGGGGACCTCGGCAGGGTGTGATTCTCTGAAAACAGATCCCTGGGCCGTATAGGGGGGCAGCAGCTGGGAGGGGGAGGGGCGGCAGAGCAGAGGCTGGGAGGACCTGGGAGATCCTGGGGCACGCTGGGGTCAGAGTGCAGTGGTCCCTAGGCTTTCTCCCCAGGCAGTGTGGGAGCCCACCTGGTCATGCCCAGCTATCACAGAGGGCACTGAGCACGCTTACGGCTTCTCTGTAGCCCTCTGATGCCTCTAACGGCAGACCTGGCTCTGCCACCTTCTAGCTGTGTGACTCTGCCCAAATCCCTGGACCTCTCCGTGCTGATTCCCCAGCCGGAAATGGAGATGGTGTGAATGGTAGCGGTTGAGTGGCCACTGTCACGTCTGCCGGTCCAGTGCTTAGCTCAGGGCCTGGAATGCAGGAGGGACCCATGCTGCAGCTGTTATAAATCAGTTATAATTCTTGTCTTTCACTGTAGGCGTCAGAGGTAGGGACGGAGCCCATGCACCTGCTGAGTGCCCAGGGCAGGAGCCCAGCTCGCCCCTGTGCAGCTCCGACGCCCCCATTCTTCCTCCCTCCTACGGAGTCCGGCCCTGGCTTTACCCGAGCGCCTAGGGAACAACAGGCTGCACTGGTTTCCCTCCCATGTCCCAGGGCAAGTGGGAGGCTGGGAACAGGATCCCGCTTCCTGAGTCCCCCATTTCCTGTTTCCCGCCCCTCCCCAGGCATCTGCAGTGGGCCCCAGCCCTGCCTGACATTCCCCAAGGAAGAGCCGGAGCTGGGGGTCACAGCGCCCTGCCAGGAAGACCCTGGCTTGGGGCTGGCTGAGGGCGATGAGCTGCTGGACCACCTGCGCCTCAGTATCCTGCCCTGGGACGAGTGCATCCTGGATGCCCTGTCGCCCCCACTCACTGCAGGTACAGGGGCTGGAGGGCTTTGTCCTGTGCCTTATGGGGAGGAGGATGTTGTCATGGGGAAAGGGGGTGCAGAGGGGCAGGGACACACAGGTGTGCTGCGGGCGCCACCTCCCAGCACAGGGCTCCTGGCCACCTGTCCCTGTACCTCCCAGGCCTCCCTTCCCTTCCCACCAGGTCCTGGCCAGGAGGGAAACAGCCCACCCCAGAACTGCAAGGAAAAAAAGGGGGGATGGGGTTCCAGGAAGAAGATGGACCCCAGCTTGCACAGCCAGCAGTGGTCAAGAAGTTCAGTGTCCCTCCAAATAGATTTGTCAGTTTAAGACATTAGTTAACTGGGAACCCTCTGTTCCCCAAGCAATACTGAGGATCGATCCCAGGGCCTTTTCACTGAACTACACCCCCAGGCCTTCTTAACATTTTTTAAAAAACAATCCTGCTAAGTTGCTAAATTGCCCTGGCTGGGCTCAAACTTGCGATTCTCCGGCCTCAGCCTCCGAGAGTTCTGGGGTGACAGGCCCATGCCCCCATCCCTGGCGTGGTCTGGTACTTTGTGCTGGTGCGACACAAATCTCCAGTGTCTTTCAGCCCTGAATAAAGCAATTAAAGACCCAGGCGGCTTCCTAAGCAAAGTCAGCAACTTGCTGCCTGTCAGGATCCTGTCCTACGTGATGCTGCCCTGCACGCTGCCTGTGGAGTCCGTGATCGCCACCATTCACAGGTGAGTGCAGCGTGCTGCTTGCTGCTCCCTTGAGGGCTGGGACAGGGACTGGGCGAGCGGTAACTGGAAGGCCTCAGTGTGGGGGCCTGGCGTGTGGGCAGCAGGTACCCTCCGGTCCTCAGAGCCACGGGCAACTAGAGAGGGCGGTGGCCACACACACAGCATCTGGTGCAGCCCCTCGTGATCTCCTGGGGAAACTGAGGCCTGGAGAGGTTGAGGTCAGAGCTCTGAGGTCACCGAGCTGATGAAAACAAAGACCAGGTCTGGAAGCAGGGTCTTTGCTGCCGCTCAGGCCTGTTTTCCTTTTATTTATTTTATTTTAATTTTTGGTGACATCGGGGATCAAATTTAGGGCCCTGTGCACGGCTAGGCTAGCACTCTGCTACGGAGCCACATCCCTTACCTCTATTTTATTTTATTTTGTTTGGTTTTTTGATACAGGGTCTCACTATATAGTTCAGGCTGGCCTCGAACTCACAGTGATTCTCCTGCCTCAGCCTCCCAAGTGCTGGGATTACAGGCATGTGCCACCACACCTGGCTCTACTTTATTTTTAGCAAGTAAATCCAGTGTGTTGCTGGGCATGGTGGTGCACACCTGTAATCCCAGCTATTTGAGAGGCTGAGGCAGGAGGATCTCAAGTTCAAGGCCAGCCTGAGCAATTCAGTGAGACCCTGTCTCAAAAAAAAAAAAAAAGGAAAACCAAAAATGGGCTGCTGGGATGTAGCTCAGTAGTAGTGTGCCCCTGCATTCAATTCCCAGTACTACAAATCATCATCATCATCTTCATCATCTAGCACACCCCAACCCTCCTCCACATCCCCTGGTGAGCCCCCCAGGCTCACCACTCCAGGACTAGCCACTTCCTCCCTACACCGCCATTGCCCCTGCATTACGGGTTTCCATGGCAGGGCTTTTCCCTATGTCTGGGAATGGGGAGTCTGTGGGCCCCCCCACCCTGGCACCCCACCAACCTTGCACATGATCAGCGGAGTGTCTGACCCAGACGCTCCCCACGGAGCCAGGTGACCCGGAAACAGAAAGATGAGGCCTTTCCCTTTCATCGCAATGAAGCTCCTCGAGCTATCTGGAGCCACATGTGGCCTTACTTTGCTTTAGGGACCTAGCTGGGCTCAGTCCTGCAGACCACCCCAAATCCGCCTTCCAGGAATGCGTTGCACTGGGGTGAGAGGGGTCACGGGCAGCTCCCCAGGCCTGAGGGTGCCATTGCAAGGTGGCTGCTTTGGGTTTACCTTTGTTTCGCTCCTCTTCATTTCTGTGTGTGTGTGTGTGTGTGTGTGTGTGTGTGTGTGTGTTTGCGTGCGCGCGCGCATGCACACGGTGGTCTTCGTTTCGCTCCCACAGCCTGGTGATGTGGCTCCCGCATATCCCTGACGATGTCCAGTGGCTGCAGTGGTTGACGTCCCAGGTCTATGCCCGTGTGACGACGTGTCTGCTCCCCACTTCCAGGTGAATAATGTGGGTGTGCGGGCCTGGATCCTGTCCGGCCTCATGCAGACCCCAGAAATCTCTGAGAGGCCCCTGTGCATCTGGCGATGCCTGAAACCTGGGCTACCTGCCCATCCATGTGTCCCCAGGGTCCCAGTGTGGATGGCAGAGGAGGAGAGAGCTGGGTGATGGGGCAGGGGAGGATGCCTTGGGTGAAGGGGGTAGGGGCCACGGGGGCCACTGGGCTGTCACTGCTGTTATTGGCAGACACAGG
The DNA here is from genome assembly GCA_028451465.1 of Erethizon dorsatum. Classification (NCBI taxonomy): domain Eukaryota; kingdom Metazoa; phylum Chordata; class Mammalia; order Rodentia; family Erethizontidae; genus Erethizon; species Erethizon dorsatum. The sequence goes on along the minus strand of CM051831.1, from coordinate 5,002,482 downwards.
ACGATTGGGAAGTAGGGGAGCACGAGGGTCCAGTTCCCTGGGAAGGCGACTGTGGAGCCGTGGGTGGGCAGACCCAGGGGCCAAGCAAGGACGAGCGGAGCATCTCAACAGAACCTGTGGGACCATGAGGCTTCCCACCATGTCTTGTCAGGGGACAGCAATGCCAGGTGGCGGTGCTAGGGCACTGGTGGGCAACGGCCTTGTCAGGGACTCTATGAGTCACACCTGTTGATGGCCACTGGGAGGTATCCAAGGGCAAGGAGGTCACTGTGGTTCTGGGCAGCACCCCCTGCAGTGCCAAGTGTGTGTGACAATACCAGGCTATGTGACCGAAATCCCCAGAGTTGCGGGAAGGGCCACCAAGCCAGTCGCCACTATTTGTTTCAGGTCCCAGATGTCAGAGAGCAGCCAACATGCTTCCCCACGCACCCTGGAAGGGGGTCCTGCAGGCTTGTAGACTGCGGGCAGCCAGGAGGGAGCGCCCCAGCCTCGGTCCAGCCTGCCTCTCCACTGGACAGCATCCTTGGGGAGGGGGACCTGCCTTCCCTGCTTTCCCAGAAAGGGGTGTTTGGGTCACCTGAGGAGGTATCTAGGGAACGCTTCCTGAGGTGCTAAGCCTTCTCATCTTGGTGCAGCTGTCCTAGCCCTGCTGTTTGTGAGCTCAGGGTCCCAGCCTCTTTGCTAAATTGATTTATCGCTTACCCAAAGGCGATGGCTTTGGTTGTGGGCAGCTTGGAGTCTGTGCTCGTGCAGCTCTACTATTTAGGTGTCAGTTGGATCCGTTGGTTGGGCAATGCCACCAGGACGCCTGGCACAGAGGCTCCGACTGCGTTTCACAGCTGCTCGTGGCTGGGTGGTACTGAGGACAGCAGGGGCCATGAGCCCTGAACTCACTCAGGCAGCCATCAGGGCAGGGGACTGGGTGTGGTCATCACCACGAAGGCCCCTTCTGTCCTTGGCACTAAGGTGATAACTTATCTACATCCCCAGCACCCTTTTAACCTAGCTAAAATATTTTCTAGAGTTCTGTAAAAACATGCAAGGGAACAGCTGGTGAATTATGAGTCTTGTGAATCCGTGAGCTCTTTGAAGAGTGAGCCTTAAAATAAAACGTAATGGTGGGGGGCACTTTGGCCCGCTCCGGGCAGGAGCCAAATAGCACAGAAGCTTCCGCTTTCTTTCTTTCCATGGGAGCCATCGCCGGGAACGCGGCTTAAGTTCCCCAGGCTTCTGGTCTGGGTTCTTTTCTCTGTCTGCGTCTCCCCATACTGTGGTCCCCCACTCTGCCGGCCTTAATGGAGACACACTCGAGGCAGGGGACCCACGTCCTCTCAGGTGTAGGAATACATTTGAGTGCAGCCACAGAAAAGAAAACGATGCGCTCAGACTCCGCCACGTTGGCAGAGAAGGTTAAACCCTCGCCTGCGCCGCCTGCGCCAGTGTGCAGGGGTCCAAGCTGCAGGTTCAGACAAGCGCTTTACTAAGATGATGCGCCCTGGAAGAGAGGACCTGGTTCCGGGGCAAACCTGCCTGGCCCAGTCTCTCCAGGTCCTTGAGATCGCTTGTGAAAATGGGCTTGAACCCAGCTCCCTCTCCTCGGGGTGCACAGGGAGCTTTCCGGCCTCCCGGCCTGTGGGACTTGCTTCCTAAGCGAGGGAGGGGCAGGGTGTGGGGCACTCTCTGCACCCCCTGTCCCAGACCTGGGCCCTGGCTCTGGCCCTAGGAGAGCTGGAATGGGCTGGTAGTGGCCTCGTTGGACATCCGTGTGGCCAGCTCCTTTGCCAAGTTTCCCCCAGGAGTTCTGTTAGAGCCCCTCACGCTGGCAGGTCTAGCCAGGCCTGAGCATTACTTAACAATTAGAACAAGCCAGTGCATACAATGGCTATGGATTCTTATCAGGAGAGCCCTCCCACGGCTGACTGGAGTCCATGGGGCTTATTTCTATCCACTTTTTAAATTTCTTTTCACTCTTCCTATAATGAATATATGTAGTATTTATTTTCTCTGAAATAATGGGATAGAACCCAGAGCCTCTGAACTAAGCTACATTCCCAACCCTATTTTTATGTATTTTGAGACGGAGTCTCACTGAATTGCCCACACTGGGCTCAAACTTGCAATCCTCCTGCTTCAGCCTCCCAGAGTGTTGAAATGACAGGTGTGTGTCCCTGTGTCCAGCTAGAATCTTTTTAATTGCTGGGCTCAATTGCTAGCCTCACACGTGCTAGGCAGGTGCTCTACCGCTGAGCTGACCCCCCGGCCTCCTCTGCATGATGAAGTGTAATACTTCGAGACATGGCCAAGGCATCCCTTTGCCCCTGCACCTTAGATGCTGCCCCAGCCCACCTGGAAGTTTCCAGCCAGCGCCTGAAGCATTCCTAACTTCCTTCCGGCCCCGCAAGCAGAGCCCTCCTGTCTGCACGTTTGCTGGGCCGTGAATACTCCACTCTCAGGATAGGTCATTTCATGTCAGGGAACAATGGGACAACCAAATAAATAACGTTTATTTGCTAAACAGCAAAACCTGGTGCAGAAAATGAGTCCAACTTTTATTTTTTTGAATGTGTGTATGAACGTGTGTCCTTGTAGAAAGAGGACGGAGGGGATGTTTAACACTTAACATTTTGCTGCTATTTGTGATGTATTGTTTGTTGGGCTTTTCCAAATTTCTATTCTGAACAACATGTATTTCCTTCCTCATCAGAAAATGGTTCATAATAAATGTGACTTTTAAAATGCACCTCCCTGACTCTGCCTTCTCTCTGGGAACACGGTGCTGCTCTTTCCTCTCTCAGCCATGCTCCTTTATGACAGTGCTTGCCCAGGCTCATGCTCTGTGACCCTGCCTGGCCAAGGGACCTCCCTGCTGCAGCGTGCCCTTTGCCAAGCGCTGGGGACCACACCTGCTGGGACTGTTCTGCTCACCTTCCTCTGGGCTCCGACTCTCCTGCTGTGCTGTTCCCCTCTGGGACACCAGGTGTGTCCCCAAGGCTGAGGGAGCCAACCCTGCAGAAAGCACATGGCCTCTCCTCGGAGGCCCCCAACTCCCAGCCCCCTGAGCCAAGAACCAGGGACTCAGGCTGAGCCCCTCCCCCTACTCTGCTGGCCCCAGCCCTGCCTCTACTTACCCTGTGGAATCTGTCCTTGCCTCCAACCTACTGCTGCCTGGCCAGGCCCTGCTCCTTCTAGCCGGGTTGCTGGACAGCTTCCTCCTGGGGTCTTGTGCCTGTTCTGAGCCCCCGGCTTGCTTCTGAGCCCATGTACCCCCCCACCTTGTTGCCCAGACCCATCCCTGCACCCAGCAGCTGCCTCCCCACATGGGGTCCAGGCTCAGCACCTCTGCAGCCCCAACAGTGGCTCGGAGCCTCTCTCTGCTCACCCTGCTTCCCACCACGGCCCCTATCTAACTCACTTCACTCCCCAGGTGTCAGGAGTGACAGGGACAAATAGGCTGAGGACCCAGGGGGCCCACGGCATGGAGTGTCCCAAACTAACAAATAAGTGGGTGACTCCACTGGGAACTCCCAGCCTCCCCGCGCCGGGCCAGTGAGACTTGGGATTTGATTTCATCAGAGAACCACTATAATCACTGACTGCATTTCTACTTCCAATTGGACCAAACAGCACTTGGAGAAAATATTACCAGAGTGGGGATCTTGTCCAGGTTCTTGATATCCTGGACATCAGGTATGGAGCAGAACATCCACCAGGAGAAGCGAGATTAAAGATTTCTTGAAAAATGAAAGTACACTCCACAGGGTGGCAGCAGGCCAGCCAGAGCTCGAGGCACCAAGGGGGCTTGGTGCTGAGGGTTTGGAGCTTGAGGGTTTGAAGTGGGATTGAGGAGTTGGTCGGAGGTGTGAGTCCTGCCAATGAGCAGCTTGGCGCAGCCGCCCCTCCATCTAGAGGTGGAGTTTTTGACCTTTTATGGCCCTTGGAGGAACTGTCATGGTGGCCATCCCCATGAAGGTCAAATCTGCATAGTCAACCGCATTAATTAGGGGTGGGGTGGGCCAAGGGTTGCAGAAGCCCCCAGGCCCATGCCTGGGACTAACTGTGTAAAAGTTGGATTAGCTGGTTACTTTCTCGCATTGTATTTAGACCCAAATAGTCTGGTTCTGGGCTAATGTTTAACTCAGAGGTAGATCTAGCCCAGAAAGCCCTCCAAGGCAGACCCTCCCTTTTTTCTCCAGCTGTTTCCTTAGCTACCTCCTGCCTCAACTTCTGGCTCCCTGACCCTGAACTAAGTTTTCGGGGATGCGGGTGGCCTTGCAGATGTTACTCGGTGACTCTATCAGTTAGGAGAGGCTGGGTTACACTGCGCTGACAGAAGCCCCAGGTCTGTTTGTCACACCGCACGCCCGTCACACATGGCTGCTCTAAGCCATCCTCTTTACCAGACCCAGCCTGCAGCTGACCCAACATCCGAGGACTGCTGATGACTGCCATGGCAGGGTGGAAGAGACACGGGTCTTAAAGGTTTTCATCTGCAAGGACATGTATCCCTCTGCTTGCCGCGTGTTGACAAGCAAGTCATATGGATGGGGGTGGGGAAACGCAATTCTACTAATGGCCAAAAAGAGGATCACAAGAAGTACTGGTGGACAGCACCGTGGGAGGCCACACAGAAGCCTCCAACAAACCAAAACAGGCTGGGTGTGGCGGTACACGCATGCAATACCAGCTACTTGTCAAGCTGAGGCAGGAGGATAGCAAATTCAAGCCAAGCCTTATCAAGATCCTGTCTCAAAATGAAAATAACGATGAGGGGCACTGGGGATGTAGCTCAGCACTCCCTGGGTTCAATCTTCATTACTGCAAAACAAAACAAATCCGAGTCTCCCTAACCCAATAAATTCAGGAATTTCAGGGTTTAAGCAGGTATCCACACTGCAGGCCTTTTCAGAGCCTTTATGTTCTATACATTCTGATCGTCAGAAACAGCCACAGCAGTTTGCCCGAGGGTAAAGTATTTGAGTCGGTGTTCCTCACATGCCCTCTGCCACCCAGGCCAAGGGCCTTGCACACACACAGACTCTCACATATTTAGCTTGTGTTGCACGGCAGGGCACGCTCACACTCATCTAGAAGTGGCGTGCTCACAAGAGGAAAGATGAAGGAGGATGTGCAGGACAAGATGAGTGTTTGGCGGAAGAAAATCAAGTTTATCCCACGATCACAAGGTGCCAGGCCCACTTTTGACCTTGTGAAACCCTCTACCACTATGCCTTAAAAAACAGTGTTGTTTCTATCTTACAGGTGAGAAAACAGGCAGAATTAATTTCAAATGTGTCCAGCTTATGCAGCTTGTGTGGACAGTATGTTCCATCTCCTAGATCATCTTTGCAAATCTCTGTTGATGTTCACACTGACACAGCCTTTCGTCTGCACTGGGGGTCAGCAAGGTCCCAAAGCCTCGGCTTGGTGGCCAAGGACAGGTTTCCTGGGGCCCAGGAGCTGGGCCTGTGGGTGCTGAGCCAAAAGAAGTGGGTGGCCTTGCAGAGTTTTCGCTTGTGAAACTAGTTACAAAGTGACATGGGGTTGGTGCAGCCCAAAAGCCTGGCTCTTGCCTAGCATGGTGAGGCCCTGGTTCCATCTCCAGTGCTGCAAAAGCTAAAAAAGATCCTGATAGACGACAGCCGCGAGCATTCTGAGCTTCCTTCTGCACACCGATGTTAGTGCTGTTTTATGCGCTGGTTCCCACACTGCTCCTTTAAGATTGCTGGAAGAGGGAGACCCGGCCTTGGGAGGCTTCTGAGCCCTCACCTACCTTAAACCTCTGTCCAGTCCCTGAGATCCACGGGCACCACTAGGAGGGACTGCGTCAGACATGCCTGGGTCAGGGTCACACCTGACTTGCAAGCTGTGGGACTGAACGTAAGATACTCGCTGTCTCTCGGGTCTCAGTTTCCTACATTTTAAAGGCTCTCACCTTACTGTGGTGGTTAAGTAACACCGATTAAAAGCCCGTGCAGGGTCTGGTGCGTAATTACAGGGACAGCTAATCCTACCCTCAAAGCCACCCTACGAGGTAAGTGCTGTAACTCCTCTAGCTTACAAAAGAGGAAACTCGGGTTCAGAGAGGCACCGACCTTTCCCAAGGCTACAGCTCGGAGGGTGTAGAATCATGAGGGAGGGTGGCAGGCCCATCCCTGACGCCGACGCTCAGAACCGCTAAGTGGGAGCTCATCTGCCTGGCGTCCTAGCCTGTTAGGTGGAGATCCAATATGGTTTTAAAAACCTGCAAACTCCCAGGACCTGTAACTTCCTAAATCAAAAATTAAAATGGTAAAATTAATCTGAAATCTAAACAATTTTTAAAAATCTTTTGCAGAACTGGCAGGATCCTTAGCAACCTCACCCCATTACTGTTTGATGGAGAAAATGGTCTCACAGTCACTGGATGCAGTTGAACCAGTCATTTACCCTGGGCTCCCTAGGAGCCACGCCAAGTCTTGTCTCTCATCCCTGCGACCTTCTAACTCAACCCCGTGAAGTAGAGGCGACCACGTCGAGGACGCGCAGCCCTCGGAGTTCCAAAGACCGGAAGGGTCCATGTAGCCTGGGGAAGCGCCAGGGCCCCAACTCGTGCGGTCCGCGTGAGGGCACGCACAGCACCCACCGGACAGGAATGCCAGGAGGGTCGAGAGAAACCTCTGCGACACCCTGCCGCACTCAACAGCGAGCCTCACCTCCTGGCAGGCGTCAACGCCAGACACCCAGCTGCGCAAACTCGGACGCAGACTCGTCCTCCCCGTTCCAGCAGCTCCGCGGGCGTCACGGGACACTTTGCGTTTGCGCAGTCCCCAGGCCGCAGGGCTTCCCGCGGCCGTGTGAGCATCCGGGTCACAGACTCCAGAAAACCAATGAGCGAAGGCACCGCGAGCCAGGGGGCGGGGCATACGTGGGCAACATGGCTGCCCCCAGAGCGCCGCTTCCGGGGGTTTGTGGGAGTAGCACTGACTCGTAGCTGTGCCGCCGCGGACGCCCAGTGCAATCACCGGCAGAGCCTTGGTCGCGCTCGGGTAGCTCTGCAAGGCGGCGGCTGGAGAGGGAGCCATGGGGACTGTGCATGCCCGGGTAAGAGGCCCGGCGACTCGCGGGCTGCGCGGCCGCGGGGAGACGCTGTGGTACCTGCGCCCTGGTTCCCCGGGTGAGAGGGCGCCGAGGCTACGCGGCCGAGTGCAGGAGGCCGCAGAGAGGTTGCCTCGGGCCGGCGGGAAGCCGATGCCAGGGGAGGAGAGCCGTGGCTCTGTCAAGGTCACCCCGCGAGTCAGTGCCCCAGAAAGGCCTTTAGAGCTTTCCCTGATGACCTTAGTGCCTGCCTCTCCAGGCCGTTGTGAGAATTCAGACAGAAGTCATGCAGAGTACTGTCAAAAGACAAAGTTAACGAACTCTGAGTTTAACGCGCCAAAGTGACTTTCCTTGCAATTCAGGAATTGGGCAGTACCTCAATTTATGCGCTCGAATGAACGTCCCTGCGGAGCTGAGTTCAGGAGTTTGGCTTTGTGGACTGAAAGGACCGAGGAAAGCAGACACAGAACAAGAAGCTGGCTGGTGGTTTCCGGTCACTTTATTTGTAGAGGCTGAAGCAGAGCTAGTTAAGACTGGCTTGTTGGGGGATTCGCCTATATTCTCCCTCTAACGATTTTTCCTAAGACTGGATAGACAATTCAGTCTTGGCTTGGACTTGAGCACGAGTAACTTCATTTTGGTTTGGTCAGTTGAGCCTAGTGTAGGAGCTCGGTCCAAACCAACAGCCTATATCAATTCTGTTTAACAGTGCATATTTGGCTGCTTAGCTTCCCAAACTGCTTCTTTTTTGTAATCTTAACTGAGGGCCGGAGAATGAGTCATTTGGCCAGGGTCACACAGAGCTGCAGAATGTCCCAAACCTCAGAGTCCTGGTCTCAACACTACTTTTCTACTATAAGGTGAATTGTCTCATCCTGCTCCGTTTTCAGTAGAGCCCTCCTCGTTAACTTGCAAAAGAATGTAGCACAGGCATCTCAGCCTGGCTTCTTTCAGAATGGACCCCAGTTCCCTTTCATCTATCTTTCAAACCAAGCACTGTTGCTCTTCTGCCACGGTCTTTGGACTGTGCTGTGGTGCTCATTCTCTGTCCATCAGCCACTTCCACACCCAACTTTAGCCATTACGATATTCCCACCTTTTAGAACTCAGTTCAAGTTGCTTCCTGCATAAACTGCCTCTGTATCACTCTCGTTTGGATATGCTACTACCTTCTTTGGCATTTTTCCTCTGTTGTCAGTTATATTCAGCCTTAGGTCTGTTTGCATCTTTGTCTTATCCTATTAGATTTGAAGTTTCTAGATGTTGCAGTATGAACTCTATCTTACCAAGCTTTTCACATAACGTGTCGAACTATATGAGCATCCATCCATTTATGTAACTAATATTTACTGGTGGCCTATTATGTGTGTGACACTGTTGTAGGTGCAAGGGATACAGTTAAAAAAAAGTCTGCTTTTATGGAGTGGAGCTCCTTTGATGCTAAAATTGGTGCTCCATTGATTAATGTGCTAACAAATAATGTTTCCATTTTTTAGTTTCGGTGTTTTTCTAATGTTTTGATTAGCAATCACAGTAAGAAAACAGTTGACCTTTGCCACCTAGTATTGGCATGCATCTGTGAAACGAAAGTTTTGTCAAACAGTATTTATCATTAATGTCTGTTATGGATTGCTGTATTTTTTATTTGATTCTAGTCATCTCACTTTAAAGATGCTATTCATAGCTCATTAAATTTATCTAGTGTCCTGTCTCCACTGCTTTGCACAGAGGATGCTTCATGGAAATCAGTAAAGACTTGAAGCTGGGTGTGGGGGTGCACACCTGTAATCCCAGCTGAGGAGGCGGAGGCAGGAGGATTGCAAGTTTGAGCACAGCCTGGGCAATTTAGCAACTTAATGAGACCCTGTCTAAAAGGGGGGTGGGGCTGGGACTATAGCTCAGCATGAAGGCCCTGGGTTCAATCTCTAGTACTACAAAACAAAACTTGTTGACTGTTGACTAATTGCAGACTGATCTGCTTAAAGGTTAAAGGCTAGATCCACATATTTATTTTAATTCATGTTCCAAATATTTATCCCATGCCCGTTCTTCCAGATACTTGAATGTAAAGTCTGTGAGGATTAGGGTCATAATAAGTGTTTGTCACAAAGTAGCATCTTAATCACTTACCAGTTTATCCTGAGGGTACTTGGGCAGTGTGTTTGTTTACATACTGACTATTCCTGACACTTGGGCAGGTGCCATTTCAACCAGTCGATTCTCATATTGGATAAATTTGATAAAATTGTCAATTTTTATGTTTCCTGTTATATTATCTTATAAAATCAATGGAAAATGCAATTTTTTGGTCAGCGTGTATTTAAATAATTGAACTGGTAAGCGGTTAATAATGCGTGGGGAATAACAAAATCTCCATTAGTAGAAGGCAATTTAGGACATATGCTTTGGTGTAACTGTCAGACTGCAGGGACATCTCTCAAGCTTGAAGTCTGCGTTCCAGAGTAGAGGATACAGATGAGTCTCGCGGGTCTTTGGTGAATCTCGTTCCATGCTTTGAGATTTCAGGAAGTGTGATAGAAATTTTTTAGCATAATGGAATATAAACTTGGTGTCTAAACAAAGCGTATATGCAAAGCATCATAAGAATCTGCACACATTCTTAATTTGCTTGTATTTTAGAGAAATTAACAATGATTCAGTTTTTAAAATGTTACACTACAAAATGAAATAATAAGGACATGAAATTATATGTTCTTTGCTCATTGTTGTCTTCCTTTTTTAAAGTTTAAATAAAATTCAGCCTATACTACAAGGACATTGTGGTTTTGTTTGCTGCTTGAGCCCAGTATTTAGCATACAGTGTGCACTCAGGACATGTTTGTTAAATAAAAGAAAAAAAGAATATTTGTTCCGTCACTGTAATAACTTTCCTGTCACTGAGATAGGATACCCAACACCTGCAACTTAAAAGAGGACAAGTTTAACTTGGCTCACAGTTTTGGGTGTTCATTCCCTGGTCGGCTGCTCCCAGGCAGGAACACCATGGCAGACGAGTGTGAAGGAACAAAGCTGTTCAATTGCTGGGAAGCAAAGTGGGGAAACAGTGCCAGACAAGAAGCAGTGAGGGACCAGACATAGGCCCCAAGACTGTACACCTCCATGCCCTCCCAGACTTACCCAGAAGTGTGCTTTAATCTCCTAAGCAGCTTCCACACCAATCAGGTTGGCACAGTTGAGCTTAACCACTGCACTCACCGTCCGATGGGTATTTATTGCATACTTCTGATGTGTCGGGGCAGATAAAAAGAAGGGGTGCCATGAAGATCACAAACTTCCACCAGCAGGAGTTGTCTCTGTGAAGGAAGGAGTGATTCTGCCGTAAGAAGCCGGAAGTGGCTTACAGGGATGACATATAATGTGGCTGTAAACTACTTAGGGGAAAGTAGTCTGGAAGGGGGAACAAGGTACACAGAGCCTGGATGGTGGAGAGGGAAACTGGAGTGGCAGGTATGGGCCTGATGGTGGAGTTCCCATGTGCTCTGCTCAGGAATCTGGTTGGAGTGTCTCCCTGTGTGTACTTTGGGGACTGTCAGAACCATAGGATGGGGCCAGTGAGATGGCTCAGCGGCATAAGCACCTGCCTGGCAAGCGCGAGGTCCTGAGTTCGACTCCTGGTACCTACGTACAAAGGAAAAAAAAAGGGCCAGTGATATCGCTCAGCAGCACAAGCGCCTGCTCGCAGCGCGAGGTCCTGAGTTTGACCCCCAGTACCTACAAAAAAAAAAAGGACCGTAGGATGGGCTTGGGAGAGGGCTCACATGGTCATGGTGCAGTCAGGTCAAGGGTTCTAGAGCCATTGACAGTGCACAGTGTGCACTGAAGATGGCTATGCGTGTCCCAGGGGAAGACTGTGGTCCTGGAGCCCCCACTCTTCCACAGATGCAAATCTCAAATGATCTTATGGACCTTGCAGACGCCTGGTTATATAGAGTTGGTGGAGCCAGGAAATAGCGAGGTATTGGCTGACAGCTTCCCCCACGCTCACCTATTTCTAAGAGTCACCTGTGTTGAGGTGGTGACAATTCAGACCACAGGAAACACTGCTCTCTGGCCCATTGTTGGAGTATATGCAGTTTCTTTTAACATGCAGGAGACTTTGCAGTGAAAAAAAATCTGTTCATTTTGGAAACAAAATGCTTCCATAGTAATTCAGTTTGCCAATATAGCTATTCTAAAAAGTATACAGATCTAATTCTGAACATTAGGATACTTCCTATGGTATGAGCACAGAAGAGCAGGTTTTTGTTTTTGTTTTTTTTCTTTTTGAGACAGGGTCTCGCTATGCAGTTCAGGCTGGCCTTGAACGCACTTTGTAAGTCAGGCTGGCCTCAAACTCAAAGCAATCCTCCTGCCTCAGCCTCCTGAGTGCTGGGATTATAGGCATGCACCACCATGCCTGGCTAGAACAGCAGATTTTTCACAAATTATTATTTTTTTTCCTTCACATGGACCTCAAGTGTACATTTAGATTTGTTAGAATCCTCAGTTCTAGATGTGGTCCTTCTGGATTTGTGTCAGACACTTTTAATTTTTTTTTTTTTTTTTTGTGGGTACCGGGGGGTCGACCTCAGGACCTCGCGCGCCAACAGGCACCCGTGCCGCTGAGCGATATCACCGGCCCCTTTTTTCGTATGTGGGTTCCGGGAGTCGAACTCGGGCCCTCGCGCTTGCAAGGCAGGCGCTTATGCCGCTGAGCCATCTCACCGGCCCAGACACTTTTAATTTTTAATCTTTGTTTTATTACAAATCCAGTGAATACCAAAGAGTTAACCACCAGTCAGACAACCACCAGCCCGGGAGCTTGCCTTGAACAGCAGCTGCCACCAACCTTTCTTCCCTCTCTGGTCCCTGACTTTCTAGAGCATGTGAAGCCAAAATTCAAAGGTTTCGCTGACCTGTGGTTCCTCCCTCCCTTTCAGAGTCTGGAGCCCCTGCCAGCCAGTGGGCCTGATTTTGGAGGATTAGGTGAAGAAGCTGAATTTGTTGAAGTTGAACCTGAAGCTAAGCAGGAAATTCTGGAAAACAAAGATGTGAGTTTTTTTTTTTTTTTTTGTGGGTACCAGGGGGACGACCTCAGGACCTCGCGCGCCAACAGGCACCCGTGCCACTGAGCGATATCACCGGCCCCTTTTTCGTATGTGGGTTCCGGGAGTCGAACTCGGGCCCTCGCGCTTGCAAGGCAGGCGCTTACACCGCTGAGCCATCTCACCGGCCCAAGATGTGAGTTTTTGGTCGCAGATCTTTTCACGTTTGTTTCTAGGAGCATTCACTTCCGTGAACCACTGGCGAGATGTGCACAGGTGCACCTGTCACCAGCTACAACTACAACTAGGAACGCTGCTGACTTTTAGGAAAATTGCTTCTCGCTTTAGACTAGTTTTATGGGGACAGTTTAAGCAAACGCATTTTTGTGTGTATTCTATTTTAAATTCAAAGATAGATTCAGACTATACTTAAATTTATACGTCTGTTCCCTCCTCCCAGAAGAGAGACCCAAGGTGTCAACTGAAACTTCTGAACTCTTTTGCCTTTAAATGTAAATAACATCTTTCAGTCTCTTGAAAAGTTTACTTTTCCTTGAGGATCCCAAGAGCTGGGGCTCGGGGCTGCCTCTCAGGGCTGTGCTGGGCAGGACAGGCGGGCCCTCGAGGCCCGGCCGGGCGGGGCTGCCTTGGCCGGGCTGTCTGGCTGGAGAGAGCGAGAGACCAGTCTCATTCACGAGAAAAAGTGAGAAGTGTGGGTGATCAAGCCTGAGAGACACCTTGAAGTTCCTTTCAGAGTCTCGTCTTCAGCCTTGCTCCCCTGTGTCTTACGTAATAACCAGTGTCCCCTTGTCGCCTTCAGGTAGTTGTTCAGCACGTTCATTTTGATGGCCTCGGAAGGACTAAAGACGATATCATCATTTGTGAAATCGGAGAGGTTTTTAAGGCTAAGAACCTCATTGAGGTGAGTGCGGTGTCCGCTCGGCACCCTGTTCTGCTGCCTTCTGAAGGACCTGTAACTTCAGTCCTGTAACCACAGGGCACCTGTCCCTGGCCTCCCGCCCAGAGGGACCCTCTGTCCCTGGGACATGCACTCATCCTGAGCTGTCATCCCAGGGGAAGAACTCTGTCCTCTCGTCCCAGCCGCCTTCCCCGTGCTGTTCCTGACCCCTGTCGGCAGCCGGCACAGTCCATGGAGTCCCCACCCTTCCAGGCACCTTGCTGAGCGGCGATGCCCTGCGGGGCTGGCCCTCCTCTCTCACCCACTGCCCGTTTCCCCAGGGCCTCCGCTGTCCGTGGAGCAGTCTCCTTCCTGCACTGCCCCTCTTCCCGCTCACATACGGGGTCCTTCTGTCCCTCTGCCCTGGGGGTCACATTGACTGTGGCCGCGAAGAGGTCAGCTGCAGCGTCCTTGTGGCCGCATCCAGCTGGCTCCTTTCCATCTACTCTTACTTGACCTTTAAGCAGCGTTTGGCACTGTGAACCATTCCTGCTCTAAAAAAAAAAAAATACAGTTTGTATTTTTAAAAGATTGAAGTTGAAAAAAGAGTTATTAATAGATCGAACAGCACAGAGGGTATTGAAAGGAGCACGTGTTCTGTGCGGCACCCATCCAGGGTGTCCACTTGGCGAACACAGATGGCCCGGAGATGCTGTCCTTTCCCACATCTTCCTACAGCGTTCGTGCGCGACGGATGTCGCTTCACAGCAGCACGTACCAACCTGCTGGCCGCACGGTGCCTCGGTGCGCGCTGACGTTCATTGTTTTGCTCCCGTAAACCATCCATTATTAAACACCCTTGTGTATTTTTGCTACGTGTGGCAGTATACTTGTGGGATAAGTTCTTTCCAACCTGTTAGGTGAAAAATGCCGTCTCACTGTTTTAATTTGCATTTATTTAATGACGAGTGAGATCCAGCATTTTTGCATTCACCCCCCCTCTCTTGGGAAGTACCTCTTAGTGTCCTGTTTTCCCATGTGTCTTTAAGCTTTTGTTAATTTAGACGATTGCATGTTGAAGAACGGATCTCTTTGTCATCTACTTTGTGTTTCTCCCACTTTGTCACTTGTCTTTGGAATGTTCCTCTCCTTCCTTTTCCTCTACACTTTCTCTTCCCTGGGTATCACCCTGCTGCTTTCTGTCTCTGGTCACTGTCACTCTGAGGCTGTGGTCAGCATCTTTCCCCTGTGAGTGTCCTCAGGTGTGGCTGTCACCTGGGTGAGTGGCACTTTCCGGCCAGCACCCCTGTGTTGTGCTGCGGCCCTGACTGCGCACCTGCCACTCAGCCCTGTGGTGAGGGCTGTGGTGTCTGTCAGGAGCCTGCAGCTCATGGCTAGGATCTGCAGGCATCGTCTTTCACCCTGTCCTGCCTGTCCTTTTATCTGTCTCTGTCACCTCTCTGGTGGCGCTAGTCTCTTACGTGCCATCCCAGAGCTGAGTGTCTTCACAGCTGCCTTCGCACGCACTCCATTGAGTCAGCCGGTGAGCGTGGCCTCGGCCCTCGCTGGTGAGCTGTCCCTGGGGTCCGGCCGCCCCCTCCCCACACGGGGAGGGCTGGACCAGCCTGCGTCCCAGCTCCTGGGTCTGCAAAGGAACCTCATGCTTGCCGTCTCTGGTTTCCTCCCCATCTAAGCCCGACTTCCCCTAAGTTCATCCTGCTCCTTCTCACGGGAAATCCCACCCTGACTCTGCCCTGCCGAGAGCTTCTGAAGTTGGCGCCTTCTTCTGTACGGGGTGAAGTCTCCACTCCGACTACTACACAAGTCCTTTGCTACCATGCCTCCTGGTACTCCCCCCCCCCCAGTTGTCCTTCCAGCAAGCGTGTACTCCTGGCATCAGAACGGACTGCTGATGCCATTGAAGAGAGGGCGGGAAGTCAGCAGTGGTAGAAATGGTCAGAAAATTGAATCAGCACAAAGAGGTGCACACGCGCGCGCGCACACACACATACACACACACACACACCCCTTCCTTTCACCAGAGGAAACCGCAGTTCACACCTGATTGTGATCCCTTCCAGGAAAGCCTTGTCATCCACTTCCTGTATGCAGTGTCCACTTCCGGGTTGTCCTGCGCACTGGCCACACCCCGGGGCTGGCCGCGATTGAGCGGGGTTTTGCTGCCCTAGCGTTGTCTGTTCTTTGTGTGGCTGGACGTGAGGGTGCGCTCTTCCCAGCGCTCTGAGACCTAGCGCCGCACCAGCCTGGCACTGCAGCCGCGCTTGTGCTTCTGTGTGTTTGAAGAACTCTTTCTCTGTCTCCTTCCCTCCCACAGGTGATGCGGAAATCTCACGAAACCCGTGAGAAGTTGCTCCGTCTCGGGATCTTTAGACAAGTGGATGTCTTGATCGATACATGTCAAGGTACCGTGTGGGTGGCTTCCCTGTGATTCCCTCTCCGTCCTCCTGCACTTCCCAGGACAGCAGCGTGGCCGGATGCTCACAGGTCTCTCAAACACACCGCGGGAAGGAGCTGGATTGTGTGCTGGGCCGAGGGAGGAGTGGGGACCTGGACCCCACTGAGGTCCCAAGGGGGATCCTATAGGAGGGAGCCAGGCTTCTCTCACCAGATCCCAGCCCTGCGGCTGCCCGTGTGGACTCCTGCCAGATGCCGCCTGAATATATACTTTAAAAAGAGGACATCAGTTTCTGTTGGCTTCGCTCATCCGCTGGTGTGCTGCGTGATACGGGCCAGGCTGCTCAGCTCAGCAGTTACTCTCGCCTGGAGCAGGCCTGGAGAGGCAGCAGCAAGCAGGGGTCACCTCTTTTGGGGCACCCGGCAGTGAGCCAGGCTACGGCACTGCCGGTAGAGGAGGACAGCACTCCGGGCGTGCCTGCGTGAGGCTGCGGCAGAGCTTTAGGTGTAAGGTCCAGTGCAGGCTCCACCAGGCCCTGCGAGGTGCCACCCGTAAATCACAGCTTGGGAAACCAAGGCTCCGAGAGGTAGAAGGAACTTGCCCCAGGTCCAACTAGCGAGTGGTGCAGAGCCAGTGCTGAAGTCAGACCCACAACCAGAGGTGCGAGTTCTGCTGGCCTTTGGCTTTGGCTCTCTGTCCTCTCCCTGTCGTTGGCCTGACCTTGGCCTCTGCCAGTGCTTCTCCACCCTGGCTGCTCATTAAGAGTCCCCAGGGGCAGCCAGATGACTGCGTGACACTGTCGCAGAGCAAGCGCATTGATGTACATTTGCCCAGATCCAGCGAATGCACACCAGGAGTGACGCTAATGTCAGCTGTGGCTTCAGTTAATAACGCATTGCATTCTCGGCGTGGCGGACGTCCGCGTGAATATGAGCTGTGAGAGCGGGGGAGATGCGCGGGGGGAGTGGCTTGGGGGTTCGCGGGAGCTCTGTGCTTTCTGCTTTATCTTTCTGTATGCCCAGAACTGCTCTAAAAAATAAATCTGCCCTGGATGCACTGACCCCGAACCTGTGGGAGCCAAGGCCTGGGCATCAGTAGCAGCTGCCGTGGGTCGCAAACAGGGGCCATCCTCCCTCCTGAGAAGCGCATGGCCCTACACCGTCCCTGCACGCCGTACCCCCAGACTTGGTGGTTAGGAGGTAGAGGCCCGAATTCAGGCACTGAGCACTCCCTGCCCTGAGGAAGGACTCCTGCCATGTAATGATTTAATAAGAAGTACTGTATTTTTGTTTCTCTTTTTCCTAACATCCTTGCGCGATTCAAGGACCTCGAGGCGTGGGTGAACAGGTCCCTTTAGCGGCGCTGCTTGCTTCAGCTAGCAGTGCTGCGTCTCGCTGTCTCCCTGTGGCAATAGATGCTGACTGCTTGGGGATACGCGTGTTCTGCCGCAGAAATGAGAAACAGGTTTTTGGGGGTAGAGGTGTATTTTCATTTCGTGTGGGAGTCTTAGACTTTAAAATAGATGGCATATTTTCCCGAGGAGATGGTAAAATAAAATGAACCTTCTAATTGCTTTTTGTCTTTTTTAGCCGTAGGCCCGAGAACGAAAGAACATTTTCCAGCTGTCGTCTTGTTTAATCTTTTTTATGTCCTCAGGTGATGACGCACTTCCCAATGGGCTGGATGTCACCTTCGAAGTGACTGAGTTAAGGAGGTTGACGGGCAGTTACAACACCATGGTCGGAAATAACGAAGGCAGCATGGTATGGTGGAGGCTTCTTCTCATTTGTGGTGGAATTTAGAATATGAGCTTTGTGACTTGCATCCTAAAAGCCGACAATAGCTTCAGAACTGTTTCTCACTTCGTGTCCCTTAGTCTCTTGTTATTTGTGGTTTCTCTTTAAACTCCCTAGAATTGATTAGACTGTATTTTAAATCATATGATAACAATCATTACGAATGGTTAGAAATTGTTCTTCTAATAGTAGTCCCTGTTCAAATCTCTGTAAACTGCACATCCGTAGAATTTACGTCCCTGAGAGTCATGGTTGGCAAGGTCACCTGACTCCAGGTGGCCGGGTCCGTGTGCACAGTGCTGTGTAAAGCGTAAAGGCGGCGACAGCTGCAGACCTTGTGTTCTGTGTCTGTGACGGTCCCTTCACAGGCTGAGTTTGTATTACAGGCTCCTGTCCCTTCCATTTAGACTCCCACTTTTCTTTCTTCCCCTCTCAGGTCCTCGGCCTCAAACTCCCCAATCTGCTAGGCCGCGCAGAAAAAGTGACTTTTCAGTTTTCCTATGGAACCAAAGAAACGTCCTACGGCCTGTCCTTCTTCAAACCGCGGCCCGGAAACTTCGAGAGAAAGTAGGAAGCCAGACAGATGGTTGCGTGCAGTGGCGGGCATGACAGCTAGGGTGGCTGGCTTGTGCGTGCGCAGGAGCCGACAGTGAGCTGCCGCTTCGCAGGGTGGCCCGTGCTGCTGATTTACACGTGTGCCATTCTGTCCCATTGTCCCCTAGTTTCTCTGTAAACTTATACAAAGTCACTGGACAGTTCCCGTGGAGCTCGCTGCGGGAGACAGACCGAGGAGTGTCCGCCGAGTACAGTGTACGTCCTTCCAGCACCCCGGGCTTTCCAAGCGGTTCCCAAAGACAGCGCGGTGCGGGGAGGTGGAGGGCACAGACCTCTGTCCGCCGGGCCGTGTCCTGGGCACCTTTACTGCGGCCCGAGAGCAGCTGCTGCCCACGCTGCTGCCCAGAGGTCTCTGTGCTGCGCACTCCCGTGCCGCTGTTTGTCTTCCTGCCGAGGTGGACGGGGAGGAGCCTGGGCGGTGCTGGCAGAGTGGGGCCCCTGCCCCATGTGTCCTCACAGTGAGTGTGGAGACGTCACTGTGTCTCCTGAGCGGCAGTGTCTTTTCGTTAGGAGCTGCCCTCGAAGCGCCGGGAGACGATTAGGAGCTCTCCACCACCGTGCGCGACTAGGGCGGTGCCCGGTGCCTTGTGGGTGCTGATGTGAGCACCTCCAGTCCTTACCCTGTAAGCAGGGTGGGGTGTGGCCTGTGATGGTGCCCCCAACCCACAGCGGCCTTGGGGACACAGAGCCTGGTGGGGGTTGGGGTGACCTGGCTTCCTTGTAACACAAGTCATCTTTGTACGTCCCAAAGCTGCCACGCAATGTCACTTGCTGTCCAGAGAGAACACGGGCGTCTCTCTGAGGCAAACCTGAGGTAGGCTGGCCAGGCTGTGGGCACAGGACAGGTCCCCTTGCCTGCAGCCAGGCTCCTCTTGCCCCGGCCCCGGCTGCGGAGAGCTGCTCTCAGCCCTGTGCGGCTTGGTCTCGCTGTTGCTCTGTGGCGGAGGCGGTCATCTGGTCTCCAGTGAGTGTCCCGTGGGTCTCTGGCTTTGCAGAGAGCCGGGAAGACACAGTAGCTGCTGGTTACAGGTCCTCCAGCTGTCCCCTCACTGGCGCTTGGAGCAGCTGCTCCTTCAGTTCAGTTCCCAGCCTTCCCCTTTCTTCCTTCGTCTTCCTCCCTCTGCCCTGCTTCCCTTTTCTCCTTTCTCCCTCTCAGCATTTAAAAAACTTCACCCGTACTCAGGAAGCTCAGGCAAGAGGAGGATCGCAAGTTCAAGGCCAGCCTGGGCAATGTAGTGAAGCCCCATCTCAAAATTCAGAAATAAAGAAGGGCTGGTTTAGTGGCAGACTGCTTGCCTAGCATGGACAAGGCCCTGGGTTCCATCCCCAGCACTGCCAAAAAAAAATTATGTTCGATATTTAATTAGCTAATTACTTAGTAATGCCTCGTTCCAAGCGATTTGCTGTGACTTTCCCGAGTGCATGCGCACTGGGAGGGCGCCTCACGGCCGCGTGCGTCCTCGCAGTTCCCCATATGGAGGACCAGCCACACCGTCAAGTGGGAGGGTGTGTGGCGGGAGCTGGGCTGCCTCTCCAGAACGGCGTCCTTCGCCGTGCGGAAAGAAAGCGGACACTCGCTGAAGTCGTCCCTCTCGGTAAGCGCCCTCCGAGGGAGTAATTGGGTTGTTGGCAGCCACGCTATCCACTGGGAGAGAGGACTGTAACATCCGCAGGGACAGTGGACCCGGGATCTTTGTGCACGGCAGGTGACATCGGTGGGAAGTGGAATGGGTGCATGTAAGAGCTGACCGTGGAATTGTAGCTTTCAGACGTAATTAGACAGTGGCTGAGTTGGCTTCCGCTGCGGTGCTGGGCTTGCGAAGGGACTGCAGTGACCTAGTGACAGGTCTCAGCTCCCTGGATGGGACGGTGGGCTGTAGCGCCCCTTGCTGTGGAGGATGGCGTGACAGTGCTGCCTTGCCCCACGGCTTTGGGCGGGGGCAGGGGGAGCCACTGGGCAGCCAGCGCTCAGTGAGAGTGCAGCTGCGGGAGGTGCAGGTGCCTGCGTACAACTGTCTTGCAGCACGCCATGGTCATCGACTCTCGGAACTCTTCCATCCTGCCCAAGAGAGGGGCCCTGCTGAAGGTGAACCAGGTAGGGTTCCTTCAGTGTCACCTCGGCAGGGCCAGGGAGGGGAGACATCCGCAGGCAGTGACCCCAGGGGTGGGAGTCACTCGGGGCATTCATGTCCTTGATATTAAACGTCCCCTGTAACAGCGCAAGTCGTTCTAGGGACTGGGGGTGAAGCTCAGTGGTGAGCGCTCGCCTGGGGTGAGGCCCTGGGTGCAGTGGCCAGGCCCGATCCTCACCTGGAAGGGGGACCCAGGGTGGGCACAGCGGGGTCAGGAGCCTGGGGGCTGGGGTCCAGTCTTCATTTTAGAGGACCAACCGGATATCACCGGATGTCGTAGACCGTGGCGCTCTGAAGGATCAGCTAGATTCTGAACACCGGCCACCCCGCGAGCCATGTCGCCCCTCGCAAGGGCTGTGGTGCTGCGCCCACGCTGCGTGGTTCTTCCCATTAGGGTCGTTCAGTGTACATGATGATCCTCTGTCCCCGCCCATCCCCTGGTGCCACTTACAGCAATTAGGAACATTCTGTTGCCTTCTAAAAAAAGGTTACAAAGCACCAAAATCATAACTGCAGAAGCGTGACTCAGCCCCCGTTGGAGCCCTTCGCAGCCAGTGACCTGCCGGTCCTCCCCACAGGAGCTGGCGGGCTATACTGGCGGGGACGTGAGCTTCCTGAAGGAGGACTTTGAGCTGCAGTTGAACAAGCAGCTCGTGTTGGATTCGGTGAGTACCTGGCTGGGTACTGCTGTGCGATCCTGCTCGGAAACCTCGTCCCCGAATGCCTGGCGCACTCGAGGGGGAGCCTGGGCGGCACCGAGGCTGAAGCACCCTGTCTTCCACTTGAGCTGGCACTGAGGGCCCCTGGGGAGAGGCGATCACTGCTTTCTTCTAAAAAGAACCTGCCTGACCCCGATTCCCTGGAGGAAGTGCGGCTGCAGACTTGGGAACGCCTCCTTCTCTGTGATGGTGCTTCTGTGGAAGATCTGACCTTCCTTTGCCGGACACAGGGCTCTGGGAGCTTCTGGGATGTTTTGTGATTTTTTTGATCTGTTTGTGGGGCTTCTCTGATTCACCTGGGAAAGCAGGGTCCGTGACCACCTCTGACCAGGCGGGGGTGGATACCGGGCCGCAAGCATGCCTGGCTGCCTCTCTTAGCCTCGTCCTCACCCTAACCCTGCTGGCCCTGAGTGAGCTGTAAAGAAGTGGCTCTGGCCAGCTTGTTTCAGTTTCATGGTCACGGCCCTGTCACTCCAGGCTCACTGCACTTGGAATTCAGTTCCTGCCTTTCCCCTGCTGCAGTCACTCAGACGCCACTGTGGGCCTCTACTGCCCTGTTCACCAAGCTCTCCCTGTCCCTTCCACAGTGCACAACGCTACCTGCTCACTCGCTCTGCCGGGATAGGCGACTCCATTATCACTGCGACCCTTTCCAGTTTCCCCCTGGCCTCTGCCTCACAGTGTGGCTTTCCCCGCTGTCCCTTGTGCAGCTTGCATGCTTGTCACCATGTCCCCACCCTAGTGCTATACTGGATGTGTCCTCTGCGTGCGTTACAGACACCTCCAATCAGTGGGCAGCTGGGGAGGCTGAGACGGGGGATTGCAAATGCAAGGCCCGCCTGGGCAACGTAGCAAAACCCTATCACAAAAGAAAATAAAAAAGGGTTGGGGATACGGTTCATTGCTTCCTGGGTTTTGTCCCCAGTATCACAAAAAAGTAAAGCAAACGACCCCCCGCAAGACGCTCCCTCCCGAGGCTGGGCTCCAGCCTCCCCTGACTCACACGGTGCCTGCTCAGCTGCCTTCAGTGTCCCCCTGGCTGCTCCAGTCCTTGCCCCCAAGCTCTGTCCCTCCCATCCCTGGCCATCCCCCCTTCTGCAGCTGCAGCCTGGCAGGTCTCCCTGAAGTGCACACCTCGCGATGCTGCTGGCCTGCCCTCTCTCAGTGGGTTTCTGTGGGGTCACATCCAGATAAACCCACCGGGAGGTGAAAACGCCCTCCGTGCATTTACGCCCCCGCCTGTGGAACACCGTGGCGTGGCCTGGCCTGGCCCACGTGGGACCTGTCCAGAGCACGTAGGCCCGGTGGCCTTCCTTCCCCTGGGCAGTTCCCACTGCAAAGCCTGCTCCTTGGTGACGGAGAATCACGTGACGTACGAGTACTGCGAGTGAGATGGTTGTGTGGGGACGCTGCCGCCACCCTGAGGCCCCATCATACCAGTTGAGGACTACGAGCCACCCGCATGTCCTGCTCTGCTCACGCTGTCCCCAGTTTTCTTTCATCTGTGGTCCTTCCCACCGAAGCTTCTCAGAAAACAAGTATCTGAGCAGCTGTGAAGGCTGGAGGACAGTGGTGGCGAACCTTTTAGAGCTTTCAGTCATACAGGCCCTGTGGCGCGCATGCCGTGGGTTCGCCACCGCTGCCGTAGGGATTTGCGAGGCAGAAGACAGGAGGCGAGCGAGTGCCTGGACAGAAGAGCCGGGGCGCCGAGGAGGCTGATGGGCGGGGGCACGTGCTGCCCGGCCCGACGTGGGCTCTGTCCGGGGCTTGTTTGGCAATGAGCGTCTTCGCGTTGTGCAGGTGTAGCGGCGTTGCCGTCCCAGCCTCCCTGCAGCCCGAGTGCTGTGTCCCCCATCCTCCTGCGTTTCCAGGCCGAATCAAGGCCTGCAAGGTGCGGGACCCCGGCCCAGGGCCTCAGTCTCCCTGTGCGTCAGGCCGAGGCTCGTCGCAGGGTGGGAGCTGCCCGGCGTCAGGGCGGAGCCAGGCCCTGCCGGAGCTGGCTGTGACATTGGGTGCAGCGTGCAGGTGCCTGTGATTGAGTTCCCTCACGGCGACAGCGCTCCGCGGGGCCTGGCAGGCGGCCTGGGAGCCACTTTCTAAGGTGGTGCTGTCTGCAAACCGGGGCTGCTGTCTGTGTCTGAACAGGTGGTCTCCGCGTCGCTGTGGGGTGGAATGTTGGTGCCCATCGGGGACAAGCCGTCCAGCATCGCTGACAGGTGAGGAACGACCACCGTGAGTGGACCACAGGCGTCCACTACCAAGCCCAGTTAAGTCTGTGATATTTATTAATAACACTGTGCAGAACATTATAAATAATTTGCTCATTTTATTTTCTGAGTAGATATTACTGAATGAGGAATTACAATCTCAGAATGAGGTGCATTTTTTTGGCTGGATGTGGTGGCATAGACCTGTAATCCCAGCATTTGGGAGGCTGAGGCAGGAGGATCACCTAGAATTTGAGGCCAGCCTGGACTACACAGTGAGTTCAAGGCCAACCTGAACTACATTGCAAGACCCTGTCTCAAACCTGAAAACAAAAACAAAATCAAACAAAAACAAAAATCCCCAGAGTAAGGCTTTTTAAGACCTTTAAAGAATCTTTCTGGATCCTGCCTTTTAGAGAGCTGGTGGCAGTTGACAGCCCTAGTGTCGGGGTATGAGGCCGTGCGTGTTGCTCTGAGGTACTCATTGTCACCGAGGGCGAGCAGCTCTTCACCCTGAGTTGGGTGTAATGTTGCCTTAGCTTAAACTGGTTCAGCCTTTTTGGATGGTGATTTGGAAGTGTGGAAATATTAATTTATAAACTCAGAGGCCTAACTGTGTAGCCTGCGTTGTTCGACCTTACTGGGGCGGCGTGAGCCCAGAGGAGGCCCGGCTTGGAAAGGAGCCTCCTGTGTCCCTCAGGGTCGCAGTCCTCCGTCGTGGACAGGCCTCCCGTCTCTGTCTCCCACGTCGCCGAAAGCTTGCAGCTTCTGTTCAGGAGTTTCGAGTTGGGGCTGTGTTAGGTCTTCCTGACCCTTTCTTAAACGAGGCTGTGACATGGGTCATCCAGCCGGCTGGTCTCACACGCGCTCCCTGCCCTTTCTGAGCGCCGTGCGGAGCTTCCCCTCGTGGCCGGCCTCTGACGCCTGCCCTTTCGCCCTAGGTTCTACCTCGGAGGCCCCACCAGTGTCCGCGGATTCAGCATGCACAGCATCGGGCCCCAGAGCGAAGGTCTGTCCTGGCCGGAGGCGGCACGTGCGGGGTGGTCCCAGGGTGGCTGTGGTTGCAGCCACGCCCGTGTTTGTTGACATCGCAGCAGTAAGATGTTCATTTCTCACCGTGCCGGAATCAGCGCCCCAGCCGGGACTGATCACATGGCAGGCACGGTGTTTATGGAGTGGGCTGTAGGGAAACCAGACTGTGTATGCAGCAGAAAAACAATTTGAAAATGACCTGCGACCGCACACCCAGAGAGAGCACGTGACTCTTTCCTTGTATTTTCCCTCCAGGATTGAAACGGATTTTCATAGTTTTTGTTTTGTTTCACTTGGATACGGGTTTTTTTTGCCATTTCTTATAATAATATGACAGCATATTTTCGTGGGAATAATACTTCATCTTTTCTTTTCCTCCCAGTACTGGGGATTGAACCTAGTACCTATACGCCGAGCTGTGTCCCAGCCCTTTTATAACTGGGTCTCACTAAGTTGCCCAGGCAGGGTTCAAACTCGCAGTCCTGCCTCAGCTTCCCAGAGTGCTGGGGTTCAGGTGTGCGCCACCACGCCCAGCTTTATTTTAGCATTTTTAATGGCTACGTATTTCATCTTATTAGCATACTATAATTGCTTGTGACCAGTAGACTCTTGTAGAGCAGCTTTAGGTTTATAGAAAAATTGAAAAGAATGCAGGGTTCCCGTTACCCCCCAGCTTCCCCTGTGATCAGCACCCTGCGTTCCTCTGTTACGCTGAGTGCCTTATTAAGCCAGGCCCTGAGTCAGTGTTGGCTGTGTCCCGCCGTCTGTGGGCTTCGGCAGACGCACCCTGTCATGTACCCACTGTGATGGCCCCATGCCAAGCAGTTCCACTGCCCGCGGAGTCCTCGAGCTCCTCCCCTTTGCCGCTGCACAAATTCCTGATGTCACAGACTTCCTGTCCCAGTTTCGGAGTTGGAATCCTACAGTGCTCAGCCTTGCAGATGGCATCTTTCACACAGTGACACATCGCAGTGCTCCTTCATCGGGCAGACCACGGTGTGTTTACCGTTCTCCTACCAAAGGGCCCCCCCGATTGCTTCCAGTGTCCAGCAATTAGGAGTCCAGCTTCCGTAAACACTCATGTGCACATTTTTGTGTAAACATACTTTCCATCAGTCGGGTAAATACCACTGAGCACAGGCGCTTGGTCAAGGCAAGGGTGTGTTTGCCTTTATAAGGAAACCACCAGCCTAGCTTCCAAAACGCTGGACCAACTGGCATTCTCCCTGGTGTGAAGGAGGCAGTCCTTAGCATGTTTAAGGCCTGTGCATTTTGTTTTCTTAACCTAGTAACCAGATGCCAACTTTTGGACATTTAGACTGTGTTGCTGGTGTAATGATTATAAAGCAATGTGAGTCTTGGTGCTCAGGCGTAAATTCTAGCTAAGAAGTCGCACGATCAAAGAGTGTGTTGAGTGTTTTTGAGGCCTAGTCTTAAAAACACTCTGGGGAGGCGGCCTTGGTCACAGTCCCTCAGCAGGGTTTCAGCTGGGCGTGGTGGCGCACACCTGTAATCTCAGCATTTGGGAGGCTGAGGCAGGAGGATCACTGTGAGTTCGAGGCCAGCCTGGGCTACATAGTAAGTTTAAGGCTAGCCTGAACTACACAGTGAGACCCTGCCTTAAAACATTAAAAAAAAAAAAAAGACTTAAAAATGATATTATTTTAAAGAATTATTAAACATCATACAATTAATAATAGCCCTAAGCTTGAAACTAGAAACCCAGTGCCCACCAGGAATAGAATGGACAAATAATCGTTGCTATCTTCACACTCTGATGAGGAAGAACAAATTATAACCACTAGCTGAACGAGGGCAGGGATGAATCTCAGAAATATGTGCGCAAAAAAGCCAGACCCAAAGGAGTGCAAGCTGTGTATTCCATTTAAGCACAGTTTGGGACAGGCCACACTACTCCGTGTCATTAGAGGACAGCTGTGCGGGGTAGATGATGGACAGGGACTGGGAAGGGCTTCGGTGAGAGTCCAGTGTCCACTGGGAAAGAAATATAAGACAGTGTGGCAGAGGGAGAGACATGGACAGTGACGTTCTGTCATTATCAGGCATAAAAGTCATGTTTTTAAAGAATATAAATCATCCAGAGGAATTGCTTATAATATACTAAAAAGTTTATTTGCTTATTATGTGTTGTACAGCATAATTCATTGGGAGAATAAGGTATTAGCTAGTTGTCTGAATGCTAAAAATTAAATTATTCTCAATTTTTCCCTATTTCTCTGTGTCCAGTTTTCTACAAAGAGTGTATTACTTTTCTGATCAGAATAAATTACTTAGGAGGGGAAGTTTCCAGGAAACAGAGTTTGTCTCTTGCTCTCTGTCCACTCTTTGTTTCTTTAGGACTTTAGTATTAAAAGGGACTAAGGAGACACCGAAGTCTTAAAATGGTTATACTCTGCTTCTCGAGGTTAATCTTGGTGACAAGCGATTTCCTTCAGGCTTGTCATCTTGTATTAGAATAGACTAAGACACTGGAAACAGTATTTTTGCAACATTGTAGCAGCTTGGAGAGCTTTTTATAGCTTTAATGTTACAGCTATTTATAAATAAAATGTCAGATAGGAGCATTTATAGAAATAATGCAAATATCGGCTCTCATCGACTAGTCTTGAATTTTGGCAAAATCAACCTTTGACCATAAAACAAAAATCCGAGTGGTCCTGAGCCACTTGGAAGTGGCCTCTCTCCTGGGCCTTGGGCCGTGCCGCCCTTTGGATACTCAGCCAATTCCAGCAAACAGTCACAGATTTTTTCTGAGTTTCGTTGCTCTCTATTGGGGTCTTGAAAAGTTTGTAAAAAATGCATTTCCTTTGCCTGGCGGAAGCAATTTGGTATCTGTAGTTGTGGATAAAGTGATTTTCTTGAGATTCACTCCTTTGTTTGAAGCATTTTGCAAATACAATAAATTACCAAGTGCATTCTTTCCTGACGCCCCCTCCCCAGTTAAATCAAATTCCAAGAGGCCAGGGGGGAAGGAGGGGCTAGCAGCGCCAGGGGAGCAAATGCTCAGAACCCAGGCACCGTGTGGGGCCTTGTGTGCGAGGTCAGCGTGGCGTCATGCGCTCAGGCCTGTTCTGTCCCCCTCCCTTGCTAGGGGACTACCTGGGTGGCGAGGCGTACTGGGCCGGCGGCCTGCATCTGTACACCCCGCTGCCATTCCGGCCGGGCCAGGGCGGCTTCGGAGAGCTTTTCAGAACCCACTTCTTCCTCAATGCGGGAAACCTCTGCAACCTCAACTATGGTGAGACTCAGCCGTGCGGGGCTCATTCTGGGCCAGCAGGAAGTGTGGTCCCCAAGTCCCTGCCCCTCCTGCGGTGCTGGGGATGGAGCCTAGGGTGCTCTCTCTCAGCCCGGGCCTTCGGGGGCCCTAACACTGTGCGTTCTCCTGAAATAGTGGGCCTGCTCTAAAGGTGACCTAGACTGCGACAGGGACAGCTGAAGCTGTCTCTGATGGCCGCGTCCTCTCTCCCCAGGGGAGGGCCCCCGAGCCCACATCCGCAAGCTGGCTGAGTGCATCCGCTGGTCCTACGGCGCAGGCATTGTCCTCCGGCTTGGCAACATCGCGCGGCTGGAGCTAAACTACTGCATCCCCATGGGCGTGCAGCAGGGCGACAGGTACGCAGGGGCTGGCTGTCCGCGTTGCCCTCTCACTGGGAGCTTAAGGGACATTGAATACTTAGCAAAAGAATGAAAAGCACAAACTTTGCTCTGTTGGGTTCCTCTTCTTGCACTTTGGAGGACAGCATGTGACATGCCTCACCCTGTTCCCTTGGATGCTCTGCTTCGCATCCCTGTGGTGGCGGAGCCCCCAGAGCTCTCGGGCGGCATGGACAGGCACTGTGGATCCACTTGGCATCTGACGTAGAGGGTGGAAGCAAAGGTCAGCTGTGTCCCAGGGTCTCGTTCTTGAGAGCATCCCCTCCAACCCGAGCCGCCGCCCTGGCCTTCGCAGCGCTGCATTGAGGACTTGCCGGAGCCCTGACTGTCTGCCCAGGCCTGGTCCAGGACCCCCTGAAGACGCCAAAATCCAGCGCCGCACAAGTCCCCAGTGTAACGCGCAAGTCCCTGACGTGACGCAGTGTGGTGTTTTCTGGGGCCTGTGCGCGCTCGCATCCAGCTCACATGGTCTCAAGGGCACCATTTCCCCTGGCGGTGACCGCTCATCACTCTGTTTGTATGGATTCAGTGTGGGACTCAGCCCATGGCAAAGCCAAGTTCGGCTTTTGGGAACTTTCTGGAATTTTTTTCCCCCAAACATTGTT
The DNA here is from genome assembly GCA_028451465.1 of Erethizon dorsatum. Taxonomy (NCBI): domain Eukaryota; kingdom Metazoa; phylum Chordata; class Mammalia; order Rodentia; family Erethizontidae; genus Erethizon; species Erethizon dorsatum. The sequence goes on along the minus strand of CM051831.1, from coordinate 4,974,268 downwards.
GATCCATATTTGGGAGACTGCGGGTGCAGAACCTGCGGATACAGAGGGCTGCCTGTAATGTGTGGATGAACATGTCAGGGGTGTTCACAGTTACAGAAATTAGTCCTTTTTTTGTTAATTTGTTTTTTGTTCTGTTTTGTTTTGTTTTGAGACAGGGTCTTGCTTTGCAGTTCAGGCTGGCCTTGAACTCACTATGTAGCCAGGTTGGCCTCGAACTCACAGGGATCCTCCTGCCTCAGCCTCCTGAGTGCTGGGATTATAGGCATGCGCCACCGTGCCTGGCTAGTTTTTTTTTTTTTTAATGTGGGTACTGGGAGTTGAACTCAGGACCTCGTGCTTGCCAGCAGGTGCTTGTGCTGCTGAGCGATATCACCGGCCCTTTTCTCCTTTATGTGGGTACCAAGAGTTGAACTCAGGACCTTGCGCCTGCCAGGCAGGTGCTTATGCCGCTGAGCTATCTCACCGGCCCTTTTTTTTTTTTTTTTTTTAAACAGGGCTAGGGATTGAACCCACGGCCTTTGCACTGAACTTTATTCTCAGGACTTTTCAAAAATTTTTCCTTTTGAGATGAGGCCTTGATAAGTTTTTCAGGCTGGGCTTGAACTTGCAGTCCTCCTGCCTCAGCCTCCCAGAGTGCTGGCTTACTGCCATTTCTTATATTACCGTGGCTGCATCATGTGAGAGTCAGGAAATCTGGAAGTGTTGTCATGGTAGCATGCACTCTGTGGCTTAGGCTGCAGTGACAGTACACAGACTGACAGCTTCGGCTACAGGCGTTTGGTTCCGGAGGCGGGGAAATGCAGAGGCGCTGGCTGACCCGCTCTGGCAGCTCCCCTCCTGGCTTACAGACGGCACCTTCGAGCTGTGTCCTCACCGGGCGGCGGGCGGCGGGGAGAGAGAGGGCTCCGGTGTCTTCCTGAGCGCCTCTCACCCTGGTCACCCCACGTAGCTGTGAGTTGGGACCTCCGCGTGGGAGCGGGGGCACAGCGCAGTGCCCCCGGTACTCAGTGCTCCGGGTCATAGTTAACGCACACCCGTCCGCCCACGCGCACCGCCCTTGCCCACCCCGTGTGAGTGGTGGCGCCTGTGTGAGGGGCCGGTGCTCGCCGCTGCTCACGCCCTCCCTGGGGGCAGCTGTGGCCTCCCTAGCGCCCCCCCGACAGCACCCCGCCGTCCCTACACCACGCGCGTGCGCACGCTCTGGGGCCCAGACGGCCGTGTGGCCTGCGGTGAGTAACGACCTCTCCGCGGCTTCCCTGTTCCCATCGAGAGGCGTGCTGGTCACAGTCGTGCAGCGCTTTGCTTGTTGTCGCAGTACTGGGGATTGAACTGGGGACTAACTTCAGAGAGGGACTAACCAGCAGAGAGAGGACTTCGCTGGAGCAGACGGGTCTGCGGGCTGGGAAGCCGATTGCCTGCTGCAGGGGGCCTGGCCTCTGACCGACCACCCAGCTTTTTGTGTGGAGCACCTGCCCAGCAGGCCAGGCCGTGGGTTCCAACCCGAGAGAGAACTGTGGGCCCGCGGCCTCCTGGGCAGTCACTCTCCGGAGGGGCCGGGGTCAGGTGTGAGCCGCTCCCGCGGGGCTGCAGTACCGACAGTGGCCACTGGGTGCCAGTGCGCCCCGCAGTTCGTGCAGCTCTGAGCGGCTGGCCGGATCCCCTCCTGTTACAGAGCGGGACGTACAGCTTTGCCCTCTCTCTTCCGGTTAAACCTGAGAAATATGTTCCAGGGCTTCCTTTCAGAATGCGGTTTCTCCCAAGAGGACCCTGCCTGCTGTGCCCTCTGCCCCGGCTGCAGCTCTGTCCTGTCGCGTGGTGGTGGCTGCTCGTGTTTGTTGTGGGCCGCGAGTGCTGTCCGGGGCCGGCCGGCACCCTGCACAGTGCTGTGCTTTGATATTTGGTCACCAGAATCGGGGCTTTGTGTGTCTAAGTGTTGCCTGATCAGGCGCCCGGCAGCGCAGGGCGAACACAGGGGCCTGTGGTTAGGGCCTGAGGCCTTTGCGGAAGCAGGGACAGCCTGGGGCGCTTGCCGAACCCACCCTGTACGCAGGAGGTGCCTCTAGGACTAGAAGGGGAGGGGCTGGGGACAGAGCCCGAATGTCCCAGGGTGCAGCAGAAGGTGGGGGTTCAGGAGGTGGCTGGGGGTGCTGCCCGAGTAGCAGTGCTGCGCCGTGTGGGTAAGGGATTGGGTGGCTTCCGTGTGACAAGCGCTCATCTGTTCACAGTCGCAGTGGGCGAGCCTGGCCGGAAGGTCTGCTTGTTCCTGCGTTATGTCAGCACGGGCTCAACTGATGTTCTATCCTGTAGCTCATTTCCAGGCGTTTTCTAAACCAGGGAATGTAGGCCTAGGCCACTTCTATAGGTGCGATAGCGTGAAAGATAAAACAAACTGCAGGTCCCGCGCACAGCTCAGCGGTGCCAAGCAGGACAGGCTTTGATCTGGGCGCTGCTGGCGGGAAGCTGGCCGGGTTGCCGCAGCTCACAGGGGGACGTGTGCTTGGGGACTCTGCTCCTGGTGACGGCCCCGTGAGTGGACAGTGACCGCTCAGGACGGTGGGTTCAGTGACTGCCCGCATTGACCTGCCATGACCTTCGGCCTGCCCTTTCCAGGGTCAGGAGCTGCTCTTGGTGGCCACGCCAGCCCTCTCCCGGGTCTGGACCCCGCCGTCCTCCCTGTCGGAGGGAGGCTCAAGGGGCAAAGAGGAGCCGTAAAGGGAGTTCGCGCCGCCTCCTTTCCTTCCCTGTTTTCTAAAGGCTGAGTGGGAACCGGCCAGGGAGGAAGCCGCAGGGGAGGGTGGGCGGAGAGAGGCCAGGCCGGGGCTGCCCGCAGTGTCCCCAGGCTGCCACCGCTGGCTGTTGGGCCGTGAGGGGGAGCGTGCCCTTCATCTCTGCCTTTCTTTCAGGATATGCGACGGTGTCCAGTTCGGAGCTGGGATAAGGTTCCTGTAGCTGCACTGCCCGGGCCGTCCGCGCTCCCGGAGTCCTCACAGCCGAGCGAGCTGGGCCACTGTCCTCACCAGCAAACATGTCAATAAATTGTGAAGATACACTCTCGGCTGCATCGGGGCTCTGGTTTGCTTCTCCCGGACGCCTGTGTCCCTTTGCCTGCGCCACCCCAGGCCCAAGGGCGCTAAGACAGCCCCGGATTCCTTTTCCTCCCAGCTCTTGGGGCCTCCCCCTGGCATCCCACAGGCCAGAGTGTTGGGCAGAGCCGGGGCTACTCAGCCTGCTGTCAGGGCTGTGCGTGCTGGCTGAGGCCACGTTAGTGGGCACATGGGGTCATGGTGCACGCGTACGTGTGTATGTGACATGGGAGACGTCACCGCATTGTGCTGGGGGCACTGCGGCAATCAGGGGAAATGTGTCATCTGTAGATTGATGGCAGCCACCTAAATTCAAGCCATGGCCAGTGGCTGAGGCATCGCAGACTCAGGGCGGATGGCGGGGCTCACGATGCCGCACTCGTCTGGTGTGTGAGGGTCCTGGCTTCGATCCTCAGCGCCGCAAAGAGAAAACAGCAAGAGCACAAACACAGGTTCACCTCCCAGGGGGCTCAAGTCCAACCTGGGTCTGGCAGGGCTGAGCAGGCAGAGGCCCTGAGGCGAGGCCGTGGCCGGGCCTTTCCGAGTTCCCAGCTGCTTCCGCCTTCCAGAGCGGCCGCCCGGCCCACCCCAGAGCCGGCGCCTCCCTCGTGCTGACTCCACCTCTGCTCTCCCCACGACCCTTGCGATGACTTGGGCCCACCGGGTAATCCAGGATGATCTTACCTAAGGTCTGCCAGTGAGCACCCTCAGTTCTGCCTGCTGCCTTTTCCTTTGCCCTGTCACGTGATGCTGTTGTCACCCCTTGGTATCTGCAGGCCACAGGCTCAGCACCACTTGGATTCTAGAATCCTCGAATGCTCAAGTCCCTTATTATATACAGAACTGTATATCTCCATCACTTAGTTATCTGGCGCAGTGTTTGCCTAACCTGTGCACAGCCTCCCGTTTGCATTAAGTCATCTTTGGGTAACTTGCAGTACCTGACAATGCAAATGCTCTGAAAACAGCTGTTTCAGTGAACTGCTCAGGGAATACTTGAAGGAGAAACGTCTGCGCCTGCCCGGTACGGGTGCAGTTTTCTTCCTGAAGATTTTCGGTCCACGATTGGCTGCATCTATGGTTACAGAGCGGAGGATACAGAGAGCTGACTGTATGCTCTGGTTTCAGGGGTTGGGATTTGGGTGCGGAAGGCTCCAGCCCTCGCTGGAGTACCTGGGCTGGACACGGATCCGAACCACAGCGCCACCTCTGGCTGGTTCCCGCTACTGCGTTCTCTGTCCCCGGCTGCCCTGAAACCTCCGCCCCTCAGAGGCCTGATCGAAATATTCCGTGAACATTGAAATAAAATTTATTACAGTGAAAGACACATCACCATGGATCCTCCTCAGAATCCTCCCCGTGATTCCAACACACTCATCCCATCGTCCTTGCCACTTTCTGAAGCAGTTGCGGAAGTCCTCCTTCCTGTCTTTATGTGGTGTGATCAAAAATTTGGTGACTGCTGCTGCCACGTGCCATCCAGTGGAAAGACAGGTTTGCAAAAACACAACGCGGTGTCCTCTTCCAGCTTGTTCACCAGATCTGGCACTGTGCAACCTCTGGCTCTTCCCCAAAGTCAAAATGAAAGGAAAATGTTTTGAATTGACTCACATTGAGGCAGCCAGGACAGTGCAACTAAAGACCCTCAGGAAAGAGCACTTCAGAGCTGCTGCAGAAAGTGGCGAGAAGGAAGGGTTCAGTTGTTCAAAGCAAGATATTTTGAGGGGAATTAACAACAATGTGTCTTTTACTGTAATACAGTGTTTAAAATGTAAACACTCACTGTATTTTTCAGTCACACCTTCTATTTGATGGGGGCGGTTTGGGGGATAAACGTCAGAAAGTTGGCTGGCATTGAGCCCCAAGTTGGGGCCCCGTGTGGCTGTTTACCAGGTCTGTTCACTTCTTTCCTCCGGGCCTCAGGTTTCTGTTTCTGTTGAGGAAGATTTTGGTGAGCGCCTCCCAGCACTGAGGCAGAGTCTGCAGCCTAGGGGGCCCCCCAGTGGGCTCTCTGTCCCCCAGGGTAGATCCTAGAGGACCCCCAGCACCGTGGGGTGTTTAGCCTTCTTGAGGAGGTGATGTGCAAGGAGGCAGATGGTAGGTGCCTGTTTGTGATTCAGGCTGTCCCCAGAAATTCCCGCTCATGCCATCGGCACCCATTCACAAAGTACACTAAGGGTCCCTACGTTGGCACTTGGGGGGTTTTATCAAGCTTGTAGCGCCCACCCTTTGGACTCCTGGAGTCGTGACTACATGGAAACCTCTTTGCCTCCGTTTTAACCTTCGACACGATTTCATCAGATGGTTATAACAGCAGTCCTCAAACTAAATGGGCCCAGGACTCCTAGGCACCGTCAGGAATTACTGCAGCTCCCGAGAGCTTCAGCCGATGTTCACACTCACCCCTGCTGTAGATTCAGACTGCGATGGTTTTAAAACATCAATTCCTGCTCAGCCGTGCAGTGGATGTGTGGGATGCACGCAGCCCTGGGTTCAGTCTTCAGCACCAAAAGACAAAATTCCAAACAGATTCCGTGCCGACGGGAATCACATCATGGGGAAATGCATTTCTCCAGTAAAAACAGTGCGAAGGGTGGCGGTGTTGTGCAGTTTTGCAAGTCCCCCTCGTGTCTGACTTTAAAACCAGATGAGTTTTCTGCATCTGTTTGTGGCAAGAGGAGCTGTGTGATTGAAGTATAGGAAGAAAGTGTGTCCTCTCAGATGTGCATTTGGAAAAGGAGAGCCTTTTCAGTAACTGCATATTCAGGAATATGTTCCTTTTGGGGGGTGTGCTTTTTTTGAGGGGTGGGTATCAGGAGTCGAACTCAGGACCTCACGCTTGCCAGTAGGCACTTGTGCCACTGAGCGATATCACCAGCCCTTTTTTCCTTTTTATGTGGGTACTGGGAGTCGAACTCCGGACCTCGCACTTGCCAGGCAGGCGCTTATGCCGCTGAGCCATCTCACTGGCCCTGGGGGCGTGCTTTTTAAGAAAGTATCTCGATACATAGTTCAGGGTGGCCTTGAATTCATGTCAATCCTCCTGCCTCAGTCTCCCACACCTGACTTGGATAGTCTTTGATACTTCACCAAAACTCAGCAGATGAGAGTTTCGTTTCTTTTTTGGCAGTGCTCAGGGTGGAACACAGGGCCTCATGCTTGCTAGGCCAGTCCTCTGCTGTGAGCCATGTCCCAGCCTCCAACAAGTGGCTGTGTTTTGCAGGTTCATTGCAGAGCGGGATGTGACGCCCTATCTGCCACCTTTTCCCACACACTCACACTCACAGCCAGTGCGCCGGCTCTGCGTCTGCTGCCCAGGCACGAATCGTAACAGCGCGTTGGGCATTTGGGGAGCGCGGCTTCTCTGAATCAGTCACATCTTCCAAATGCCGACGCATGTCACAGCGATGCAGAGGGAAAAGATCACATTCACTAATACCGGTGCCAGTTGAATGGGTGTTGAGGAGCTGCCAAGCTCTGGGTGGTAGATACACATTTTCCCCAGTTCTGATTTTCACTTGAAAGCTCACGTTTTATCACTGGCAAAAGATACTGTCAGTTGCTTTCCTTGAAGTTCATTCCATCCATCTTCGAAGAAACGTCTGCCAGATGCCCACATCCGAATAACCACAGCCTTCTGGTCTCTGTCTTCCATGCAAAGGTGACTTGCGTGCACAGGGCCGCTCCACGGCTGTCCTCGGGATCAGGGGGCCTCGGGGTGGGGAAGAGCTAGGGGAGGTCCTGACACCATGGTTCCAAGTGGCGCCTGTGGCTGGGCGTGGTGGCTGCAATCCCAGCACTCGGGAGGCTGAGGCAGGAGGATACTCATGGGTTTGAGGCCAGCCTGGGCTACATAATCCAAGGTAGCCTGAACTACAATAATAATAATAATAATATAAAAACAGACCCCCAAGCCCTCCTTTTATTATCACATATGAGTCATGCTCATCTCCTGGCTCTCAGGCCCCGTCTGTGAAATGAGGGTTCCCAAACCTGTCGGTAGCTGCAAATGTGGCAAAGTGCCTGGTGCCCCGGGAGCTGTTTGGTCTCCGTGCTTCAGTCTGAAGGTGGACTGTAGGTCCTTCCGAGGTGGAAGCCTGGTGCTAGGTTTTTTTTTTTTTTTTTTTTTTTTTGTGGGTACCGGGGGGACGACCTCAGGACCTCGCGCGCCAGCAGGCGCCTGTGCCGCTGAGCGATATCACCGGCCCCTTTTTCGTATGTGGGATCCGGGAGTCGAACTCGGGCCTTCGCGCTTGCAAGGCAGGCGCTTAAGCCGCTGAGCCGTCTCACCGGCCCGCTAGGTTTTGAATGAAGCGTGAGGCAGGTGGTGCGGCCGCAGGTACAGACTGCGCTGGGACAGCCGAGCAGGCCGGCTGAGGGCGACGTCACGGCTCGCCCCGCCGCCTCGCTGTTCAGGGTGACCCTGGTGGGCTTGAGTCACTGCTGGAGCCGCGGCTCTATCCATGGTCTTTTCCTGACCGTCAGTGACTGGATCCCTCCACCAAATCATTAGGCAAAACTTCTAAGAACAAAGTGGAGGCACAGTATTATCTTGCTAGAAAAAGAAATAGTAATCGTTTCCGAAAAGAAAGCACGTTCTATGAATTGGACCAACTGGGAAAATGACAGTCTCTCTTCCCTGCCCCCTCCATCAGTCTGTTTCTGACACAGGAAGCATTTCTGTCACTTGTCACTGCCTAGATGAGCCGATCAATTAAAATATTCTGACTTGGGCTGGTGAGAGAATAGGCCTGAATCCATCCATCACCGAGAAAGAGAAGGTGACCTCTCTATATGGAGTCAGAGACCCAATACGGTTGCTTCCATCTTCTTATCATACCCAGAAATTACTGCTCATCAGAATGCAATTTCCCTGAAATATGAAACAGGCAGAGCTACTGCTAGGAATACTGGAACATAATAAAGAGACCATGCTGCGGCCTTGATACCAAGCTTGGGAGTGAAGATTGACAAGCGGCCCTTATCAGGAAGAAGTGTTGAAATCAAAGAGGCTGAACGTCTTGAGATGTTACTGTCCTGAGTAAAGGTTGGCAGGGCATGGTGGTGCACGCCTGTTATCCCAGCACTCGGGAGGCTGGGGCCGGAGGATCACCAGGAGTTCGAGGACAGCCTGGGCTACATAGTGAGACCCTGTCTCAAAACAACAACAAAATTGGAGTGAAATACACTTAACCTACGATGCGCCATTGTGGCCTGGTCTGTGTCCACCAGGGTCCCTAAGTCCGCTCCCTGGCCGCGTGACTGCTGCCACCCCCAGGGCCCATGCTTTACCTACTGCTTCCGTCTCTGCGAACCTGACTTCCCAAACACCTCTGGTACAGAATCCCAACGTACTCACCCTCCTGCGGCTCTTATTTTGCTGAGCGCAACGTTCTCCAGCTTCATCCTGTTGCAGTGTGGGTCAGAATCTTCTGCTTTATTTTGTTCATTTGTTTGAGACAGGTTCTTGATAAATTGCCGAGGCTGACTTTGAACTTGCAGTCTTCCTGCCTCAGCCTCCCAAGCAGCTGGCATTACAGACATGCACCACACTGCACCTGGCTCAGAATCTCCTGTACATAGGAATGCGTGTGCCACATCTGGTCTATCCCTTCATCTGTCGATGGACATCAGGTTGCTTCTACTTTATCTTTTTTCTTGTTGTTGTTTCTGTTTTTTTGAGAGAGGGTCTCGCTATGTAGCCCAAGCTGGCCTTGAACTCACGGCAATCCTCCTGCCTCAGCCTCCTGAGTGTTGGGATTACAGGCGTGCACCACCACACCTGGGTTGGTTCTACTTTAGAGACAGGTTTCTTTTTTTTGTTTGTTTTGTTTTTTGAGACAGGGTCTTGCTATATAGCAGGCTGGCCTTGAACTTGTGGCGATCCTCCTGCCTCAGCCTCCCCAGTGCTGGGATTATAGGAGTGCATCACCACGCCCAGCTTACTTTTATGATTCCTTACATTTGCCTGTGTACCTACTATGTGCAAGGCATGACGCTTCTGAGTAAAAGGGCTCTTGGTTTGTATTTTTCTTTCAGGCTCCAGAAATACTAACCTATCGTTACAGAAACGGATTTTGTGTGTGCCACATTCAGCTCACTTCGGTACTGTTTAAGGGACTGTCCTGCCTGGAGCAGCAGGGGGCTGGCCACCCCAAGGCCACTGCCACCTATTTTCATAGCTCTGTATCCTAAGTCTTTAAGAGTCACTGATGTTGGGCTGGTGAGCTAGCTCAGTGGCATAAGCGCCTGCCTGGCAAGTGGAAGGTCCTGAATTCGACTCCCGGTACCCACATACAAAAAAAGGGCCAGTGATATCGCTCAGTGGCACAAGCGCCTGCTGGCGTGCTAGGTCCTGAGTTCGACCCCCGGTACCCACAAAAAAAAAAAAAAAAAAAAAGCGTCGCTGATGTTGGAATAATCTTCCGAAGCCTTCGTTTTACTGATTTCCTTGTACATGTGACGTTTTGGCAGCCTCGGGTGATTTAGTGTAGAGAGGTGGGCCGCACACTGTGTCCCTCCCCATGAAAGCGTAGTTCAGTCACAGTGGCTCGGCCCCGAGGTCTCTGTCTGCCGTCAGCTACAGAGAGGCATCTGCTGCACAGTGGTGCGGCGGATTCTAACGCGAGTCCCCACCTGGAGGAATGAACATTTCTGTCACTTACACGTCAGCCCACACGTTTAGCGGGTGTTGGTGCTGCGCGGAGAACCGAGCGTTCATCTTCTCAGTCAACACGTATTCTAACTGGTTTTGAAATCAATTCTATTTGTGCTGCATAATCATCAATTGCTTTTTTTTTTTTTTTTCTTTTTATACTGGCAGATAAAGAGGCAGAGTTCAAACCAGCTGTGTCACCTTGACCAAGTATCTGAAGATTAAGAGTCAGGTTTCCGGGCCGGTGAGATGGCTCAGTGGCGTAAGCACCTGCCCAGCAAGCGCGAGGGCCCGAGTTCGACTCCCGGAACCCACATACGAAAAAGGGGCCGGTGATATCGCTCAGCGGCACGGGTGCCTGCTGGCGCGCGAGGTCCTGAGGTCGACCCCCGGCACCCAAAAAAAAAAAAAAAAAAAAGAGTCAGGTTTCCTGAGTCAGGTGTGGTAACCCATGCACTCAGGAGGCTGAGGCAAGAGGATGCTGGGAGCTCTGGGCCAGCCTGGGCTACGTGGTGAGTTCAAGGACAGCATGAACGGCAGAGTGAAACCCTGTTTCAAAAAGACCAAAAAAAAAAAAAAAAAAAAAAAAAAAAAAGAAAAGAAAAGGCTCAGGCTCAGGCATCTACAAAGAGAGAGAGAGATATAAAATGTGCGTCTGTATGCACACACAGACGTGCGATGTGTGCACACAGGTGCATGGTGCGAGGGTTTCATTGCAAGTGTAATTTCCTTGCCAAGAGAAGGTGAGCGCCACAGATCAGGTTTGGTTTGTTTTGTTTACGGGCGAAACCGAAGGCCTGGACTGGCACACAGCATAGAAAGGGCCGAAGTGACACTGGCATGGATGAGCAAATGGCAGTGTGCCGGGCACACAGCCGGCTTCCCACCCACGCTCAGTCCTGCGGGGACCCATCCTGCAGGACAACAGCCCCACCTCTGGCCGCCCCAGGGCCAGGGCGGGCGCTGCTAGAATTTGTGCAAAGATGCACACTGGGCGGTTCCCGCTGCCCTGTATGACAAGTGACACCGTGCTGCACCCCAGGCGGTATCACTGCACAGTTTGATGAAATAGATGAGCGGTGGAGCTGCTGCCGCCCCAGCTTTGGAAGGAAATGCAGCGCTGGGGGCGTTTTGCCGCTGCAGAGGAAGACCTCGCTCAGAGGGACAGGCTCTGATTCCTGCTGCCCTCCAAACCGGAGGTTTTGGTGGTGCTGTCCTTCGGCACCCTGCGACCTGCGGGCAAAAATGTACAATAAATGAAATCCAGTTTCAGCACTTTCTGCTCCTGAATCCACCAATGCCTGTTTGTTTGTTTGATTTTTTAATGGCCTGTGAGTGAAGAATGTGACAAAAAAAAAAAAAAAAATCACTAGGGCCAGGCGTGGTGGCGCAAGCTTGTAATCCCAGCACTCTGGGAGGCTGAGGCAGGAGGGTCACAGTTTGAGCCCAGTCCAGGCAATTTAAACGACTTACAAAAAGCCTCAGTTTCAAAATGAAAAACAACCAGGCTGGAGATGTAGCTCAGTGCAGAGGTCCTGGGTTCAACCCCAAGAACTGTGAAACAAAACAAGACATACTAAAAACCAAAAAAAAACCAAGGTTTTTGACATGTGCAAATTATATATAATTCACATTTGTGTTCATCAATAAAGTTTTATTGGCACATAGCCATAGGCAAGCTGAGTTGTGACATCCTGGGCCCTTAGAGGTCCTGACTGCAGACCACTGTGTCTTCCCAGGCCCCAGAGATGTCCCCATGATCTGCTCTCGTGGCCAAATCTCTAGCTCTGGCAGTGTAGAACAAGCCCACTCCCCAAAGAGCCCCCCACTTCAGCTCTGCCCCCAACCCTCATCACCACCTCCTTCACCCAAAATACTGCACTCAGAGTAGCTGGGAAGGGAGTAAGTGGAGCCTGGTATTGTGCACACAGATGATACATTTATGGCAAATGGATGGTGGAAGAAATTTAGACTACAGTGTGAACATCTAATAGGCCTGGCCTTTGTCTTTCCACCCACATAAAGGCATTCTTCTTTCCTTTTCTGTTGTCAGTGGTGGTGCCGAGGCATGAAGAGGTATTTTTCAAGCAGCTTGCTTCCCTTTGCTTCTCTCCCAGGCAGGGGAAGTTCAATTTGACGGGGGTAGCTGACCTTTTAGGGGGCTTTACCAAATGTTATTTATTCATTCCTCATCTATGAAATATTTGTAGGCACAAAGTGCATATGCGGTTTCATTTGCCTACTGTGCAGAAAGAAAACCCAGGGGGCTTCACTGATAAATGAAAACACAACTTTCCCCATCTCGAAGTCGGCCAGTGTTTCCAGATGATCAGAGCTGGAGGCTGCGGGTGCCTGATTCCCACGCTGATCACACACGGCGGGGACTCTGTCCCCACCACCAACTTTAAATTCCAGGCGCATCTGGTCATCTTCTCACGCTCTTAGCATTTACAGCAAAAATCACAAGTTACTCTCTTGCCAGATCACTAAATTAGCAAACTGATTAAATAACACCGTGCAAAATGCCAGTTTAGATATTATGATCACAGAGGCCCTCGCCAATGCTATGGGAAGCGCAACCTGGGGGAAATAAAGCATTTTCTCCACCAGCGAATCAACTCGGCATGCCCCTCCCTCCTCGACGCACTTCTGACTCTCCTAAAATTGCTTGGAGGTTTGAAAATGAGCAACGCAAGAAAACACTTCAGTCTTCGCGTTCCCTGTCGGGAGGTCTCCTTCCTCTCCCAAAGCGCTAAAGGATGCTGATAGATTTTTTGGAGAGATACCAACATCTTTCTAGTTCTAGGAAAGGGAAGTGAGACAAAGCTTGCAGTTTTTAAAACTCTGTAAGCACTTGCAGCGGGGCCAGGATTACGCGGGGCATCCTGGGAGGGATGAGCCCCGGTGTGCATGTGAGGCCTAGAAGTCAGACTGGGCTGGGACGTGGCTCAGGGGCACTGCACTTGCCTCGCAGGTGTGAGGCCCTGGGTTCCTTCCTCTGTGCTGAGGAGGAGGAGGAGGGGGCGGGGAGGCGGCATCCCTCAAATGACCCCTCCTGGGACTGTTATCATTGCTTTTATCGGGTTCTAATTAGTACCTGGTTCAAAGGATCAATTGCAGGCATGGCGTGAAGACCTCTGCTCCTGTCTACACCCCAGACTTCCATCTGGAGCAGGACTGGGCCCTCGTGTGTCACAGGGGCCTGCTGGTGCCCTCTGCAGGTGACACCCTCTGCAGTGAGCCCAGGGTAACCCCGATTATCCCGGGGGACTCACTCAGCACGGGGCAGAGGCTGCCTGGACTTGAGTGATGTAAGGGACCCGTGCCGATGCTGTTCTGAGGCTGGCTGGCGTCCTTCCTCCAGCACGGTGCCTTTGAGAGACGCGCACAGTGCCCCTCGGCTAGCCCGGCAGATTCCCATCCGATGCAAACACCGACAGTCCCCCCACTCTGCCTCGTCACCTTCGCTGCCCACGCCGGAGCTGTTCAGACCAACGGGGAACCCGGAGGGGGCAGGTCAGACCTCCTGGTGCCCCGGGCACAGTGGCTCTCGCTGAGCGCCACATCCACAGTGACGGCGCCTCCGTGTGCAAGCTAGCTGGACCTGGGCCACCTGTTTATGGGGACAACGGTGAGGTGGGTGACAGAGGTTGACCAGGACCACACAGTCTGAGGCCCAGCGCAGGGCGTGGGGTGCCTATGGCAGGAGCTTGTTCCTGTCCTTTGTGAAGTTTCTAATGAATGGCCTCTCTGGAAGCCACAGTTCAAAAGCAAATCGAATGGTTTTCTTCAGTAGGGACAGCTGCGTGCAATCTGATTTTCATAATTATTCCTCAAATGTCAAATGCTTGCAGGGCAATGGCGCGGCGAGGTGCACAGAGGGGGCACCCTAAGAAGCGGGGTGGGGGCCGACTTGGTGGGGACAGGAGCCCGACTCCTCTTCCTGCATCTCATTGAACTCTTTTTATTAAGTCCCGAGCTTCCAGCCTTCAGGTTAAGATTTTTATTTGCTGCTCGGTACGAATAATTTGGGAAGTTACTTCAGTCGGGCTTCCTGGAGAGGAGGCTCTTTCTGCCAATCCCCAGGAGCAGGATGGGAAGGAGGCAAAGCTTTTGGGGTGAGACCTTTGTCCTCCCTCCCTCACACCCCGAAGAAAACACCACTTAGTTCACTGCCATCAAGCTGGCTCTTGATTGTCGTGGGTGACACAGATGAGACAAAAAGCCATCAGGACTGACACGATCATCTAAATGAATCTTCCAAACGGCAGCGAAGAAGAAATCGTCCTATTTTCCAGTCAGATGTGCAAAGAAAAGAGAACAGAAGAACGCAGCGCTTTCGGCTGGAGGTGGCAGAAGTGTCACTCGCCCCAGGGAATGGAATCATCGTGAATGTTGCCAAGAAGCGGCTGCTCTACCAGAGGTTTCTTAGTAATAAGTTCCGGGCTTGCGCTTAAAATACAATTCCAGGGCCGGTGAGATGGCTCAGCAGCTTAAGCGCCTGCCTGGCAAGCGTGAGGGCCCGAGTTCAACTCCCGGAACCCACATATGAAAAAAAGGGCCGGTGATATCGCTCAGTGGCACGGGCGCCTGCTGGCGTGCGAGGTCCTGAGGTCGACCCTCCGGTACCCACAAAAAAAAAAAAAAAAATACAATTCCATGTCGATACGACCTAGTTCTACAAAACTCCAGCAAAGCCACGCTCGCGTGAAGCCCAGGCCAATTCCTGGGTCGCACAGACGCCTGCTTGCAGGGGACTGTGAGGTGTCAGGCTCCAGATGACTCTTAGAGAACTTCCTTCACACTGTAGTGGCATTTTAAAAACTTATTTACTTTTGGGTTTTTGAGACAGGGTCTCATTACATAGCCCAAGCTGCCCTTGAATTTGCAGTGATCCCCCTGCCTCAGCCTCCCCAGGGCTGGGATTACAGCAGTATGCCGCCACGCCTGGCTATAACAGCATTTTAAAAAGTAGGATTTGACTTGTCTCTGCGGTGTTCACTTTAGCAATCATCAAATAAAAATCGTAAATTCTGCGTGTCCACTTGGGGGTGGAGTCCCCAGCGGAGCATTCGTGCTATCCTTTCTTCAGTGGGCACTTCTCCATGCTTGCTGCTCCACGTCCCCGCAAGGGACAGAGCAGCATTTGCCAGCGACCACCCCCCCCACCTCTCCTGGTCAGGGTTCTCCACCTGGGGTCCGAGGTGAGCAGGGCAGTGGGGCTGGAGGTGTCAGCAGGGAGCACCCTGGGCGCGAGTCTCTAGATGAGGGGGTCTGAACAGTGCACCAGATTTGAGACCAGAGTTCCCCTGGGCTGGATGACAGTTTGGCTAGATGACAGTTTCTCTCCTGTTTTTAATTAATTCATGAATTTATTTACATATTGGGTTTTTTTGTTTTGTTTTGTTTTTTGAGACAGGGTCTTGCTATGCAATTCAGGCTGGCCCCAAACTCTTTGGCGATTCTCCTGCCTCAGCCTCCCGAGTGCTGGGATTATAGGTGTATACCGTACCACACCTGGTGAGAAAGAGATTTAGACACAGACACACACATGGACAAAGCCACAGGAAGACAGAGCGACTCGGGTGAAACTGCTGTAAGTCAGGGATTGCCAAAGACGGTCAGCAAATCACCAGAACCTCTGAAAAGGGCCCGGAACAGGCTACCTCTCAGGAACTCCAGAAAGGAAGCAATGCGACTGGGCCCTTGCTTTGCACTTCTGCCCTGAACCCTGGGAGAATCAACTCGAGCCGCTCTGGGCTGCCCAGGACCCAGGGCCAGCACAACATCCTCCTTACCCATGGTCTCAGATAACCTGGGTCAACCTCGGTCCCCAAAATTCCAGAAGTAAGCAAAACAAGTCACCAGTTGGGACAAGGAAAAAAAAAATAGAAGGAAAAATTGAAACAGATCTTTTGTGAAAAGGAGGGGAAGGAGGGTTGAAGGGAGGGGAACAAAAAAAAAGGAAGCAGCAGCAGCAAGATATATCACGTACAGGCACAGCTTGTCTAAGGTGAATGCGATCATTATGTACTCATAAAATTAAAAAATTAAAAAAAAAGATCGCACGCTGTCCAGAGTCCAGTGAGGAGGCTGCAGCTCTCGCACTCCGTCCTGCCCCGGCTGTGAGTCATCCTTTGTCCAGAGAGCGCCATCAGGCCTGAGTGACCATCACAGTGCCACATGCTTGTGTCCAGGGGACCCTTACTGTACTTCATTACGGTCCTGAAGCACGAGAGGCCCGGAAGGACAGACTGACACTGCCACGTGGCAGACACGCACTGGGCTCAGCGCCACCCCAGCTCCAGGCATCCGGGGAGACGGGGAACGTGTCCCCCAGTGAAGGGGAAATGACTGTGTTCGCTCCCTCTTCCTTTACTGAAAGAAGGAAAAGGTTATTTCGTCCTCACCTGGGACTTGACCTCTCCTTTGCCCACTGTTTCTCCCCCAAGCCCTGCACCCCCCCAAGTCACTGGGGTGTGTACTGCGCTGAATCCAAGGAGTTTACTGCGGGGTGCAGGCCCGAAGCTGCACATGGGAGCCGGAACCCCCTCAGCACGCACACCACGACTGTTGAGGTAGGTGGAGCGGCTTCTGCCCAGCTGTGCCCTCTGATACCGCTATCTCGGGGTGAGCCACCCCACTGCCACCCCACCGCCCGGCGCCCAGGCGTGATCGACCTCAGCGCATCTTCTTCCCCCCCTCGCCTTCTTCCAGCCCTGGGCCTCTCCAGAGCCCCCCATTCGCCCCTAGGCGGGGTCTCCTGTCTCTCACCTGGGCCTTTTCCAAACCCACCGCTCGCAGTTGGCCGCGGACAACCTCAGGGAACTGTGTGGTCGCAGCTGGGACACCTTTCTGTCCCCCTCTCCTAATCCCCAGCGCTTCCAGGCCACCTTCCCTCCTAGCCGGGCGCCCCACAGCCTGGGGGCCTGCCCTCTGGGCACCCCTGATTTTACCTCCAGCGGGGTCTCCAAAAACACTCCTTGAAGTCCCCCGGAGGGGGGGTGGAGGTCGCCCAGGCCCACCTACCCCAAGTCCTTCACCCCAAAGTCAAGGCCCGCGTCCAGGTCCTCATCGATGCTCACAGCTGCGGGGACACGCGTGTGGCCTCCAGGACGCGCCGAGGCCGCACAAAGAGGGCTCTGAGCCGGCGCACGCGGCTCAGAGGCGTGGACGGGGCCGGGGGGCCTCGCGGCGGGCTTCTCGGGGTGTCCCTCGCCCGGCGCCGCGCGGGGCGGGGAGGGCGGGGACGCGCAGACCTCGGCGCGGGGCGGGGAAGCCGGCGCCGCCCTCAGGGCCCCTCCCCGGCCGGCGGCGGCGACAGCGACCCGGCCACTCCGCCGCCCATGTCCTCCGCGCCGCCGCGCTCGCCCACCCCGCGGGCCGCCAGGATGAAGAAGGACGAGTCCTTCCTGGGCAAGCTGGGCGGCACGCTGGCGAGGAAGAAGAAGGCCCGGGAGGGTGAGTGCGCCCGGGCGCCGGGCTCCCGCGACCTCGGGACCTGGGGACCTGGGGACCTGGGGACGGGCCCCTGCTTGTCCCTGGAATTCGCGACCGGCCGGAGGCCCGCGACCCGGGCGCCCGTCCCCAGCGCCGCCGTCCCGGAGCCAGCGTGGTCCCCGCGCCCACCCCTGGCCCGGCCACGCAGCCTGGGCGCGATGCGCCTGAGCGGGAGGAAGGCGGGTTTGGGGGCGCAGGGCCTGCGGGCCGGGGTCTGCAGAGGCCCCCGTTTCCACCCTGTACCCAAGGAGAGAATCCTCGTACGTGGCAAACTTTCTCGGAGTCGCGAGGAGCAGAACTTCTGGCGCTGGGCGCGCTCCGGTCCGGGCCGAGGCAGCCTCCCCGCTGCCTTCCTGCCTCTCCATTGTCTCCGCCCGAGGTGCCTCCCTGGGGCGCTGCCTGGTGGCGACTGCAGCCGGGGAGGACGGGAGGGGCTGCGGAAGGGGGGAGCCCCGGGGCTGCCCTCTGGCCTGCCCTTGGGAAGCCTCCCGACGAGGGGTGAGCGCGGCGTCGCCCTCAGCCACCTGGGCCTGACTCGTGCGGGGGAAATCGTCCTGTACCCCAGGAATGCGAGCTCCCCTCACCTTCCCGGAGGGTGCTGTGTTCCTTGGATGTGTGTGCCTCAGGAGACATGGGGCGTCTCCCCCTTCCTGGCTGCTTGTGTTCCTGGAATGCTTATTTAATGATGGCCCCAGAGCACACGAGCAGCGAGGCACAGGAGGTGCCAGGGCATGACACACGTGAGGGCAGGACAACCCTGGCATGCGAGGCCCCGCTGCGGGGCACAGAGGAGAAAACAGTGAGGCCGGGCCTGGCACTGTCTGTGGTTCGAGGCACCCACTGTGCTTTACCCCAGGATGTGGCAGCCCCAGGGGATGCCCAAGGCCTCCTGTCCCTGCATTTCCAGCTCCCTGAGGAAGTGGATGTGCAGGTCCCCAGAGCAGGACAATTGTAGATTTAAATGATGTCCCCTCCCAATTTGTTCCACATTCTGTTTCCTTTTGCTTTTACTTTGTTGTGTTGCCCAGCCTGACCTCGCACTCCTGGGTTCACCTGGG
Organism: Erethizon dorsatum; assembly: GCA_028451465.1. Lineage (NCBI taxonomy): Eukaryota > Metazoa > Chordata > Mammalia > Rodentia > Erethizontidae > Erethizon > Erethizon dorsatum. The sequence continues at coordinate 4,955,972 of CM051831.1, read as the reverse complement.
CTCACGGGATCCTCCTGCCTCAGCCTCCTGTTGAATATCTGCTGTGATGCTCAGGGGTGAGGGTCATGGCATTTGTACCAGGGCGGTCACAGAGTTTCCAAAGAGGTGATGTTTGTATTGGGGACCAGAAGGAACCACAGGAAGAAATTTTTACTGAAATAGCAAGGACAGGGGATGTTCTGGACCTCTAGCTTTTTTCTTTTTTTTAATGTGGGTATCAGGAGTCGAACTCAGGACCTTGCGCTTGCCAGCAAGTGCTTGTGCCACTGAGCGATATCACCAGCCCCTTTTTTCCTTTATGTGGGTACCAGGAGTTGAACTGAGGACCTTGTGCTTGCCAGGCAGACGCTTATGCCATATCACCAGTCCTCAATAGCTTTTTATAGGTGACATTTCCACTCTTGCAGTATGAAGGACTCATCCCGAAGTAATGGCCTGGGCTCAAGTTCTGGAGCAAAATGCTTCTGCCGCAGGCTCCTGTGCAACGAACAAAGCCTGGTTTAATTGAAGTGCTGGGAATCCCAGGAGGGAGGAGCTTCCTTGAGGACCGGGAAGCAGCAGGAGGAGCCAGATGCTGCCCCTGGGTGATGGTTGCCACCCTCCATGGGTTAGCTGGGCCCTGCCCCCCCCGTTCTCAAGGTTGGGGTAGCTGACACGTGCGGGGGACCCCACACGAACACAAGACCACGACCCCTAATTAGGCTCAGAGGCAGGAGCTGAGCACAGGACTGGGCATCCTGACTTCCCTGTGGTCCTCTGGGAAGTGGGAGGGACTGCGTAATGAGGCTTGAATAATTGGGAGTGGAGAGTGGCAGGACCCTGCAGGCCTGTTGCCTCGGCAACCCGCCCTTCTGCTCCAGGGCAGGAGCTGCTCAGGGCCCTGCTTTGGGCGCCAGAGCTCCGCTTTGCTTACCAGGAGCGATGATGGGGAGGGTCCTGGAGCGATGATGGGGAGGGTCCTGGCTCAGTCGCTCACTTCCTCCCTTGTTAGAAAGCCAAGGAAGCAGGCGGGACTCCGACACTGCCTGGACCTTGGAAGGGGGAGAGGAGGAAGTGGCCAGCGAAGGTCAAGTTCTGGGGCCATTGGCACCCGACCTCACCGTGACTGACTGGCAGAGGGACGGGAGAGACGGACATACGGGCTGCCCCCTTGCAGGGGAGCTGGCAGTAGGAAGTCGTGCCTGTGGCGTTTGGAGGAACCAGTGCCGGAAGTGCCTGAGAGTGACCTTCACAGCATGATGAAGGGTGGTGTCCCACATGGAGGCGTGTCACATGGTGGCCCAGTCAGAAAAGGGAACTGTGACCTCAGGCAAATGGAAAAGTGGGAAGGGGCACTTAAAACCCCCAGAGCACCCCACAGACAGGCTGGGGACCCCAGAGGACCAAGTATCAGAAAGCCCTCCAGCCTTGCTGGAGCAGGTGCAGAGGAGGGGACCCCCCCCACCCCATGACCACAGGGCAGTGGCCCATAGGCCCAGCGGGCCAGGGTGGGGCTGGGGACGTTACAGCTGCTGACCGCTCTCAGCAGTGAGGCCCCAGATGAAAAGGAGCCGGGGAAATCAACTCTGCTGGCCCTCAGAGAAGCCCCTTCCGCTGCTGGATGTCCCTGGCCAAGCATGCCTCACTGTGCCAGTGCCAGACCCCAAATGCCAGTAACCAGTGGCAGTGCCAGGGCCTCTCAAAGAGCACAGACCACCAGAGCACATGGGCAACCCACAGAACAGGCTCTGTAATCCTTGGAGAAAAGCCCTAAAATGTTCCTGTTCCCAGTTGCCCTGAAAAAGGATATAGGAAGGAAATAGGACCTCCATATGATAGAGGGAAATATTATAACTCCCACCCTGCCAGATGTTCCCCAAAATCAAAGAATGAATTCTGAGGAACAAGGGAGGTTAGGAGTAGGAGATTTATTGAGCAGAGAGCTCCTGAGAGACAGGAGGGGACCCGAGTGGGTTGCCCATGAGCCCACTTCTCAGCGGAACTTTTATAGAGCAAAATCACAACGTGGGTACCACGGGGACACAACTATGATCAACCAATGAGATTGCGAGCAGAGCCGCTTGGGTAATGCTGATCCGGTGGGGAGCAGGTGCCGCAGCAAGTGTGCAAGGACAGAACGAGGAGCTTCCCTGGAAGGGGTGGGTCAGGAGGTCCTGGCCACCCACCCGGTGGCGATGTCTACCTAGACTTTGTCGGACCAGGGATACCAATTACAGTCTATGGCGTATCCCCGGGAGGCGTGCGGGCCTGGTCACTCCGTCTTTACCTCGAGGCCTGGCCTTCCGCGAACGCGCCTCCGGCCACAGTGTGACGTGTCCTCCTCGTCTGCACTGACTCCCTCGAGGCCCGGCCCTGCCTGCTGCCTGGACTATTTCTACGGAACTTAGCCGTCTATACTAAAAACACATAAGCGCACGTATGGACACACGCCACACCGTGCAGTTAGGCGGAAGGACACGTTTACACTGGTAGAACACTCGCCTTCCACGCGCGAGGCCGTGACGCCTTCCTGTCACTGCGCAGCGGCGGAGTCGCCCCAAACCCCAAGATGCGTAACCTCTGCTCTCGAACAAGAACGCTTAGAGGGCGCGTCGTGTAATTTCACCCCGCGAGGCGGGGGTTCCGGCCTGCCTGCAAGTTACACCGCTGATTTGATAGTAGAGGAGACGCAGGCTGCCCCTGAGTGCGGCCCAGGGGTTCTCAGCGGGGTGATTCTGTCCCCGAGGGCTGTGCGGGGTCTGCAGATGCTTTGGCTGTCGCCCCTGCGGGTAGCCCGCCCCAGCCTCGGGCACACCTGGGCCGTCCAGGGAGGCTGCAGCGTGGCGTGTCCGGACCCCGGGGAGGGTGAGGAACAGGGCACAGGTGTGGGCACAGGCAGGGGTCACCTCCTCCGAGGCAGCGCCAGCGGGGCTGGGGAGAAGCAGAGCGAGGTTTCTAGAATGTTCCATGGGAAGGAGGAGCTCCGAGGCTCTCTGCGGACCCACATTGCCCAAACTTCTTTTTTTTTCTTTTCTTTTCTTCCCTTCCTTTTCCTTTAAAACTTTTCTTTCTTCCTTTTCCCCCTTCCTTTCCTTTGTCCTCCCTCCCTTCCCGCCTTCCCTGCGTGTGCTGGGGATGCAGCCCAGGGCCTGGTGCAGGCCAAGCACACAGTCCGCTGCCTCCGCCCGGCCCCTCTGAAGCAGGGGCCGCCTCTGTCTGGGGGCCCAAGAGGGAAGGTGCAGCAGGGACATCCCAGCCCGGCGTTATCGGGCAGTCCCGGGACTCCTGAAATCACTCTGTTTTTCCACCCTCTGGCTGAGAGGAAATGCATGGCATTCAAGGGAGGCTTGGTGTGGCTTGGTCAAACTTCCTTTGATTATTATTCTGGCTGTAATCTTCGAATACAGCCCTTCCCATTGTGTCCCTGGTGTGTTCCACCGTCCAGCAGAGCATGTTGTATGCCCGGTTGTTTTCTTGGTGGTTTTCAGAAAAAAATCTCTGAATGTGGTTCTGATAGAAAACTGGAAAGGTGCACCTTGGTGGTGAGCATGATGACCTTTCTGTCACCTGCCTTTCTGGGCTGGTAGTTCTCTTGCGAGTAGTGGATCTGTGATTCTCCAGTGCCTTGGGTATGGACCTTTTAGGAAATCAGATCTGCCTATAATCCCAGCATTTGGGAGGCTGAGGCAGGAGGATTGCTTCTAGTGCAAAGACAGCCTGAACTACAGAGTGAGACCCTGTCTCAAAAAGCAAACCAGAACAACAACAACGAAGAAGATGGGATCACTTTTCCTACATTCATCAGGGCACTCTGCTTGGAATTCCTGTCTCGCCTCCGCAGAATTAGTATTTACCATGTACCCTGAAGTTGCTGACTGTGGCACTTCCTGTCCAGTTTTCAGAATAATTAAGGGGTGCTTATGCACTGTAAGTGGGTACATGCCTGCTGTGAGCGGTCTTTAAGTGCCGCTTTGATTGATCCCCCTCCTGCTGGGGTTAGCCAAGGGCAGGTCCATTTACCTACCTGCTTTTTTCTTTCCAAATAGATGGCTCCATTACAGAAAAAAATGTAGTCTAAGAAAACATTTTTTTTCTCTTCTTCGCATTTGCAGTACATTTGACTTTTTAGGTTTCTGGTGAAAAACGGGTTTGTCTCCTAATGAGTATATTTGCTATTTGTTACACTGCTTGGAGGCTGGAAGCCATCTCAGGAGCCTGAGGAGTGTTTTATAAATAGACCGCACTCAGGGTGTTGATCTGCATCTCTGTCCTAATTGCCAGTGGGATACGAGAGTGTAGACACAGGGTCGTGGGGTGGCTTTCGTATCTTTGAGTGTCTTCTCCTGACACATATTCAAAAGAGACTCTTTTCTGATTATAAGACAAAATTGAGCCGGGTGTGGTAGTGCATGCCTGTAATCCCAGCACCTGGGAGGCTGAGGCAGGAGGATCCATGCAAGTTTGGGGCCAACCTAGGCTATGCAGTGAGTTCAAGGCCAGCCTGGACTATAGAACAAGATCCTGTCAAAAAATGAAAAGAAAAAAGGGAAAGGGCAGTAGCTCTTGGCATCATCCTCTTTCTAGAGCTCCTCAATCTAGGATTAACTTCATCAATCATGTGAGACCAGCTCTGACTGGGAGAGTCTGAGCCTGGGGGCCACACACACCCAGGTTTGAGCCCTCATTTCTCTTTCTCTTTTCTTTTTGCAGTCCTGGGAATTGAATTTAGGATGATCCTTCTGAGTAATCACCACCCTTTTTTATTTTTTGAGACAGGATCTTGCTAAGTCACCAAATTGCCCAGGCTAGGCTCAAATGTGTGATCCTCCTGCCTCAGCCTCCCAGAGTTCTGGGATCACAGGTGTGCACCACCCTGCCTGGCGGGGCCTCATTTCTTCTCTTTCTGACCAGACGGGTTTTCACTGCCTCTTAGAGACCCCCAGCAGAGATGCTGGCCCCAGCCCTGCCTGGATCTGGGGCTGCATCTTGCCCTCGCCTCTGTTCTTAGCCATCCCGGTGACCACAGCAGTGCCCATGTCTTGGAGGGGGGGATAAGGTTCGATGGGGGCAGTGGAGCCTGATCAGTACCCGAGCCAGCACTCAGGGAGCATTGCCTGGTGATAAATGTGAAAACCAAGGTGTTGGGAGGACACAGGCGGGCAGAGCTGGTCACCAAGTGGCGAGTAGCACGTCAGTTTGGACCTGTGAGGACAAGGCATCGGGACCCTTGAGGTGCCCAGGAGTTGTGTGGGGGCCAGGTGCCGTCTAAGTGGTGTCCTGGGACTGAAGCCACTGCCAGCTACTCTTGTGTCAGCTCAACATGTTTCCCAGCACTTCTGGAAACATTGTATACAGGCCCAGCTGGCTGTTTGTCAGTAACAAAGTTGCTCAGAGTGTTTAGAGCATTTGCCTATGGGAACCTCTTAGTCCTAACTCTTCCCAGCTGGGAGGCAGAGGACTTTCCCAGAGCAGGGGTTGCTGAGCCCCTGTGCTGCGAACCGTTTGCTGGGCTCCCTCAAAGTCTAAGGAATCGGAGAACATTAGGAAACTCGGAGGTCTTCCTTTCCTTCCCTTTCCCTCCCTTCCTTGCTAATGGTACTGGGGATTGAATCCAGGGCCTTTGCACTGAGCTACATCCCCAGCCCTTTTGAAAATTTTTCATGTTGACCCAGGATCTTGCTAAGTGGCTAACTTGCCCAGGCTGGGCATGAACTTGCCATCCTCCTGCTTCGGCCTCCCAGTGCTGGAATCACAGGTGTGCGCCACCGCACCCAGCTAAGTTTAGATCCTTGATACGCTGCTCTTGGTTATGGTCTTTGAACCCTTGCTTGCTGGGCACCCAGAACTGGTCAGGGATAGGGACCCCCCCAAGCCACACACTCTAAAAAGAAGCCTGTTTCTTTTGAAAAGCGATACATTTTCATACTTCCTTTATTTTGAAAATTTGTGATTCAGAGAAAGAATCCAGACTTTAATATTACATTGTTAAAAAGTTAAAGAGGACGTGAGGCTTTTGTGGCTCCCTGGGCTCCTGCTTGCTTAGGTCCCCAAGCAGCCGCCTTGGGGGAGCTGGGTCTGGGCTCGCCTTGCTGTTTCTCTAGTTCCTCAGGCAGTGAAACCCTACCAGGTCCCTGCTTCAGCTGTGCGCATCCGGCATCCCGGCAGGCGGCGGGGCAGCGCTTGGTGCGTAGGGTGTCTGTAGTTTATTTTTGGCCTGCCTGGAATTTGAGGGACATCTTGCCTGTTAATTTGAAGCGTCTTCCTCTCTCTCTATTTTTGAAAATTAATATTGTCTTTCGAAGTTTCCAAGTGAGACCTGCACGAAGCCGTGTCCAACATGTACAAGCTTCATAGAAGTTCTGAAAAGGGAGGGAAACAGTTAAAAAAATATATTTAAAAAAGCCGGATGGTGTCTCCAGCGGTCACACTGTGGCCAAAACATGGCACTTCTGGTGTCCCAGGAGGCTCCGTCTACGACACTTCCCGCCTGGTGACCTTGTGTACCCCACGCAGTTGGGAAGCAGGTGGTCCATGATTTGCTCCCTTTTGCAGGGGAGCAGAGACCAGGACAAGGAGGGCTCAGCCTGGCTCAGCCCTTTCTTGCTAACCAGGGACGGGGGATGCAGTCGTTGTCCCCGCTGTGTCCCAGTCACAGCAGTGCTGTCCCTGGCACTCAAGCCCCAGAGTAAGGACCATGAGGTCCAGTGTGTGCCGAATGCACTCATTGCTTGCAGATGGCAGACTGATCCCAGGCTGCTTCGTGTTGCTCTGGGTCCAGCGCCTGCCCGGCCCCTCCTGGCACTGCCCTTCCCCACCCCATGGCTGGTCCTGATTCCAAGAGGCACCCGGGGCAGTCCTGTTCTAGGAGCTCAGCTGGGGCCCTGTGCCAGCCACAGAAGTCCTCGAGGCATCCCAGCCAGCCCTCGCCTCTCACTAGGGTCCCAGCCTCCGATGACTTGGGACAATGTGGGCACCGGGGACTTGGACTGGGCCATTTCCGCTCACTGGAGTCTCAGTGTTCTTGTCATGGGGCCAGCTGTGAAGTCTCAGAGGAATCCTCCTCCTCTTTTTTTTATCCTTTGAGACAGGGTCTCATTGTGTAGCTCAGGCTGGCCTTGAACTCACTATGTAACCCAAGCTGAACTCGAACTCATGGCAGTCCTCCTGCTTCAGCCTCCCAGAATGCTGGTATTATAGGTGGGTACCACCACACCCAGCTCAGGCAGGTCTGAGCATTAAATGAGCTCATGCCAGGTATGGTGGCTCCCACCTCTAACCTCAGCTGCTCAGGAGGCTGAGACAGGAGGATCACAGTTCAAGGCCAATCTGGGCAATTTAGAGAGACTCACAAAATAAAAAATAAAAAAAAGGGCAGACATATGAGACCCTGGATTCCATCCCCAGTACCACGAAAGAACAAGAACAAGAAAACCAAAAGAAAATGAGCTTGGGTTGGGGTGAGTTGTGTCTCCCTGTGCTTCCGAGGCCAGAAGGCCAAACTCAGGGAGGCTCCAGGGCAATGTTTCCTGCTGCTTCTGCCTGCCGCTGTCCGCTGCAGTCCCTGGTCTCCCTGTGGAGGAGTGGGACATAGAATCCTGCTGCCAGTGAGCGGGAAAGGGCTCCCCTGCGATGCCAGTGAAGACCCGCGCTTGGTGGCTGTGGAGTCCCTGCTGCAGCGGGAAGGCCAGGCCGTCTGAGCTGCTGTTTGCAGACACGGAGGGTGGGGGAGAGTGACACGAGGAGAAAGTCCATTTATAGCCGGTGACGCCAGCAACCTTTAGGCCCAGCCTTGCCATGGCTTTGACATGTGATCCCGTGTCTCCCTCAGACGGCAGTGCCAAGTGGGAGAGGTGCTGGTGCCCAGCCTGGTGACAGCGGGGAAAGGGAGCAGTGCTGTTCCACCCAGCCTGCTGCGGAGCACTTTGTGTGGGGCCCGTGCACGCCTTGTTCACGAAGCCCAGGCAGGCAGCAGGGGTGCGTTGCTGCCACCAGAGGGGGAGCTGTGCAGCAGCCTGCTGTGGGTTGAGGAATTGTGACCCCCTCAGAAGTAGGTTCCCGTCCTAATGCTGGTGCCTGTGATGTGACCTTGCTTCGAAGTAAAGTCTTCTCAGATGGAACGAAAGTGTGAGTTATGGTGCAGTCAGCCTCAGCCAGAATTGTGTCCCTAAAAGAGGGGACAGATGTGGAGACCAGAGCGGAGCGTGCTGCGAAGATGCGGGCGGAGACGAAGGATGTGGCCACAGCCACGTGTTCCAGGGATCCATGGCCACTGCCAGGGGCCCTGCCCACTCCTCGATCTCAGACCTCCTGCTCCCTCGCTGACTGAGTATGCTGCAAACTGTGTTCCCAGCATCACCCCGATCCGAAATCCCCATCCTAGAACTCACTGAGGAATCTTAGGTGAGATTCTGATCATCACCGAGAAGGTGGCCATCGTTTTCTGTGCAGGCCCGAAGAGCGAATGTTGTTGCACACGGCCTCTGTCAAAACAGATCAACTGTGGCCCTGTGGAGCGGCCAGCCCCGGGCAACCAGAAGCCCATGGCACAGCTGGTCACTGCAGAACTTCATTCACAAGTCCTGGTGGTGAGGGTCAGCGTGGAGCGCAGTGGCAGAGCAAGCGCTCTGTGTGTGCAAGGCCCTGGGTTCCACCCCCAGCACTGCAAACAGAAATAAAAACAAAAAATGATGGTGGGCCACATCGCAGTTCCCGAGCCCTGGTTAAAACCAACAGTTAAACGCACGGCCTTTTGTAGGACAGTTATCCTTCTAGAATGTTCTCAGAGAGGTGACCATTTAAAGTATTCTGCTGAGCTGGGCATGGTGACGCACGCCTGTAATCCCAGCGCTTGGAAGGCTGAGGCAGGAGGATCATGAGTGTCAGGCCAGCCTGGGGTATACAGCAAGACGCTGTCTCAAAAAAACAAAAACAAACCAAAAAAGCAAAGGAGAGGATTGCGAAAGGTTTGGGACACAGGAGGTACTAAGTGTGTTCGTCTCCTGCCGAGCTCGCTCTTGCTGGGAACACTAGCTGGAGACCTTTCGTGACATAGCAGTGTTATTCCCAGTGTTATTCCGAACAGCGGAAGCAACCCAGGTGTCTCTAGGTAGATGAATGGATAAATGCCGTGTGGTCCAGCCACAAAGTGGAACATTACTCAGCCTTAAACAAGCTGGAGGCCGTGGACCGATGCCTGGTTGCCCTGGGTTCTGACTCTGCCTGCAGAGTGTCACTGGGGAAATCACTGGGCCTCTCTGTGCCCGTTTTCCAAGCCAACCAGTGCGGGGAGCTCTCAGGGGGTGCTGCCCTGGGCTGGGATCCTTGTCCCAGGGCTCCTAGCATGGGAATTTATCATTTTTTTGCTTTCTGTCTCAACCTGGCAAGAAGGATCATTCTAGAAGCATGTGGTTCAATTTGCAGGAAAATTAAACACATTTAAGAGTAAATTAAATTAGAGGATTTGTGATCATTAGCCAAGTAAATTATTTTTTAAGAGAAATTAATGTACCAGGCAGGATACAGCACACAGTGGAGTGCTCGATGAATATTTGTCAGCAGGAGTGATGATTTTAGGAGCCAATCAAGTCATATATAATGGGATTATTTGGTTCTAAAACTAATGAAGTGACTAGAGACCAATACTAGCTGCTAAAAATAACCTGTGTGTACAAAACCCAAAGACAGGAGACCAGGTCCTGTGCTGGGGTTCGGCCCCATGCTGGGGTGAGGATGGGTGATGGCACCCTGCATCTTGGGGGGCATCCATGGGGACTTCGTCACCTGCGGGGTCAGCACCCTGGGCAGACGGGAGGGGGCTGGGCAGAACCGGATGCCGCGTGGAGGTTTGGAGTTCATAGTGCCCCGGGAGGGTGCTGGGGTCCTGGGTCTCAGCCTCTGCACCTGCAGCCTGGAGAGGCTCCATCCAGCACCAGATTTCTGGAGAAGAGGAGGGAGGCCCCAGAGGCTGCAGAGGGGGCCTGAGCCCTGACCCCACGGGCTTACATCCTGTGGAGACACTGCGGGTTTTGAGCCTGTGGCCTGGGGAGATGGGACGAGGGCTAGGACCAGAGTGGGGAGCTGGAGATCCTCCCAGTGTGGCGGGAGCTTTGCTGGAAGTCTGGGCTGTTCCACAGTCATTGAGGCCACCAGATGCCAGACCTGGGCGCACTCTGGGCCAAGGCTGTGACTGCGCATATGACCGTCCCAGACCTCAGTTGCCCTCCTGCCCAGGGGCAAAATGAAAACCCCTGCCTAACGGGGCACTTGGAAGATAAGAAATGAGATTGTGCAGACTCTGTAACCGAGGACCTTCCCGTGCTGTCTGGCTCGAGGCCAGAGCTTTATTCTCTGTGTTGGAGGCCGGAAGTCCACAGTCAGGTGTCCACAGACTGGGTTCTGCTGGCTGGGTCCCCCCCAGGGGAGGGTCCTCTTGCCCCTTCCGGTGGTGGCAGCTGCTGGCTGTCCCTGATATCCCATGGCTTATAGACACATGGCTTCCATCTCCGTCTCCACTGTCCCATGGTGTCCTCCCCGGGTGCCTCTGTCTCTCTTCACACAGCCCTCGTCCCTCTTCTGGGAAGGACCGCAGCTGGGCTGTGCCCAGCCCACGGCACTTCCTGTCAACTTGATTACATCTGCGAAAACCCCGTTCCCTCCTCCCATTCCAGGTGGATGTGAATTCCGAGGGGCACTGTTCACCCCTCCTCGCTGCAGCTTAATTAGCACCTAAAAGCCATTACTTATTATTATCATCACTATTCCTGTTATTTTCATAGAAGAGGAAATGATAGGGGATTAATGGTCAAAACAGAGCTGATTATATTTCATCTTTGTTTTTTTCCCTTTTGTGGTACTGAGGATTGAACCCAGGGCCTTTGCACTGAGCTACATCCCCAGCCCTTTTTTATTTTTTATCTTCAGACACAGTCTGCTCGCTAAGTCACTAAGTACCCAGGCTGGCCTCAAATGTGTGATCCTCCTGCTTCAGCTTCCCAGAGTGCCGCCCCCAAGCCTGGCTCGTATTTTGTTTCTGCACAGCCACTGATTCTTCTTGAAGGCTCTTCTTGGCTTCTAAAGGAAAGAGGGGGAAGATTTGTCCTCTTTCGACTAGAAAAAGTGTGAGGCTGTTTTCACAGTGCCTACTGCTGACAACCCCGGAAGCCTCCTTCGCTTCCAGCTGCGGGTGAACAGCAGTTTTTCTGATATACTTGCTCTTAAAATAAAAGCCACTCACCTTTAGCCTTGGGACACTGAATGGGTGGTGTGGTGGCCCAGGCTCGATCTTAGGGGAGAGCAGATGCCCGTGGCCACACAATGTGGGTGTCCCGAGTAGACGCAGGGTAGCAGGTACTTGGTGACAGTTGTCTCCCTTTAAAAAGCGGTGTCTACATCTCTTCTTTAAAAAGTCTCCTGGAGCTTGCTTGACAGGTGTGGGGATGTGTCATTAAACACTTGCGAAGAGAGCTGTCATTTGGTTTTAAATAGCGCCCGTCATTCTGCTGGCGGCACGTGTGCTGCGTACCGAGGGTGACAGTGCCGAGTCCACCCGGCTCCACTAGACCTCGGTGCCTGATGATGCTGGGCCGCAGCTGGGCTCGGGAGCGCTGGCCAAGGGATTGCCCAGCAGGAAGGATGGCGGAGACGCAGAGAGCCGGCCGGAGCGGGTGAGGACAGCCCATCCTTCCGCAGGACCATGCAGCCCCGGGGGTCCCTGCGATCGAGTCCTGAAGTCACCACACACCCAGGAGCGGGGAGGCACGAGCCTGGGGTCCCGAGCTCAGCCGAGGGTCGGCGGAGAACGCTGCTCCCGTGCGCGTCCGGGGCAGGGACTGCCTTCGTGTGTCTTTCAGACTCACTGACACCTGGCCAGCAGCCACCGCTCAGCCTGCACCAGGCTTCTCCCTTGCGGCTTGGTCCCCCACTGGACTGGGACCCCCGTTTTAAACATCAACGACACCAGCGAAGAGCACAAAACAAAAAGCCCGGCGACCTGCAGACCCTGGCTTAAACCAGAGCGCTGAGACCGGAAGGTGGTGGCGTGACTGTCGTCAATTCCGACACCATCTACCCGGAGCCCGGATGGCACTGCGTCCCACAAGCTCAGGGCTCAGCCCCACGGCACAGCCCCAGCTTCAGATGCCAGCCACCAGCACACACTGACCTCTGCGCTTCCTTTGTTTCCTTTTGCGGTGCTGGGCTCGAACCCAGGGCCTCACACACAACTAGGCAAGTGCTGCACCGCTGAGCCGCCCGGCCCAGTCTGAACAAGCAGCAAAGAGCGCCGGCCCCGCTCTTATTAGTTCACAGAGCCACTGTGTTCGCGCTGGTCCCTTCGGTCACCTGTGGCCTGCACAGTGCTGGGGATTTACACTCAGAAGGACCAGGCCACTGCTTAAAAGGGTCCGCTGCTGCTCCGCCCCGCAGGGTGGGCGTCCCCGGCTGCAGGTCAGAGGAGCCCTCGCTGACCTAGGCAGCTGGGTCCCCGCCCCAAGCCACAAAACTGCTTCCTGGTCCTGGCTGGCATTCTGAGGACCAGTGAGGTCCCCAGAGGATGGGTGGCACGGTCTCTGATGAGAGGCCTGCCTCTGTTTGCGCTGGAGGGAGTGGGGAGGGTGGTGGGGCTGGGCTTGGGCTGCGGAGGAGCTTTACCCACTGCTGAGCCTCCTAGGGGTCGGGCCCTGCCCTGCCATCTTCTATTGGCATCCCCAGCCCTCCGCGCAGCCTTCCTGGTCACCTGGGGAAAGCCCGCCGTTGCCTCTGGGGGCCTTTTCTTCCTGGTGATTTGTCTCGGACTCCTTTCCCCTTCAGCATTTGCTTTTAAAAGCGCTACTGGGGATTGAACCAGGGCCTTCTCACTGTGCTACATCCCCAGCCCTTTTTAATTTTGAGATAGAATCTTGCTAAATTGCCCAGGCTGGGCTCGAATTTGGGATCTTCCTGCCTCAGCCTCCCAGAGTGCTGAGATGACAGGCGCATACCACCCGGCTCCTTTCCACACCTTCTGCATGGCCTGGAACAGGCTGTGTCCCTGTGGAGGCAACTGAGACAGAGCAGAAAGGGGCTCTGCCGGGGAGTGGGGGCTGCCTGTGGCCCCGCCCCTGGTGGGAGACAGGAGCGGCATCTCCCCGTGCCCGGCAGAGGAAGTGGCAGCACTGGGGCAGAGTTGGGGACATCTGTGTCCCCGTGCTGTGCCCCCTTGGGGGGTTCTCAGAGGAAGAAGTTGGCTGGGAAGATTGTCTTTATTTCCCCTCCCCTTGGGTTTTCTTAAAAGTTGCTAAAAGAAATGAAAATGAGACCGCAGGCATCTCCGGAGCGCCCGCTGCGTGTCGGGCCGCGGCTCCGACAGAATCTGTCCTTTCTCCAGTGCGGCCCTGCTAGCTCCCCTTTTTCTGAGACATTTTTGTCCTTCGACTGAATTCTTCATTCTTTAGAATTTAGAGTGTTTTGAAAACTTTTTTTGTGGGTACACGTTTGCAGTGCACAGTGTTTACCTTCCTCGTGGGGAGTTGGTGAATGCGCATGTGTTCATTCTTTTTGGGTTCCCTTCCTTCTCCTCCCTTCTTCCTCCCTCCGTCTCTTTTCCCCCTCCCCCTTTGCAAAAGATCTGCTTTCCTGTTTCCTATTATCTATCTTCTACTTTTTTATTTTTATTTTTAATAGGGTCTTGTGTTATAGTGCAGGCTGCTTGAACTCACTATAGAGCCCAGGCTGCCTTTGAATGCACAGGGATCCTCCTGCCTCAGCCTCCCGAATGCTGGAATTATGGGCATGTGCCATTGTGCCCAGCTATTTTGCTCTTTAAATTTATTTATACTTTGGGTTTCTTGTGTATGTTATGGCCAGTAACTGGGCCAAGATGGATTCCAAAAGGACAGGAGGACAGAGGTAACTTTCTCCCAGTCAGCCCTTGGAGCTCAGATGGGAACATTTAGTAAAAAATCCATACCTCTCCAGCTGTTACCAGATGACGTGGAGAAGGATGTGCCCACCAGCAAGGGTGAACCTCACGTTTTGTTTATTCTGAATTAACTGTCTTAGTAAGCGGTGCCTTCCTCACTCCTGCCCGGGATGTGTTCTCACAGGACCTGCTGCGTGTTCGCTGACCCTCACTATGACTTGGGCTCCTGGGGGTAGCGGGTGCCCAGTACACATCTGGGGTGGCTCCTGACACGCCCGTGTGTGTGTGTGTGTGTGTGTGTGTGTGTGTGTGTTAGCCCCGAGCAGCCTGCTCAGGCCCTGCAGGCTCAGTGTCCTCATCGGCTGGATGGGGTGATGACAAGACTCCGCCTCTGCCTCCTGGGGCCCTCATGTAGGAATGCCCCCGGCAGGGGCGCCGACAAGGAAACACACAGCAGGCGAATACACGCCGCAGTGTTTGCTGTTCCATTAAAATGGTCGAAGTCTGACTCTTTAAGATTTGATCATGGAATAGCTCAGTGGCACGGTGCCTGCCTGTCAAGCGTGAGGTCCGGAGTTCAATTCCTGGCTCCAAAAATAAATAAATAAATAAATAAATAAATAAATAAATAAATAAATAAAAAGATTCGATTGTGGTCTGGGAGGCTGAGGCAGGAGGGTTGCAAGCTCAAGCCCTGGGCAACTTAGTGAGACCTCTCTCAAAGTAAGATGATGATGATGATGGGGCTGGGGATGCAGCTCAGGGCAGAGGCTCTGGGTTCAATCCCTGTTACTGCAAGAAAAGAAAAAAAGGGACCGTGGGTCCCTGTTTCCCTTGAAAGGTCAGGGGTGACCCCTGTTGCTTTTGCCCCCACGGCCCTGAGCTCCCTGGGCTCCCGCATCTGCTCTGCCGACTCAGCAGGCGCGGCGCCTGGGAGATGCCCTAGTTCAGACCGCCATCCCTGGGGGCGTCACTGGGTGCTGGGCTGACTCAAGGTCTCCGCCCTACAGCAGGGGATGACCGGAATCTTCCTCCTGGTCCCATGGGTGCTGGCCTAGCTCCTGGCCATAGAGACCTCCGTTGAGCCCCCTGAGGAGAGGAGCCATTAAACCAAGCTTTGGGGATGGGTTTGGCTCAGTGTCATGCAGCTGCCACCAGGCCCCTGGTCCCGACTCTGCTGACGCTGGGTCATGGGGGTGGAAGTGGCCGGGAGGGTGGGGCCACCAAGTGCTGCTGTCCGAAGGTCTTGCCTGGAGCCCCTCCCTGGGACACCTGCTCACAGCTGCCGAGCCCTGGGAGGGGGGCATCTGTGGAGCAGCAGCTGGAGCAGCAGCTGGAGGCGTCGGCTGCCGTGAGGTGCTTCCTGTGGGAGCTAGGGGCGGGTAGCCCAGCCGTGCACTGCACAAAGTGTGGCTGCCCTGAGGTTATAATTGGAGCCAAAAAGCTCCTGTTGTCTAACGGTGTTACATTCCTCATGTGTGTGGTGACGCTGGTGTAGACAAACTCACTGTGCTATGGTCGCCTGAAAGTACAGCTGGTGTCCTGACGTATGGAACAGAATGCGTGATAGTAATAATAATATGCAACCATGCTGCTGGTATTTACTGTACTCTATTTTTAACCACTGTGCTTTCAACCTGGGCATGTGGCTCAGTGCCAGAGTGTGGGCTTAGCATGCTCAGGGCTGCAGCATCGAAACCAAGGGAAGTAGCCAGGCATGGTGGCACACGCCTGTAATCCCAGCACTCGGGAGGCTGAGGCAGGAGGACCACGAGTTTGAGGCCAACCTGGGCTACAAAGTGAGTTCAAGGCCACCGTGAACAGCATAGTGAAACCCTGCCTCAAAAAACAAAAAACAAAGAAAAAAAAAAAAAAACCAAATGGACCATAAACGGTGTCCCTTGGCACCAGCCTGTCTGTCACCTTTGCTGTGGCTCAGTGGCATCAGAGCCATACGGAGTGATCGCCCTGTGCTATCTCGGGACACGTACACGTGTGCTAGACCTTCCCACAAAGACCAAATCGGACAGTGGCACATTTCTGAGGACGCGTCCATAGTTCGGGGACACAGATCTGCAACCGTGACTGTAGTTTTTGTTTTTATTTTTTGGGGGAGAGTTTGAGACAGGGTCCCGCTATGCAGTTCAGGCTGGCCTTGAACTCACTATGTAGCCCAGGTTGGCCTCAAACTTGTGGCGGTCCTCCTGCCTCAGCCGCCCAAATGTTGGGACTACAGGCATGCACCACCACGCCCAACTCTGCAACGGTGATTGTAGTAAGAGCCAATAGTGATTCCTGGTCACCTGCAGCCCATGAGGTTGGTCATGGTCACCGGCCCCCTCTGAGGTCTGATCCTGCCCGGCTGGTGGGCACTGGGCCAGCTGAGACCAGGCCAGCATCCAGAGCCGAGGACAGGGGCCACACTGCAGGCAAAGGCTGGGGGGCTCCACCTCTGTGCCCTCTCCCCTTCCAGAACCTTCTCTCCATGCATGGGCGCTGGAGCACAGCTTGCAGCCTCCACAGCTGGGGCGGCCCCGCCAGCTCCAGCTTTCTGTTTCTGGTATTTGATTTCTGTTGTCGTGGAAACAGGGTGACAAGTGTTGGGTGCGTTGGCGTTTGGTCTTCTGAGTAGTTGGCAGCCGGGAGGCGCAGCTGGGATGATGCGTGCCTATGGGGCTGTCACCTCCCTGTGGGTAGGGTGGAGGCCCCTCCGCCTCTCCTATCACTGTCTCTGTCCCCTGCCTGGGTCACTTCCCTTACCCGGGCCCCAGCGGCAGCCGTTGGAGCCCAGGTGTGGGGCTCACTCTCCCACTGAGCCAGCTGTGTGTCGGGTCACCCCAGGGGCACACGCCCTTCCTTCCCCCTCCTCCACGGGGGGTCGTTTCCTGGGGAGCAGCTCACCAGGCCCAGGAGGCACCGGGGGTGGAGAGAGAAGTGACAGCTTGTGGCCAGCGGAGTGCTATCGTGTGTGACACCCGGCGTCCTGTGGCCTGGGGCTCGGGCCGTCCTCAGGGAGAGTTGCAAGTCATGACAGTGTCCCTGCTGGCCATATATGACGCCATTGTGTCCCTGCTGCCCTGCCAGTGCCTGGTGGCCCTGCTCAGCCACAGAGCCCCGTGGAGCGTCCCTGTTGTCCCCCTCGGCTGCACCTCCTCACCAGTGAGTCCTCACGTTTTCTTGCTTCTTGTGGGCAGCAAAGTTAAACCCGGGTCTTTGTCCGTCTCTGCTTTCCGGGGCATTTCTTTTGTAAGCGCAGACCTGGGCTGGCCTTGTCCCAGCACAGGGACAGGGACATTAGTGTCAGGACAGTGGGGAAGGAGGACGCTTGGCTACCTGGTTACAGTCCAGGGGGTCATGGTCTGATTTGGGGAACAAAGTTGCTGTCACTCTGGTGGGGCATGTGGACCTCTGGGCCCAGATGAGGGGAACTTGGGTCCCCAGACACCAGGGGTCCTTGAGCCCAGGTTCACTCCCAGGAGGGTTTTCAGAGAGGACCTGGGGCCCACGCAGGGCGAGCGAGAGGGAGACGCTGACTCCCCCTGGAGAATCTCAAGTCTGTCAGCACAGTCAAGGCTCTGATAAGTCCTGCAGGGCAGACACCTGTGTGGCTTGTGAGACCCAGCTGTCCCCCTCCAGTTCCCTGACCCTTGCCTCGCTCTGTGAGGGCTATGCTGTCCCTGCCCGAGGACTCCCCTGGGGACAGGGACTGAAGAATCAGGAGGTGTGCACATCTGTGCCGCCACTGCTTGGTCTTCCTCGGGGTGTCCCCAAGTGCTGGCTCGATTAGAGCCCGCTGAGTCTGTTGCCGTCACTGCAGGAGCGGCTGGGGGTGTGAGCGAGGTCTGCTGAGGGGCACAGCCTGAGGTCCCCAGTGGGCCTGGCCCAGCCCTGCCACAGCCTGCACTCCCCCCTTGGCTGGAAACCCAGGTGTCACCTCTGGGCTTGGATGAGGACTCGGAAGTCACAACAGGCCCCAGTTCCCGAAGGTGAACCCCCCTCGCTTCCAACACACGCATCCCATCGTCCTTGCCACTTTCTGAAGCCGTTCTGGAGCCCTCTTTCTGGAGTTCTGCCTCGATGTCCTTTCCCTTTCATGGTCATTTTGACTTCGGGGAGGAGCCAGAAGCCTCACAGTGCCAGAGCCGGCGAACAGCTTCCACTGGGTGACGCGTGGCAGCAGCAGTCGCTGTATTTTCGATCCCACCTCGTGGACTCGCGGGGTGTGTGGCTGCTGGACCAGCCGGGAGACCGGCTCTGTCACTTACTAGTCAGGGTACCTCGGGACTTCCGTGACTGTCCTGTGCCCTTTCCTCGTTGAAGAGCGGTAGTAGGCCAGAAGGGCTGGAGGTTTCTTAGGTGTGAGACGTCCCCGAGGCCGTTGTTTTGTGGAAGGGACTGTGCGCTTGGACTGGCTGGGTCGGGATGCGAATGTCACCATTTAACAGCCTTTTCCCAGGTTGTGGCTCTTCCCTGAGTCCCTGTCCATGATGGCGAGGTACCCAGCCCTCTCAGACAGTCCATCACAGGACTCGTTTCTGTGGTCACTAACAAGTCCTCTCCTGCTGGGGACGTGGAGATGGAGGCTGGCACCTTCTGCCTCCTTCCTGTGGGACAGACTTCAAAACTCAGCTGGGAGGACACCTCCTCCAGGAAGACTGCCAGGGCACCTCCCTGGGCACCGCCCCACACACCCCATTCATTATTTGCCCACCCAATGCTTCACTGTCCGAGTCCTCCCTGGGCTCGCCCAGGGCCTGGGGTGACCTTCGTGGATGCCCACGCCGTGCACGCTGTGAGCGAATACAGCCTGCACTGTGGGCCGCGTCTTTCTGTGATTACTCTAGGAAGTTTGTGCAGAAAGGCCCACATCGTTTATTAAGTGGCAGAAACTTAAAAGTGAACGAACACACCGTACCTCCTCCCTGGCCCTGATTCTTGGGCTTCCCAGTGCTGACTACAGGTGGCACCTGACCCGGGCTGAGCGGTGTCCCCATGGTTGTCCCCAAGCATAGACGTTTGTGTGCAGCTGAGTAGGACGAGCCTCGAATGTTTGGGGTTCACTTGAGCAAAACAATCATTGCTTAAGGAGGCGGAGGACACACAGAGGGAATGTCCTGAAACGGAGGTGGCAGGGGCCACAGCCGGCGGGGCTGGGACAGGCTCGTGGCCGCCTGTCTCCCCGCTTCCCGGTCTGTGCGCACAGTAGGTCTGCAACATGGACGGCTGGGCACTGTTGACATTTTACATGTGCTCTGTTTAACCCCGGAACCGGAAGGAGGAGTGATGGTGCTGTTTATTTTACTCAGTGATTCCGTAGACAGCGGTTGAGGGCCTACTGTGTGCAGACAAGCGCGGCTTCTGCATTTGGAGAGCTCCTGTCCACGCTGGAGGCTGCGTTTGGTACAGCTAACAAGGACAGAGTGGTATGATTTCAGAGCCGGAGTGCAGCAGGTGCCTTGACTGGCCGGTTTGGGGCGGGGGTCCACGCGGGGCCCTGGAAGCACGAGGGCCCGGTCAGCGACATCTGCGAGGAGGCCTCCAGGGGTGGTTCTGGTCCATTGCCCGCACACCCGCCAAGGTGAGAGCACCCGTACGAGATGGCCTTGTAGTGCTGCTGTCCTGGCTATGGCCAGGTCACCTCTGGGCAGCAGCTGTCTCTCTGAGCAGGATGTTGGCTGCACACTTCAGTGGTCTGGCCACCTCTGCCTGGCCCGGCTGTCCCCAGGGTCCAGAGCATGACCCTTGCCAGGACCAGCAGTTTCTCAGCCTGTCACTTGCTTCTTGGAGGAGGGAAGGAGCCCTGTTGCCTGGGCAACGGAGGAAAGGCAGGGCCTCGGGCAGGCCCTGTGGGTGGAAGCGGGGGGGGCACTGGCCTCACTCACTGTCCCCTCCCTCTGCCCTCCCAGCTGCCCTTGGATTCGGGCCAGGCCGGTGTGGGCGTGCGGGTCGTGAGGCCTGGCCGTGCTCCATGCACACGGCGCAATCATGAAGGTGGGGGAGGTACCTGTGAGCTCACACGCCTCCGAGCCTCCTGGTCACCTCCTGTCCACATGGGACTGGAAAGCAAAGGACAGGAGAACACTGGTGGCTCTGTGCTAAGGAGACCCATCCGCGGGCACCAGTGTCCCAGGGCTGTGCCTTTGTCCTGCAGGACCTGGAGGGAAACCTACCGCCTCAGTCCCATAAGCTGACAGAGACTCACACTGTGCACTTAGCACTTGTGGTTTACAGCGCAGAGGGCAGCTGGGATGTCCACACAGTATCCCACAAGGTGGGCCAAGGTGGGCACTGCTTTAGGACCTCTGAGCTGGAAGGAGGCTCCCCAGGAGCAGAGGGGGAGACCGGGGAGCCTGGGCACATGGGTGCCTGCTGCCTGCTTGGAACACAAACACACACGCCCACCTGCACATGCACACACTCGTGCACACACACACACTCGCGCAGTGACCCCACAGCCACCTCTCTGCCGTTCTTCATGTTTGCCTGTCCTGAGTGTCCTTAGAGCAGTTTTAGGCTCACGGTAAAACTGAGTGGCAGCTGCAGCCCTACCCTGTGCACAGCTCCTCCACAGCGAGCACCCTGCCCCCACCCCAGTGGTGCATCCATGAGGAAGGACCGTTGTCACCCGGAGTCTGCAGTTTCCATCCTGGCCACTCTTGGGGTGGTGCATGCTGCAGATGTAGACAAATGTGTGAAAATGCGCATCTCTCATCCTAGGCTCACCCAGAGTAGCTCCACTGCCCTGCAACTCCGGCGTTCCTCTGCCCTTCCGTCCTTCCTCCCAGCCCCTGGCAGCCGTGCATCCTTCTCATTTCCAGTGTGGCCTTTTCCAGGATGTCGTGGAGGTGGCGCCACACCAGACGTAGCCTTTTCAAGCTGGCTTCTTTCACATGGTGACCAGCTCCTGAGCTTCCCCTGTGTCTCCTCATGGCCCGAGTGCTCATTTCCTTCCAGTACCACACAAGTTTCTGGGTCTGATGGCTGAGGGGTTTGCCTGCCCCTGCCCAGGGCTGCAGCCCTGTTTCCGTGGTGGTGCAGGGGATGTGCCTCATTCAAGGCTGTGCGCTTGCTCGAGTGTGCCTTTGACTCTGAGCAGAGGGGCATCCTGGGCTCCGCCCCCATGACTGATGGCCTCTTAGGCCATGCCTCCTCTTTCTTTTGCTGGAGGTGGCTTTTCTAACACCTGACCTTTGGGGTATGTTCAAACCCTAGTGTCCACCCACCACGCGAGGGGCTGTGCACGGAAAATGCCTGGTTCCAGGGGCTTGGTAGGCCACTACATGCAAGGGCGGTGGCAGGAGGATCGAGGTCACCTCTGCGCCAGGTGCTTTGAGGACAAAGAGGAGACTCAGAGGTTCAGGAGGATGCGAGGCTTTTGGGACACAGCTGTGGCTGAAAAGGTCAAGCAATTAGCGGTCCTGGCTGCTCCCTCAGCCCGCTGGTGAGTAGCCAGGCCCAGGAGGAGAGCTGGTGGGTGGGCTGGTCCCCATTCAGCCCTGCAGCCCGAGGTGGCTATTCTGTCATTCCAAGAAGCCACCGGAGGAGAGGTGGCTTCAGATCCTGCTGCAGGGAAGGCTGTCTTGTTGTTTCTGCACATGAAACACAATGTGTGCTAGCGGATTTGCTATTTAGAAGCCAGCCTCCTTGGGTCTTGGTGCGACAGGAGAGTGACCTATGGCTGCCTCAGGGACAGTGTGTTGTCACCCACTGCGTAGGTCAGGCTCGTCCTCTCTGCTTGTTTAATGCTTGGTCAGGGCTTGTCTGTTTCAGGCACTGCTGGATAGCAGGTGCCAGCCACAGAGCAGCTGCTCAGCAAACCCATGTGGCCCAAGAATGTCCCCGGCCTTGGGAAATGTGCGGGCTCGCCGGGGGCACTCTTGTTCGTTTCCCAGGGTTGCTGGAACAAAATACCAGAAACTTCTCAGATGAAAACAATGCATGTCTGTTGTCTTACAGTTCTGAAGTCAGAGTCCTAAATCAAGGTTACAGCAGGGCTGGCTCCTTTAGGGGGGCTCGGTGGAATTCGTTACCCTGCCCTTTCCAGCGTCAAGAGGCAGCCACATTCTCTGCACTGGCTCCTTCCCTCATCTCTTTTGACCATCGCGTGTCATCTTCCGGGCTGCTTGCTCGCGTCCCCCTCTCTCCCACCCAAGCCCGGCCCTCCTGCTCCCTCCATTGCGCTGAGTCACCTGCACTGCTCGCTGGCCCCATCACAGAGCCTTCAGCCACCTGTGCCAAGTCCGCCCTGCTGTGGACGGTCCTACGTTCCTGGATTAGGACGTGGACATCTGTGGGCAGCCAGCATTGTCTGTCCTGCCACAGAGGCTGTAAACAATGGAGGAGAAAGTACGTCCCATGCATTCTAAAGTGGGGCCCTAGAAAGGCAAGTGAGAGTTGGGAAGTGCTGATCCATTCGCTTGTAAGCTCACCATGGAACCCGCTAGGTGGTGTCCAAGTTTCTCCCTGCTTCAGCCTTGGTGCTGGGCACTGGGTGACAGCACAGGTGACCCAGAGCACGAAGGACCAGAACCCTTTAACAGGATGCATGGCGGAGCCTCTGGCTTTGAAAGCAGCTTGAAAGAAAGGAGCGGGGTGCGGTGGGAATGCATGTGGGGCATGGGGGGGTCTCACCTTGTTCGGGGCAGGGGGTGATCTCTACATACGTTTAGCCCCAGTTCCTCATTTGGGCTCTTGCCGGGTACTGTAGGGTCGTGTCCCTTGGGGATGTGCCACACAGGGCCGGATGAAAGGCCACCTGGGCTCTGTGCGTGTCTGGGTGGAAACAGGGCTGCCAGCACGTGGGCTGGGGCCTCACACCCCCGCCAACACCGCCTGCTGTTGGAGGGACCTGTCTGCCTGGCTGGCGCCGGGATTCCTTCTCTGGGTGCCGCTTGCCTTGCCCCGCAGCCGCAGGTGCAGATGGGCCACTAGGGGGCACTATATCCCCAGTGTGCCCCATCCCTGCCCGCTGGAGCCTTTCTATGGCAGGTGCACATCGGAGTCCATTTTTTTTTTTTAATGGCTTAATGATTTAATCTTCTTATTTTCTCAGCAGAGCACGCTTTGGACTTCCCTGGGTACGTGGGGACAGTACTGATCAGATTAATTAATACGAGTTCCATAACTCGGGACTCAGCCAGACTTCTTCTGCAGACTTACTCTTGCCTTTCCTGGTTCTGCTGCCCCTTTATGGAGCCTGTAAACCTCCAGGCTTGGCCTGTGGCTGGGAGCGATTGGTGGGTGTCGTTTCCTACCTGCCTCGGGGAGCACTCTGCAGCTTGCTGACAAATGCGGGGCTCAGAGGGCTGGGGCTGGGGCTGACACATACTCGGGGGATCCTCGGCTTTGCTTCTGTGATCATTGTGAGTTTCTTGTGGGTTTCACCTCCTGCCCACCTTCTGCTTCTTCCACACTGTTTTTTCCCCCTTGCCACGAACCAGCAACAGATTCTCAGGACCAGTGATTGGAATCGCTTTGAAGTACTCAGTAAAAAAATAAAAAAATAAAAGCAGTGTGATTGATTGGTAGGATGTGACTAAAGCACCCTCCATAAATCAAAGAAGCAGAGAGCAGAAATCAAAGGACTCCCAGAGGGATTAGGGCGAGTGTGGCCCAGATGCGGGGATTATTGGCAAGAAAATGGGAGAAGACAGGGGAGCCTTGAGGGGAGGGGACCTGGCTTTGGGGACATGTGTCCAGCTGTCCAAGTAGGGGCAGTTGGGTCAGATGCTGTCATGCTCCAGAAGAGCCAGCATTAAACAGTGTGACTATGGAGCCTGCCCCAGAGTCCCCGAGCAGCCAGCACCTGTCCCGCAGCCTCCTGTGCTTGTGTTTTTATTATTTTTAACATTAATTTAATATTTCGGTACTGGGGATGGAACCCTGGGCCTTCACACTGAGCTACATCCCCAGCCCTTTTTATTTTTAAATTTTAAGACAAGGTCTTGCTAAGTTGTGTAGGCTGAGCTCAAACTTGCGGTCCTCCTGCCCGAGCTTCTCAGAATGCTGGGATGACAGGCGTTCGCCACCATGTCTGGCTTGTGACTGTGATTTAATGTCTCGCAGTCTCTGTGTGGCCTTCTGCTGGGCCAGCACTGTGATTTTTCCTTCGCAACCCTGATGGTAGTATCTGACCTACTGGCTCACGGCCAGGGACTCAGGGAAGCCCTCTGTACTTTCCAGAGTGGTGCTGGGGCGGGCCGTGCTGCCGGGCCCATGTTTCTGCCACCGTGGTGGCTCCGCAGGGTGGGGTCCTGCCCCCAGCTGGCCTAGCAAGTGTCTGTGTCCGGCGCCCAGGGACTGACCCGTCAGGCTGTTGGTGGTGATGCCTGAGCAGGAGATTTAGGGTCTTCCAGCTTAGACCATGCCCGGTTTGCAGGGAGACGGACATCTCGATGTCCGAATCCTTCGGGAATGGGTGGCCTCAGGTCACGTGACCCTGCAGTCCTCTGAACAGGTGCCCAGTGAGGCCACGGTGGCCTTGGCCCTGATTCGTAAGTGCGGCTTTCGGGTTTGATGTGGTTGAATGGATGACCCTAGACAATGTCACTCGGCTCTCTGTAACCCAATGTGGGTGCTGACGATGGGGGCACGAAGGCGCAGAGAGACCCGATGCTCGCAGCTCGGCTGCTTCTGCACACACCACTTTCCTCTGTCGGTTGTCATAACAGCTGTGACCGGGCCCAGGTCCTGTCCCTCTGTGACTGTGCAAGGCCTGGGGAGGTGATGCAGTACCCAAGGTCTGGCAGCTGCTCACCGAGGCACCTCCAGAACCCTCTGTGCTGACCAGTGTCACCCCAGGCTGGGGCTTCGGAGGAGGCCGGGCAGCTTCCGCGCAGGGCCTGGTGCATGGATGCTGGCAGTGGACTTGTAAGAGGGCTGTGGCGGATGTGGGATCTGGGCTTTTGGAGGCGCCATGGCCTGAGCAAAGGACTGGTAGCTCTTCAGCTCCTCACCGGAGGGCGGAGGAGGCGGGTTCCATGGAGGGAGCAGGAGAAGGCCCTAGAAGATCACCTGGGCAGGTGGCAAGAGGCTCAGGGTGCCATGGGTGTGCTTGGCCTTGACTTTGGGGGCAGCAGAGGGCTGGGCTGGGCTGAGGGTGCAGGCATGGCTTGCAGAGCCGGCACTGGAAGACAAAGTCTGGGGGTGCTGTAGGGTGGTTTGGGTACGGGAAGCCCAGGTGCCCCTGAGGATTCTCCCGATGCATTCAGAGGGTACGTGGAAGAAACTGGACGACTGCACAGGCTTCCTGAAGCTTCCGTGGTCCTCTGTGAGCCAGGAGCAGTGGGTTCATCCTCCCAGGGGAGATGGGGACAGTGCACTCGGAACCTGATGTTCAGCCTGCACATGGGGACCTTTCTTCCTGCTCCTTCCTGCAGATAACTCTTTTTTCTGTGGTTCTAACATGTTTCTGATCACCCTGGGGACAGACAGGAAGAAAAAGCCTGTTTTTCTGGGCCAAGGGAATCATGTTTAACCTCGGCTCCCGAGCTCCTGCCGTACACTTAGACATTTATACTCAGGCAGCTTTCGGCGCTCAGACCTCGTTTCCGGAGATGGCTGGGTCCCCTCCGTCCCCCTTTGGCCACCTGCTGCAGGTGGCGGGGATGAGGACAGTAGTGTGGCTCGGAGGCTGTGGTGCCAGTCAGCCCTAATTGCAGAGCAGAATCCTCCTGCTTGAGTCTGGAGGCCACCCTGCCATGGCCGCGTTGTGGTAATTGGCTTCTTGGTGACCCACGGCTGCCGAGCTAATGGAAGCCTTAATGGGGACCCTCGTTTCCACCCAGCTAAGCAGCTGGAGGTGGGCGTGGGGCAGGAACAGTGGATTCTGGTCCTTCTGACTTCCTTGCCTGGCATTATCTCCCCGGCTGCGTTTTATCTGCGTGCAGGCGCCTGTAGTCATGGGCTTCTTCCGTCTGCAGATGTGCTGGGCGCCATCAGGGCCCAGCTTTGTGCCGGGTCCCAGGCCAGGGCTGTGGACAGAGCCTGGTCCCCATGCCATCCTCACTGGGGTCAGAGAGGCAGGTGCACCCCCAATGGCACAACTTGGGGACAAGTTTGTCTTGGTCCTGGACACTGGGGGCTGTAGGAAACCTGGAGGACGGGCCCTGGTGTGCGCGTGTGTGTGTGTGTGTGTGTGTGTGCACGTGTGCACTGACAGTGTTTTCCAGGCTGGTGTGGGAGTGGAGGGGTTTGCTGATGAGCAGTGGTGGGGACAGTGGAGGGTGACCCACAGGAGAGGTCTGGAAGGGATTGGGCAGAGGTGCATGCGGGGGCATGTGAGCTGCAGCTAGATTGATGAAGACTGGGGTCCACTCATCTAACCTTTGGGAACCACTAAGAAGGTTGGGTTGGTGGGAGCCATGGGGGATGCCACCCAAGGGACTGACATGGCCGGCTTTGTGTGCCGAAAGAATTGCTGAATAAGACAAGACTTGCAAATAGCAGAAAACCAAACTTGAAGTGACTTAAGAGCAAAGTAGAGTTCATAGGTGTGTTTAGCTGCAAGGCCCAAGGGTGATCAGCTTCAAGCAAGGCTTGATCCAGCACACAGATGGCATCACCAGCTCTGTTCTCATCTTCTCTTGGCCCCTTTGACCTGGTGTCTTCCTTTCCGGGTTCTGTGTGCTGGTGAGATGATGGGCTAGCTCTAACCGGCATTTTTCCTGAGTCACAGCCAGTGGAAAAGAGTGCCTGCCTCTCCCTGCCTTCCTAGTAAAGGCTCACCGAAGCTCACTAGCTCTAAGTAGGCTACACCCATTCCTGACTGCATTCCTGGGGTGCAGGGCACCTGATGGCTTTGGCTTGAGGTCCTTGTTCCACTCTCGGGCTCAAGTATGAGGCCTGGAGTGGTGGCGGGAGAGGCTGGTTCTCCCCAGGGAAGGCTGCTGGTCTGGTCTGATCAGAAGGGTGAGTGCAGCGCCAGGGATAAGAAACGACAGTGTCTGGGACAGTCACCCATAGAAGTGGGGAGCCCAACACCTCGCAGGCCAAGATGACTGCCCCAGCATAGGACAGGAAGTGAGGCTCTGCAGACAGGAAGTGCAGCTCTGCTGACAGTGGCGCTAAGTCCAGCACCCTGGGTCCTTCCTCTGTGTTCTTGGCACTGACACTGCCTTGAGCCCTTTGCCGTCACACACAGTCCCGGAATTAGGAGTCTGCAGCTGTGTGCATGGGTGAGCTGTGCTTGGGGCTTTCTTCCCCGCTTCCTCTCTCCCCTAGTAGCTTGCTATGTCCCAGAGAAAGTCCCAAGGCTCCCTCTGGGCTCCAGAGCTATTTCTGTCCCTGTACCCCATTGTGTCCCCTGAAGAACCAGCTGCCATCCCCTCTCATTCTCTGCTGTACCCTGCATGTAGCTGCCAGAGCATCTGCTTATTTTCCATCCCTCTGGCTTTAATTTCACTTCCTGTGAGTGCAGTCTGATGGCAAAGTGTCCTCCTCTCTCCTGGTCTTCACTCACGCCTCCTTCCAGAGGTGATGCCATCCTTGGCATTTTGGAGCGCACCCTTCCATCCCTCTCTCTGTTCATTTAGATGCATACACACAGAAATACGGTCTTGACTTTCCTGGCTATATTTTTTACATAAATGCAGTTGGTCCTCTGTATCTGTGGGTTCCACATCTCTGCATTCAACCAATGGCGGGTTGAAAATATTTAAAAAGATAATTGCATCTGTGGGGACGCGGCTAGACTTTCCACTTTTATCATTCCTTAAACAATGCAGTATAGCGACTGTTTGTATAGCATTTGCATTGCTATAAGTCATTAGAGATGAAGGATGTGTGTGGCGTCTGTACCCACACTGCACCATTTTACATAAGGGACTTCAGTGTCTGTGGGATTTGGTATCCATGGGTTTGGATCCTGGACCGATCAATTTCCTGCCAACACCAAAGGATGACTTTATCATGTGGGGTTGTTTTGAAACCTGCTTCTTATAAGAAGTCAACGCCACAATATGTATGGTGCTTAATTAATTAGGCGTTGATTCCTTACGAACCTTCACGGTACCAGGTGTCAGGTGGGCTGCCAGGCGGAAGCGCCCAGACACATGCGGGGCCCAGCCCTGCCCCAGGTCTGTCGTCACCAGTGGCTGCAATGCCTGAGGCTTTTGGCGCCAGCCCGGGACAGTTCCTGACATAGGTCAGCAGCGCCTGTGATTCTCCTTCGGACTGCGAGACACTGAAATGCACACACATTATTTTAGCCTCTGAGCTTATTTTATCCTGAGAAATCAGATGGAACCTCATGCCCTGGCAGGCCAAGCCCCATAAATCAGGTGTCCACGCCGAGCTGTCCCCAGGGCTGGGAACGGTGATGGTGCTTCCTGATTCCCGTGGTCTCCTTGGCCCAGATGCCCTCCTCCCCGCTCAGAAACTGCAGTGAGTAAAACACACGAAAATACGGGGCTCGTTAAGATGGGGCTGCTCCTGTGGGACCAGGCCAAACTCCTTTCTGTGGGAAAACAGCCCGGATCTGTCGCTGGAAGCATGAAGAGGCTCTGTCTTTGACGTCTGGCTGCACAGATCGCAGGATGCCTTTCCCTGCTTCCCAGATCTGGGTCAAGAAGAGGAGTCACTCCTCGGGGCACTGTCAGCCTTCGCCCGCCTTCCACTTGGCGGGGTGCATCATCTATCCCACGTGGCCCTGAGAAACTTGAAGATGAGCTTGGGGCTCGGAGTCCCCGGAGGGCCGCTCCGTGCACGTGTGACTCTCCACAAGTGGTTCTGATCCGCAGCCCCTTCCCACCTCCTTGGTGGGTGCCAAGCCTGACGCTGGTTTTCCTCTTACTGAGATCTTATTTGGACTTATTGTGACTCCACCGAGCTGCAAGATCCTCACATGAAACACAGTGTGATTTAATTGTAGAGTTGCTCTGTTAAGCAGACCTTCGTGGCTGATGGGTTTAATTATTCTGATAAACTGTAATTCCGGCGTAGCAACGACCTCTCGGTTGTGTGCAGACGGGAGCTGGGAAATCCACAGAAAGCTCCGGCCTCTCTGGGAGAGGCGTCGGGACACTGGTTTCAGCACGTGGTCCCTGCCAGTCCCCATGACACCGAGCTGGGAGCAGAGCTGGGTGCGCTTGGGGACTGGACGCTCCTGTCCCTTTATTCTCCTGTCCCCTCTGCACGCGGCCCGCTCTGTTGCTTGGAGCAGGACCCACTGCAGGGAGACTGGGGCTGGTTGAAGAGGGCGGTGGTGAGGTGTCCGAGAGCGAGGCCGCTTGGCTGCCACGTCAAGTTCTTTTTGATGTGGAGCAGGCGAGGAAGGACCGTTTCTTGTAGATTTTGTTTTCGCTTTGATCCTGGTTCAGATAGAGGCCTGGCTGACATTTCTCCCCGTGAACCGTTATTCTCTATGGAAACCAAGACGTATATCTGCGGCATGGAGAGTCCCCATAGGTGGCAAAGTGCGTCTGCTCTGTCAAAATGACAGTTAGAAAAGGGTCAGAGAGGGAATCATCCTCAACTCGCCCTTTTCCCCGGCACAACCTCCTGCAGGTTCCCCATCATTCCGGGGTGTGTGTGTGTCACGACCCTCCGTCCTGCCCCGGTCCCCTTGTGGGGTGAGAAACCGAGCGGCCTTTGTCCCTTCCTGATTTATCCTTTGCCTTAGGTAACCCTGCTCTCCAGCCAGCCCGCTTTCAAAGTCGTGTTTCCCAAACAGCGTCCAGAGGACAAAAAGAAGCAGCAGCTGCCTAAAGCCCGTTTTTTTGGACAGAACTTAGGTATAAAAAATAAATAAGTAAGTGGAACCACACAAAGAAAAAGATTCAGAAAAAAAAAAGGTTGAAGATACAAGCTTTCCTTCTGGCCTGAGGTCCAAATGTCAGGCTTTTTATGAGACTTGAAAATGGGGTGGTTTGGGGTTTTTGATTCCCTGTCTTCCTTTTTATGCTCTTGTAGTTCCAAATCGGGAACGGTGTTTTGTTTTGTTTTGTTTTGTTTTGTTTTAAGCCTGGCCCAGACTTTGGGTGGAGCGGTGGAAAGTGAGCGTCTTTGGAAACATTCGAGGCAGCACCCCTCCCATCTTGGCATGGTCCCGCCAGGATTTGGCCTGCTCTGTCTCACCCGGACGCTGTGATCTCTCTGGCTCATGAATGGAAACTGAGGCACAGAGTGGTTAAGTTGCTTGGCTGAGGTAACACAGCCCGGTGGTAGCCAGGCTGGGATATGAAGCCAGAGACCTACGATGCGCAGGTCTAAGATCAGGTAGGCTTGGGGCTCACTGGGGGTTCAGGGGGCTGTGTGCCTAGCAGGGCAGCCCTGCTGTGACCTGCCACCCCCGCGGACTTGTAGGAGTTAACTGTGGGTGGCAGGGCGGGTGCTGCACATAGTAGGTGCTCGGGACACCAGCGGCCTCTCCTCCTGCCCCACCGACAGTCAGGAATGTGGGTTGGGCAGTCACTGCGACCTGAGACGCAGACGGCGACCCCGGGTGACCGCGGGACTGGAGTGATCTGTTCCCATGTATGCCCCGGGAGAGTCCATGCAGAGCCCCGCCTAGTGGCTTTGCCGAAAGTTCAGCAGCTTGGGGAGTGGTGGCCTCTATGTCCCCCTGCCATCCCGTGCCCAGAAGGAGTGGCTGTCCCCGTGATAGCCAGGTGGTGGCGGGGGCTCATCGTACCAGACCTTCCTTGTGGTCTCCCGGCTTCCCTCTCCCGTACTCCCCAGTTTCTCCATTTCCTGTGCTCTGCAGCCCAAGGCCACAAGCGCCATATGGTCAGGTGATCCTCGGCAGTGGGCGCAGCATTGGCAGCGATTCTGGCCATCACCTGCCACCCCGGCCCTTCCCGGCCTTGCCTTCTCCCTGCCCCGTTGTCGCTGCCTCCTGCAGGTCCTCCTGGGGTGCTCCTGCAACGAAAGGCCCCCCTTGTCCTCCAGGGCTGCTGCAGGAAGCCCTCGTGTGTCTCCCATCCCTCCTGTGAGCCAGGAGTTGCTGTGAGCCCCGTGCCAAGCGCCCGAGGCCTCCTCTAATCCCCAGGGCGCTCTGGGAGGCGGATCTTCCACCATGTTGGGGAAACCGAGGCTTAGCAAGGGGCAAAGTGGGATTTGAACTTGGGCTGTGTGGGCACGGCCTGTGCTCATCGGGCTGGGCCTGGGGTCTGTGACTGGGTCCCCTCTCCTTGGGGACTTCATTTACCCTGGGCCACTGCCAGTGACAGGCCCCTTGGGAGGGCATTACTGGCCCACAGCCTGACGTTCTTCCTGAGCCCGTTTCTCATTTATTAAGGTCACAAAATCCCTGGCCCTGTTTAGTGGTATTTTTGATGTTTAAGGACAGTGTGGAATTTCTGTTTTTATGTGACCCAGTTTCTGGGCTTTGAAAACACCATTCCCTTCCTCTTCCCCTGCTGTGGTTTTGAAATCAAGTGAGGCTTCCTGCCCTCCGTTGGCCACTTGATGTCCAGGGGCGGGGACAGCGTCCCGTGCCTTACAACTCCCGTCTTTCTGAGAGGAGTTGGGGTGCCCGGTGATGACTGCCTGCTTGGCTTCTGTGCCCCCCGGGTGGCCTTACTCTTAAATGGACCAGATCTTTGCGCTTCCTTGGATGTCGTCGTGATAGCTGCATGTGGCCTTAGCCGACAGGGACCTCCCAGGCCTCATCTGTGTCCTCCTGTGTGACGTAGCTGGAAAAATGGGACTCGGGAGGCCCATGGTCTTGTGCAGACCGCCAGTCACCAGGCTGCTACGCAGTGAGGACTTTGGTGAAAAAACACCTTTTCTGCCCTTTAAGATTCTTTGCTAGCTGGTTATCTCAGCTCTCCTGGAGGCTGAGGCAGGAAGATCCCAAGTTCAAGCACAACCTGGGTGAATTAGCAAGACCCTATCTCGACAAACAAAACCCTCCCAAAATAAAACAAACAAACAAACAGACGCTCAAAAAACATGGCTGAGGATGCTAAGAATGTAGCTCAGTGCAAAGACCCTGGCTTCAATTCCCAGTACACCAAAAATAAACAAACAAAATGAAACCGCCCAGGATGTGGTAAAACCATTTAGAACTTCGGTCTCTGTTTTCTTACCTGGCCGGGCTCACTGCGGGGATCTTCGGAATATTTTCAGGAGGCAGAGCATGTGGAGTCTCGGAAATCTGACTGTTCATTGTAACTCACTGAGGCCTCTAGCATTTTCTGCTGCAGAATTACTGCAAGAATTTGTGGCTAAAAAGCCAAGGATTTGGGCATTGAGAGCCGTCCATGCCCAGGGCCTGTTTGGTGAGCTCACGGTGGGCTGGAGCAGGTGCATGTGCTGGGAATGGCAGGGCCACCTCAGACCTCAGCCGGGAACAGCGCCCCCCCTGGGGGAAGGCCCACGGTGGGGGTGTGGACTGGAAAACTACACAGATTGTAGCATTTACCATCTTAATCATTTCTAAGCGCCCAGTTCAGCAGTACTAAGAACATCTGCATTGTGTGCAGCCATCACTGCCATCTATCACCAGAAATTTCTCATCTTCCCAAACTGGAACTCTGTACCCGTTAAGCACGAGCCCTCCCAGCCCTGGCCAGCTCCTTTCTAGTTTCAACTCTATGCATGTGACCATGCTGTATGCCTCATCTAAGAGGAATGACACAGCCTTTTTGTGGCTGACTTAATTTAATTCTCTGAGCACAATGTTCCGAAAGTCTGTCCATGTTGTAGCAGGTATCAGCATGCCCTTCCTTTTCAGGGCTGAATACTATTCCACGGCACAGATGGGCCACATTTTGCTCATCCATTCTTCTGTCTGTGGATCTTTGGGATATTTCCACCCTGTGGCTGTTGTGACCGTCACTTCCGTGATCATGGCTGCAGGAGAGGCTCTACTTTTCAAAAAGCCAAGCATTGGTGTTTTCACTGATGTGAGAGACACCAGGGTCCTGGGGTCCGGCTGCTGTCGTCCCTCTGAGGGGCAGAGGGAGTGTTGTCCTCAGAGCTGGTCCACAATGTTCCCTGCAGGCACTGTGGGAGGGAGGAGACTCAGCAAAACGGGGGCTGGGGCCGACTGCCAGGGGATGCCTTGGGGAGACGGCGCTGTTCCCAGGTGAGGCTCTGCCCTGAGTCCCCATGGGCAGCCGTTGCTCCTGACTCTGTGGTGTGGAGCCTGCAGGGTCTGTCTGGTGCCAGGGAGCATGAAAGGTCCTTTATGTTGCCCTGGACTTGGGCTGTGCCTCTTAGCTCACAGCTTTTTTTTTTTTTTTTTTTTTGAGCCATGCTCTCACTATGTGATTCAGGCTGGCCTTGAACTCACTGTGTAGCCAAGGCTGACCTTGAACTCACAGCGATCCTCCTGCCTCAGCCTCCTGAGTGCTGGGATTACAGGTGTGCCCCACCATGCCCAGCAGCTCACAGCTTTCTGCAACCGTTGAGCCCCACTTGCACCCAGCGCCCCCATGGGGTGTGCACTGTGGGCCACAGCCATGGGGTGTGTCCCCACGGGGGGTCTCTTTTCTCTGGTCTGGTGCCTGTCCCTGTGGTCCTGACCATGGCTGTCACCTAGCGTAGTGACTCAGGTCCTTAAGGTGCAGAACATCCCTCCAGTGACGAGGAAAGGCACAGATAGAAAAAAAGGTTTTGTTACTCACGGGTCCTGGGGCCTATGGAAGAGAGAGGGACCCCGGGTCCACAGCGTCAGCCAGACGATTTCCTGGGCGAACTGGGGCTTAGATCAAGTGCTGAGTCCACCCGCTGATGAGAGGTGGCCACCGCGGCCATGCAGGGCGTGGGGTCAGCAGGACTGGCCAGGCAGGCTGCATCTGGCTGTCCTATGGGGCAGGGGTCCCTGGAGGCGGCTGTGGAATGCAGGGTGCATCACACTGAGGAGCTGGGGTGGGCCTGTGGACTCCCAAAGTGTGGCCAAGGAACTGAGCCCAGCTCTGGTCTGGAAAACCCAAAAAATTTAAAATAGACACCCAGGCAACGTAAAATCATAGGAGCACCATGCACCGTCCATCAGATTTCTGTCCCCACGGATATGACCCTCGACAACGGCACATATTAGGTTCCCGTCTCTCTCTCCAGCATGCCCTTCGGGAGGGCTGTTCACACCTCAAGTCCGCAGCTCAAGATGTGGGTATCTGTTGCCCCTATGGCCTAAGCCCTGTCTGCTACAGCAGCCGTGGGCAGGTCTGGAAGTCTCCAGAAGCATCCAGAAGCTTCCATGTCTTAGTCATGTGTTCCAAAGGACAGAACAGTTTGACAGGGATTAGCGGGAATTGGGGAATATTTGGTGCAGGAAGAATTACAGGATGGGTTCTTGGCCCTGAGCATTTTCCTCTGGACTCTTTCTGGGCTTCCAGCTGTTGAGGAATATTTGCTAAATGTGAAAACAAGTGGTCCCCTCCACAGCCAATGTGAGGCCACATAATTCCACTTATGCTGATCATAGTTTTCTTCCTCTTTTTTCTCAACAGTGAGTGACCTGCAGGAAGAGGGCAGAAGTGCCATCAACTTGCCGATGTCCACTGCCACCGTGGACGTCCACCCCGAAGACACTCAGCTCGGTACAGTGGGCTCCTTGACTTCCGATCACCAGACTGTGCACATCCGGGTGTCCAGTCTCGCTGGGGCTGATAGGATCCTGGTGGTTCTGCCTTTGGTTGGACTCCAGATGCGGGCATTTGAGAGTCTGGGTCTTAGTCGAGGTCATGTTTATAAATGCCCTGAGGGGAAAGCAAGTCTTCCTGTGTAGGGAGATACGCCGAGTGGCCAGGGGCCCCTTGCTCCCTGCCTGCTGCTATCAGGGTGTGGCCCAGGTGCATTTTGGGGATCCATTGATGTAGAAGGAAGTGTGGAGGAGTCTGTTTATTCCCAACCCTGGCTCAGAGGGAAGTCCTGTCCATCCTTCCATGTTCCTTGAGAAGGCCAAGCCTATCGGAGCTCACAGAAGGGAGCAGGTGCAGGTCTCCCTGCTGATCAGCCCGGGGCCCCAGAGTTGGCCCCATCTACCGGAACCCATGGGTCCTCTTTCCTCCTGGAAGATCGGGCCTCTGTGCATGGGTGTGGCAAAGCTGCTGTCGGTTGGGTGCGCCTGGCCCCTCTCTGCCTGGGGACTCAGGACCGGGACATGGACCCGGCGGTTTCTTGCGTGGGCAGTGGGGTCCTCCTCCCCATGCTGTGGGCCTCTGGGGCCATCCTAGGCACCAGGGGGTCTTTGCAGCCGCTGTGGCCTCTGCCCACCAATGCTATTAGCACCATCACCCAGCAGGACAACCAAAAACATCGCCACTGTCCCTGGGGAGGGACGATGTCACTTCTGATCTAGATCAACAGGATCCCTGGAAAATAGATTTCCCTTGGGCATGGTGACAGGCTGGTGCCTTCTGGCCCTGACCTTCCTGTGTGACCGACTTTCCAAATCGCTGCTCTTGGGCCTGGGAGCTGCCAGGCTCCTCTGGACTGTGGCGCTCATGTGACCTGGGGCAGGGCTGGCCTGGTCAGTGCCTACCGTGCCCCACAAGGGGACATCCAGGCTCCAGGGAGGGCTGGCACCTGTTGACCCTGGGATCCATCCCAGGTCACGGAGGAAGCTAAGAGGGAGCAAATAGCCGCGGGCTGGGGACGAACACGCTTGGCTGCAAAATGTCATCTTTGTTGTTTTTGTTTTGCTTTCTTTTTCTAATATTCCTTTGTGCCCACTATTTTGCATATGCTGTTGCATTCTGATCTTTTCCTGCTTATGAATCAAACATTTTCCATGGTGTTGTAACCATCCCGGCTTCGCCCTGTGTTTAATCACAGTGCCTGCAGGAGCCGGAAGCTTTGGTCTCGTATCAGATCTGGGCAGGGACACGGCTCTAGTCTCTCTCAATGCCGCCCTTCCTCTCTTGCCATTTCTCCCCCAAGTAGAGGGCTTTGGCTTCTGGTGGGGTTGGGGGCCTGGCCCGTCGGGATGCTGGAGTTTGGCTTCACCCCAAAAGCAGAGGTCCTGCCCCGGTGCTGTGGGATTTGATTTCCACACGCGTTGGCCGCATCCTCTGTTCTCACCAAGGACGTGGCGAGGTCTGTGCTTCCTGCCATTTCCCACCATGGGTGTCCCTGCCACCCCAGCTAACTGTGACCCCTTATCCCTGGCAGAGGAGAATGAGGAGCGCACGATGATCGATCCCACCTCCAGGGAGGACCCCAAATTCAAGGAGCTGGTCAAGGTAAGGAGGTCTGACCTGAATGCAGTGTCCCTGTTAGGGCAAGGCCTTCGTTGTGGGGACCAGGGCTGTCGTGGGCAGAGGGAGCTGAGGCCCCGGGATCCTGAAAGGGACAGTAGTGCTGCATCAGAGAGTGGCCGTGCAGGGACTGAGTAGGGGGTGCACAGACCACGGAGGATTGGTCCCCACACCAAGCACTGCCACTCGATGTGTGGGCAGGCCTGGAACCTACCTCCTTGGAGAGGGCTGGCCAGGGTCATGCTGGGTTTCAGGGTGCCAGTGCCCTGCTGTCATGCAGAGTTGTGTCCCTGTCCTATTTGCAGAAGAGCTGAGCTCAGGGCCTGTGCTGGCCGGCGGTCAGTGTCTGCCACTCCAGAAGCATCCATACCAGCTGGCTGCTTTGTCCCCCAAAGTTCTGGGAAAGATGAGAGTGGGGTTGCAGCCCCACTGCTTCTTGGGAGCAGAGGGGCAGCTCTTTCCTAGCATCTCGGCTGTGCCACTCCCTCTGCAGTATTTTTGTCTTCATTGCTCTGGCCCAGGCCACGATTCCGAAGACCACTGCTCGGGGAGTGGCTGGGGCTGCAGGGCGACAGCTCCAGGTCAGCGGAGCGAAGACCTCGTTTACGCAGCCCCTTCCTGCTCAGGTGACCGGGGGCTTTGAAAATGCTGTGTGCTACGGTTTATGCCAGAAATGGACATTTTCCTAATAAATTCCCACCTTTGCCACCGCCGCGCTGGGGCCCAGGGCTGTGCTTAGAGAAACACGTGCCCCAGGGTGGATTCCGGGGGGACAAGGTGGTTCCAAGTCACCTTCTTTCAGAAACTTGGGTTGAAGATGTGGGTTTTAGGGTCCACTCAAAGATGGGGATTCTGTTTTCTTTACAGTTTTGTCTTGCAGTGTTGGGAATCGAACTCAGGGTTTCACATGTTGTGTTAACTCCCTACCACTGAATTGCACCCCAGCCCTGAGATAGTGATTCTTTTTTTTTTTTTGTGGGTACCAGGAGTCGAACTCAGGACCTCCTGCTTGCCAGCAGGCGCTTATGCTGCTGAGCCATCTCACCAGCCCAAGAGATATTGATTCTTAACAACTTAAATCATCTAGTTTATTTTATTAAGGAGTTTTCTTCCTGAATCCCCATTTTGTTATTCAGAATGGCCTTAAGAAAAGGAACTCTCTTTGCCACCTAAATGTCCATGGGTGGTGGTGCACACCTGTAGTCCCAGCACTCTGGGAGGCTGAGGCAGGAGGATTGCAAGTTTAAGCCTGGCCTGGGCTCTGCCCTTTGTGCTTTTCAGACCATGCAGAGCGGGTGCTGCCCAAGTGAGTTCTACCTGCCTTGGGGGGCAGACTGTCTGCTTTGCATACCCCCCAATTCAAAGGCTGCTCTCCCTGGGAACACCATTGCAGGCCCCCAGAAATGATATCTCACCAGCTCCTGCGGCCCTGCCAGGGTCACACATGGACTGAACTCTCTTTCAGGCCTTGGTGGGTTAGGGCTGCAGCTGCATGGCCACTGGCCCTTGGGTGGGGACCACATCAGAGTCGGCCCCAGCAGATGCCACCCCCAGCAGTCCCAGGCAGAGGCAGGTATTTTCAGTACTGAGAGCACCCAGCATGCTGACCTCGGGCCAGGGCAATGGGTCTCAGCAGCCGTGGCCACTGTCCCTGCAGCGCATCCTATCTTGGGGCCAGGGGAGGTTTTCAGTTCCAAGGAGCACACGGTTGCTGTCTTCGCTTTCTCCTGCTATCTGTCCTCTGCACTTTCCCCTCGCGCTGCAGTCACCTTTCCTGTCCACCCCCCTTCAGGATGTCTCTGTTTAAAGTCCTGAGTGCCCGCTGCCTCCTGTTGGGAGTCCTTGGCTCTGGCTGAACTGGCACTGTACATGGTGAGGCCGTTTACAATGCGCTTTGAGCCTCTGTCGTGTAGAAGTGGCATCGTGGATGAAGAGGGGTCACCCCGGCCAAGCGTGATCAGGGCAGGCCTGGCCCCCGGCTTGGACCCGAGCACCCCGGTTCTGTGGGTTCAGAGCCCGAAAGGTGTCTTCTTGGCAGTGTTTCTTCCTGCGGTCATTCTCTCCAGTGTCTTCCTTATGCGTCCCTTATGCGCGGAGGGCAAGGGCTGCCCGGTTAGAGGGCGGGTTGTAGATGAGACGTTAGGTCTTTTTTGGTCTTTGTAATGACTCGAAAGATTCCTGCACTCAGCAGGAGAAAGGCCTTTGTGCCGCGGTATAATAAAGTAATCTGCATCTGGTCTTTGCTCTCAGACTTGGCACAGAGGTCCCAAAACCCTTGGAATTGCCTGAATAATGGGGGTGTCTTTTGTTGTTCACAAGGAGCCCTTTGGGGACACGGGGCTTACTGCTAGTGAGGTGACAGCGGTGCCTGGACAGGACGTGGCAGTCCCGTGCGCCCACCCACCGTGCCCCAGGCCCCTCCCCTTCTGCCTCTTCGGGACTTCTTCCTTTGTAGTTAACCAGTATCGCTAAGTAGGATGGGTTCTTGAGCTCCGTCATGTTCTCCTGGGTTCCCCATCCCTGCGTGGGAAGCCCCGGGCACGGTCTGTGGGCAGAAGAGTGGGTCTCCTGGGGACCCTGTTTGCTGCCGCACCTGAACTCGGGCTTTTGTGGGTCGAACCCCTCCCCCTGTGGCGCGTGACTCCAGGTAGATATCACAGTCGGGACCAGGAGGACGCTTGCGAGGCTGAGAACCGAGCAGCGTGCTTTGGAGTCAGGAAGCAGCCCCAGGACACTTCCTAAGTTGGTTTACTTCCTCCTGAAGCAGCCAACCGCATCTCCTGGGGTGCACGGTTCTCCCCGAGAGCAAATTTCACATCTCATTTCCCGGTTTATTGGGCAAGACTCTTCCTGCTCTTCGAATTGTTTTTGTTGTTGTTTTTCCTTTGCACTGGAAAGAAAATCAGCTGTGTGGCAACCCTTGTCCGGCCGCAGCCAGTGCCGTGGGGGCCACGTGGAGACGCCCTGCCAGCCCCCCGGTGCCCCCGGCCCTCGCCTGGCCTTCGGGACAAGCCCGCGTCCTCTGAGGGTTCCGTGGCCAGGACTCTGTTTGAAAGTGATTAAAATGTAATTGTCATAGCTCTGGAGGAGAAAGACTGCAGATCCTGAGTATAATTCTGAAGGAACTAAAAGAAGAGTAATTTTTTATTCTGGTTAAAGCAGGCTCATAAAACGTACATGATCGGCTGCTGGGCACGGACATAATTAATATACGTCCTAGACGTTTGCCCGCAGAACTCGGGGTTTGCGAATGAGCCTATCCCTAAAAATAATGACCGGCGCTATCTTTACAAGGTCTTGTGAAACAGCACACGAAGACGGATGGCCTGGGAAGTGGGGGACAGGGGGATTTGCGGTGTCCAGGAATCTGCTGCTCCTGCCCAGGGAAGCAGGGAAACTGGGCCGTGGTGACTTCATGTCACACGGAGTTTCACGTGCGTCTCTCTCCGCTTGCTGTTTTTGTGTCCGGGTTTGGACCAGGCTGGAGATCCAGCTGTGATCTTTCTGAAGTGGAAACTTCAGTTCTCTGGAGCAGAAACGTCCCCTCTCCTGCATTCTCTCAGGGGCAGGCGCTCTGGGCAAGGAGACCTCCAGCACCGGCTGTCTGCCTGCCAGGAGGCCTTTCCGTTCCGCCGTTTGTCTGTGCCCCTCTGGGACTCTGTTCCTGTCTTAGCCATGGGGGATGTGGCTTTGAGAGAAACAAAGGCCCCACTCACGTGGTGCTGACAATCCGACTGGGAAGAAGGCATGACAAGGGATGAGTGCCCAGGTGGCCATAAGTACTTTGAAGAAAACTGAACAAGAAGCAGCGGTCCTTTCCTGTCTTAGGTGGGGTGGGCAGGGACATAGCATTTGAGCAGAGGTCTTTGTGTCATACTTGAGAGAGGAATGTGGCCAACAGACCAAGAGCAGGTGCAAAGGTCTGAGGTATGGGTGTGCCTGGTGTGTTTTAAGGACCAGCGAGAAGGGCAGTGTGGCTGGAGCCCAGTGAGCTAGAAGGAGAGCGGTCAGAGACATGATCATAAAGGTGGCAGGGATGCATGACGGTCAGTGTCCTTAGATGCCCTTGAAAGCTCTCCGTCTGCCTCCCAGTGTGGAGGGACCAGCTCTTTCTAAGAGACACGAGGCCATAACAGCACAACAGCAAAACCAGGACAGATCCCTTCCTCCCTCACTATGTCACGGGTTGCCGACGCACTCTTCCGTAGCAACCTCAGTGTACGATTCTTTCTCTTTCCTTAAGTTGAGAACTTTCAGCTTTTCACTTAAAGGAAGCACTTTCAATGATTTGCAGTGCTAAACCTAGGAACTAAGCTATGAAGCTCTTAAGACAACATGGAGGTGACTCTTGGTGACTTTGGGTTTGGGTAATAATTCTTAGGATGCTGAACACACGAGCAGCAGAATAAAAAAATAGGTAACTGACTTGGTCAAAATTAAAAACTTCTGCTTCGGTATCAGCTTTCTTGGTATTGTGGTATTGTCCAGACACCCACAACTTAAAGGAGGAAAAATTCAAGTTGGCTCACAGTTTCAGGGGATTCAGTCCATGGTCAGTTGGCTCCAAGGCAAAGACATCATGGTGGAAGGGCCTGGTGGAACAAAGCTGCTCAGGTCATGGGGGCCCAGGAAGCAGAGCAGGGAAGCAGTGCCAGAGAGGCACCTGTTAGGGACCATACATAGCACCCAAGGTCGCGCCACCATGCCCCATCCAGACACGCCTAGGAGCCCACTGCCCTAGTCTAGGCGTTCCTCAATCCAGTGAAGGCGACAAATCAGGACTAATGGTGCCAGCTTCCAAAAATGCTGTCAGAGTGGGAGACAATTGTGCCGGTCCCAGGTCCAAGGGGGGATTTAGACCCCAGTGCTCAGCACCATTAGTGAGGAGCGGGTCCAGCTCTGTCCTTTCCATGCCCACGTCCAGTTGTCCCAGCTCCATTTGTTGAAAGGATATTTGGTCCCTGTGGGGTTGTCTCGGCCCCTTGTGACACGGACTGGCTGTAGTGTGAGGTTTATTTCTGGACTCCCGGTTTTATGTGCCGGCCTGTACATCTGTCTTGATGTCCATTGCACTCAGTTTGGGCAACAAGAGCTTTGTAGTGGGGCTGAAATCAGGAAGCTAAGCCCTCCAGCCATCTCTTCTCTCGTAAGGTTATTTCAGTTCTTCCAGGCCCCTTGGATTTCTATCTGCATTTTAGGATCCACTTGTCAGTTTCAATACTGAAGCTGCCAGGGTGGTGATTGATTTGTAAGAACGATGCTTAATTATCGTCTTCTCTGACTACCAAAGTAATGTCTGCTGCCAAGAACCCCAGACACAGGGACACACGGTGGGAGAGAGCGTGCGTCATTTGCATTATGCTCCTTTGGTCATCTTCTCGGTGCATTTCATTTTTCCATTCCAAAATTTGGAACCGGGCCAGTATTATAGCTCAGTGGCATAAGCGCCTGCCTGACAAGCGCGAGGTCCTGAGTTCGACTCCCGGTACCCGCATACAAACTTTGGAACCATTGCCGCGTCAGTAGATGACCAGGGCCACACTCTGATTAATACTTTGGGATAAACTGGTATTGGAATTGTGGGTCACACAAGGTTTTTTTTTTTTTTTTTTTAAATGAAGACTGATCCAGAAAGGGTAAGTGGGCGGCTACAGGTGACAGAGAAAACTACGGTGGGTCTGGGTCTCAGATGCAACCCTTACCATGTGCACCATGCTGTGTCTTTTCTATCACGGCAGTGTTATTTGTGTAGGAGGCTGGTGCTGGGCAGCAGTGATGGTTGAGCGCTGTGTTAGCTTTCTATTCTGGGTAACAGACCACCGGTTCAGTGATCATCATTATTATTTTATTATTTATATATTTTCACAGGGCTGGGGATCAAAGCCAGGGCCTCATGCATGCCGAGTATGTTCTCTGCCACCAAGCTACACCCCAGTCCCAGTTAGCAGCTTCAGACACAGTGAGGAGGGGGGTGGGGAGTCCTGTGGGATGGCCAAGTTCCCTGCTCGGGTCCCCCAGGCTGAGATCCGGGTGTTGGCCAGGCCGTTCCTTTCCGGAGACCCTGGGGAGAATCCACCGCCAGCTGCTGGAGACAGCCGCACCCTTCCTGTGGGCCGGTCTCCACACCAGCTGTGTGGACTCTCCATGCACCCGGTCCCTCTCACAGCGCCCTGAGTACCCAGCTCTGCCCCCTGGACCCAGATGTCAGGGCTCGTGGGATGCGGTTGGCCTTCCCCAATTCTGTCCTCCCCCTTCCTTTTTTTTTTTGAGACAGGATCTCACTGTGTAGCCCAGGCTGGCCTCAAGCTCACAGCGATCCTTCTGCCTCAGCCTCTCAAGTGCTGAGATCACAGTGTGTGCCACCATGCCTGGCTCTGTCACTCTCTCTTGAAGTCACCTGTATCCCGGATCCCATCGTTCTCACAGTTCCAGGGTTTAGATGGCCATATACCCTAGCAGCACTTGGCTAATAGCTTTAAACCAGTTTTATAAGCAGAATTTCAAAACGTCCCCTAGCCAAAAATTATAAAAGACAGCTGGAACATTAGTAGCAGTCATTTACCTAGTATTTGTGATGTCTTGGGCTCAGGGCTTCTCTGGGTGCTGGCAGGGAGGCAGAAGCAGGCTGTCGCCGGCCTCAGCTGCTGTGGGTGGCTGGGTGGCCAGGGACCAGGGTGGCTGACGCGGGGGAGTGGCTGGAATGGGCCTGGCCAGAGCAAGGAAGCCCCTGTGCGAGGGCTTCAAGGACCAAGAGTGAGCCGGGGGTTGCCGAGCCATGTACAGGATGATCCAAAATAGGGTGAATGTGAAAATTAATACAGACTTATCGCAGTAGAAGACTCATTGCTGAGAACAATGGGATCAGCGTTTTCAAATGAGGGGGCGCATTTTGGGTACTTCAAGGGAGATTAGTGGCAACATGTCTTTTATTGTAATAAATTTTCAAATTTAAATATTCACTGCATGTTTTGAGCACCCCCGTATCTGTTCATTTATTCTTAACACTTACGCTGAAAGTGCACACTTTTCAAACAACCAAACACAAAAAGCAGATCAGTAAAACCTCGCTAAGTGGCCAGAGCAGGTCCCCAAGGGGGTATTGACGCGGGGTCTCAGTTCTGTGGCCGAGGGTGTCCGTTTCTGGGGCCCGGGCTCTGGGTCAGCCCGAGGGAGCCACCTGGG
Source organism: Erethizon dorsatum (assembly GCA_028451465.1). Lineage (NCBI taxonomy): Eukaryota > Metazoa > Chordata > Mammalia > Rodentia > Erethizontidae > Erethizon > Erethizon dorsatum. The sequence continues at coordinate 4,912,766 of CM051831.1, read as the reverse complement.
TGACATTCCTCCTGCGCTTTCAGAGCTGGTCACGGACGCAGCGCACAGGGCCGCACCCCGCCTTCTCCCCCAGCGCTCCCCGGATTCGATTTTACTTCCGTTCTTCCAGAGGCCGTGTGTCCAATTTAATATTTCTGAGTTAGTAGGAAAATAGACTGTACTTCACAGAAATCCACTTTGTGGCCAATTTCGTGGGTTGCAGCTGTTTCGCAGAGTGACAGAGCAGTGTGTTCGGGAACTGTGCCCTTTACTTTGTCCCCGAGAGGGGCCGTTTCCGGGAGTTAGATGGGGCTGTTCACTTTGTGTGCTCTGGAAAGTAGGGATGGAAACACCCTGAGGTTGGTCAGCAGCACCTTGAGGGGTCCTCTTCGTACCCCAGCTGGGGCTCAGGGGGCACTTGGCCCTGTGGGGTGCAGGTCTGAGGGGAGGGAGGGGATGGATTGGGGAGCCCCTCTTTGCTGGGAGCTCCCCCTGTGCCTGCTTTCCCAGTGGCAGCTTGTGTCCCTGGCCAGGGAAACCTGGGGAGTCCTGGGGAGCCCTGGTGACCTGCAGGCTGCCCGCGTGGAGCCCCACTCCTGCTGGGCCGTGGGCTTGGAGGCGCCTGTCCCACCCGCGGCTCGCTGGGCCCTGTCCCAGGGCCGCGACCGTGCTGGGCAGCATCGTCCCTGCCTTGTGCGCACGGCGCTGGCAGAGCGAGGCCGACGCACGCCCGCCTCCCCACAGGCGCTCCTGGACTGGATCAACGACGTCCTGGTAGAGGAGCGGATCATCGTGAAGCAGCTGGAGGACGACCTGTACGACGGGCAGGTGCTGCAGAAGCTCCTGGGTGAGTGGCCGGGGCCCCGCCGGACCGCGCGTCCTCTGCCTGCCGCGGCTGCATGGTCACCTGCCCTCTCATCAATTATCCAGTGGGTGCTCTGGGGACCAGGGCAGTCACGCACAGCTCCCAGGGCAGTCCGAGCATCTCTCCCATTGTGCCGAGGGGAGCAGGGAGACTGGGGTGAACAGGGAGTGTGTTCCCCTGGTCCTCCTTGCCCCGTGGACTCAAAGTTGCAATCCTCCTGCCTCAGCATCCCCTGAGCAGCTGGGATTACAGATATGCACCACTGCACCCAGCTGATCTCTTCATTCAGTGTCTAATGAATGTAACGGAGCACTGGGTGCTAGGGACACGTGACTTGTGGAATACACATGGTCCCTGCCACTCTGGAGCTCACAGCCAAGCAGAGCTCGCAGCCAAGTGGGGGTGCCTGGCTTGCTCCTGTTCGTAGGGTGCTGTGCATAGTCTGGGGTCAGATGTGCCCCTTTATTATCACAGTGGGCTTTGAAAACAACCCGGGGGTGCGCTAAATAAATGATCAGATGTCCCCAGTTGTCCCCCACGCGCCTGTTGTTTTGGTCTAGGACTCAACTGCATGCGCCATGGCCGTGTTCTTTCTGTTCCTTTTGTCTCTAATTCAACAACCCCCCACTTCCTGTTCCCCTCTCCCGTTCTTTCTGTCTTTCACGACAATTTTGAAGCCCCAGGCCTCTTGTCCCATAGAAGGCCAAGCTGCCTGAGTGTGTGTAGGGTTTTCTCATGAGCACACCCAGGCCCGATGAGGGCTGCCATCACCCAGAGGCGCTGGGGCTTTGGTCCCAGGAAGGTGCCGCCAGCCCAGCTCTCTACCGGAAAGGTGCTTTCTGTTTTTTAATGTGTCAGTTGCCTCTGAGGGGTGAGGCTCTGGGACCAGGTGGCCATCCTGGCACCCACAGGACAGTGTCCAGTCATCTGTGGCTGGGACTTGGATCCCATCGATGCTCATTCCTTAGATCCCTGAGAACCTGGAGGCTGCAGATGCCTGAGGGCTCTGTATTTGTCAAGTTTCCTGTCCATTCGCTGCCATTTCCTTCCGTAAACAAGCGCTCTCCCTCTCCCTCTCCCTTCTCTCTTTCTTTTTCTTTTGAGCACACTTATGGACTAATGGATTCTTCCTATTTAAAGAGGGAAGCAGTGTGTAGCCGTCAGAATCAGGGCTCTGCAGGTACAAGTCGCTTCTCCGCTGTCATCCTGTCCTGGTCTTTCTGTCGAAAGAGCTGGGAAACACGTATGTTTTAAAATCATGAATCCACACTGATACCTCTAATTCTGGTTCTGCACCCACGGGTCTCCCCGTTCTCTGTCTTCATTTGCATTGAGAACGTGGGCCCCAAAAACGCCTGTATTGCTCTCTCTGCCTGATAACAGCAAAGCTGGCTTCCCAGTTTCTGTCCCTTCTACTATGACGCGTGCCGAGTTTGACCCTTGGTCTTAGAAGAAAGGCTGAGAAGGGACCAAGTGTGCTAAGTAAAGCAGAAGGGTTCTTCGTCACTGTTTTTGTCTACCCAGTTAATCTACCAAGAGGAGAGTTCTGTGTTTAGAAGTTTCCTGAGTTCATTCTCTGCTTTTTGAGTGGTCATGTGATCAGCTGGATTCACAGTTAGGTAAATTTATTTCTGTCTGTATTCGGTTTCTGGGTATACATTTACAATTTTTAAAAAATTTTATTGAATATTCTTGACTTTAGGACATAAGGCATTTACATGGCTCAGAAATCAAAACTATAAAACGGTACACCTTGTAAAGTCTTAATTGTAATTCCTTCCTCCTGTGGACCCCAGGGGACTGTTTGCAATGGATGCTGATGAATCTTTCTTTGGTTTCTCTGCAACAATTAGCACTCACACACACATATACTAACTTTTCTTTCTTTCTTACACGGAAGGTGGCATATGCTATACAGTCTTACATTTTTCACTTAATTTAATCGAAGCACAGACATTCTACGTTTGACAGCAGAGTTTCCATTCCTGTGACTAGATCATTAAATGACTTGGTCACTAAATGAGGAATCACGTGTAGTATGTACACTGTACTATTCCGAAATGGTCAAAGGAAATGCCAACTTGATGAATGCTTCTATTGGCATAACTCTTAGTACTGTACTTTGCATACTGTAATGTATAAGAGAACATAAAGCTGTACTGTACAGTACAATCAGCAAAAATTACAGTACTGTACTGTAAAATGCAATCAGCCTCTAGTCTTACCATTTCTGCACCCCCTGAGCCATTTTCTGCCTTTTTGGAATGTTTATATCATTGTGCAAAACTGTCATATTTTCATTTTTTATTTTTTATTTATTTTTTATGTGGGTACCGGGAGTCGACCTCAGGACTTCGTGCCTGCCAGCAGGCCCTTGTGCCACTGAGCGATATCACCGGTCCTCTTTTTTCCTTTATGTGAGTACCGGGAGTTGAAATCAGGACCTCGCGCTTGCCAGGCAGGTGCTTATGCTGCTGAGCTATCTCTCTGGCCCCATCATTTTTTAAATAGAGTCCCTGCCCTGGTGACACTGATTTCTGTGTCGTGCAGATGCGCTGACAGATTTGACACCTAAGGAATCACTGGTGTTGGAGAGTGGGGGTGACACCCTGATTGGAAAGGATGTGGGGACAGTGAGCTTTGCACTTGAGGGGCGTAATTTAGGAAGGAGGAAAACAGGGGGGCGGAGGCCGTGGTTGCAGAAGTGGGTGGAACCAGGGAAGGAGTCCCACAGTTCTGTGACCTGTGTGGATTGGGGGCTCCTTCTGTAGGGGGTGACGAGGGAAGGGAGGGGAGAGTGTTTGATCCGTGGAACCTCGGCACTGTCTGGAGACCCCGGAAGGGATCGGTGATGTGTTGTACAGCCTTTCGGTCCTCACGAAGCTCTCACATGGTTGTGGGGCCCCAAAATGTGCCTCAAGAGCATCCCCCGGCATGTGTGGATAACAGACTTCTGGAAGGTCAGCAGGAGACCCCCCAACATTGAATGGGCTTGGCAGATTCTCAGTGTGGGGCTCCCTTCCATTCCACTCCTGGGCCTTTGATGGACCCCCAGAGCAAGCCCCAGCATCCCCAGCAGACCACCCCAGACGGCCCCCTCTTGGGGCTGGGAACGCTATGGAGACAGTTTGCAGTCCTGCAGGGGGACGCTATTCAGAAGAGAAAGCTACTGAGCATGTGCAGCCTGGAGGGGGCGCCCTGGGATAGGACAGGAGCCCCCGTAGGAAAGGAGGACTCTGGGGACGAGGGGCAGCATCTGCAGCATAGGGACCGTGTTGGGTTTGTGTCCTCTGCTCCGGGCATACGTTGCTCCTGTGGACCATCTCATCTTGTAGGAAGACCTGCTGAGGCTGGGGACAGGGAACTGGGCCACACAGCTTCCTCAAGGACAGAGTGATGGCTAGGCCACAAAGAGGGCATTTGGGAGGAGGGGATTTGTGTGTGTTTTAATCATCCATCCATTCATCCATTCCTTCATCTGCTGAGCACATATTCACCGGCTTCCTCTGCACACCACTGAGTCACAGTGAGAAATGAGAGGGGTCCCTGGCCCTCCGCACGCATCCAGCAGAAGGAAGACAAGGTGCCCAGAAGGAAATGGCACAGGGTTAGGGGTAGAGAACAGCAGGGTGGCGTGCGGGCTGGATGGTTGGGCAGCCCTCTGGGGAGCCAGCATCCGAGACGTCTGCTCAGAGTGTGGGAGGGGTGCCCGCCAGGGCTCTGCGGCGAGGGGAGCCGGGCGGGGAGGCTGGGGTGGGCGAGGGAGGCCCAGTTCACACCCGGCCCCAGTAAGCGATGGCTTTTCTCCCAAGTGACAGGAGTCGCGGGAGGTTTCGAGCAGGGCCATGATGTGATCAGAGTTGGCATTTTAAAAGGTCACCTGGGCTTCTGAGTATGCCCCATGGCAGGCCAGGCGCCGGGGAAGTGGCACATACCAGGGTGGGAGTGGCACCTGAAAGGGATGTCCCAAATTCCTCATTTGCCTGAACAGAGATGACCAGAAAGTAAAATCGCATGTGGCTAAGCGAGAATGAGCTTCCGTGGCTCAGGAATGAATCTGAGATATTAACCAAGATTGTTTCTTAATTATAAAGAACGTTAGCGGCCAGCGTTTTGATGTCTTGCCCTGTGGCAACAGCACAGTTATTCTCAGTTCTGCCAGGCCTCGTCGCCCTTCAGGTCTTCAGACTGGACCTGCGAGAGGACAGACAATTGTCACCGCGATGGCCAGCGAAGCGCACGGCTCCTGCCCAACACAACCAACAGGGGTGCAGCTGATGGTGAAGCCAACCTGGTTATTAGCTTCCTGCTTCCTTAAGAACCAGCGATGGAGAAGACCTGGCTCCTTCTCCACCCCTGGATGTGGAGATGTGGCTGGCGGCAATGGCACTTTTTATGGAAGCCGTCCCCCAGCCAGTGCAGTGCTCACTGCCCAAAACTAATACTTGCTAATACTTTTCAGAAGCAAACTCGAGTGCCGTGCTTGCATACGTTTGTTATTTCTGACTCCTTCACGTGCGTCTGTGGCTGTGGCACCCTGTAACCGTACATCAGGCCCCAGGAAGGGCTCTGAATTTACATTGGCTCCAGCTGTGGGTGGCTGTAAAGGACGCCAGCACCTCGCTGGACCACCTTATAGCACAGAGGCGCTTGCTGCCCTCTCACAGCCCGTACTTTTGGTTCCCTCTTCAGTTGGCCCCAGCCAAAGCGACCCTTACTCTGAAGCTGCCGAGGTTGTGTGTGGGTCCTGCTGCGTGGCTTTCGTTATCTGTAAAGAGCAACGTGAGGCTCACTTGGGCTCAGGCAGCCTTTTTAGAGTGGAGTGGATGCTGTTCCATCTCTTTTGAATATCTTGAATAAGCACTTGAGAAGGTGATCTGAACATCTTTTGTGTGTCGAGTGGTTTGATGCACCACTTGGACTGGGAAAGAGGACAGTGGACAAGAACACTCAGATATTAACCGAGCACCGGAGCGTCTTGCCTGGTCTTGTGAATGGTGTATGATGTAATTCCAGGAATGACCTTGATGTAGGCGTTCGAAAGCTCAATTCGTTTTTGCAAAGGCAGAGGCTAAAATCAAATAAAGGATTCTGGCTGAACATGAAGGCCAAAGCTGACTCCCTATGTCTGTGGTAGAGCAGAGGGCTGCAGGCAGGGACCTGAGCTATGAGCCAGGACCGGTCCGGAAGAGGCGGAGCCGGCGGAGGAGTGGGCGGGGCCAGCCCTGAGGGCGGGGCCGGGCGGTGCTGTCCGTGGGGGCAGAGGAGGAGGACGGGGCGTGGCCTCTGGCTTTGGCCTCCCTCCGCCAAGGATGCGTCATCAGAAGACCCCAGTGGGCCCCTCTTGTTGAGAGGAGGTCCAGAAGCAGCTGCTGGGCTCCTGCGGCAGGGCAGGTTCTGAGTGCACAGCTCTCTGTGGCTGCAGCGTCCTCTAAGGTGGACTGGGGCAGAGCGGGGGCCCGTGCCAGGTGCTGAGGGCTCCCAAGCTACCTGCTGTCCTGCTGCGGGCACACGGGCACACGAATCCCCCGACAAAAGTCAGTCTCCTCCTGAGAGCGCGCAGCCCACGTGGCCGTCACCCACAGTCACCTGCCACACTTGAGAGCCCCCCTTTTTCTGTCTCTTCCTGCACTGGGAAGATGGGGTCTGGGCCGTGGAAGCTGCTCCCACAGTTATGCCAGGTGATGCAGCTGCCACGAGGAGCGTCGCCCGAGACGCCGCGGGCTGGGTTGTGTACTCCCCATATTCCCGTGTTGACGTCTTCACCCCTCTACTGCAGAGCGGGGGTACGTCTGGAGAAGGGTTTTTAGAGAGGTAATCAAGTTAAAGGAGATCCTGTGGATGGCCTTTCCAACATGACTGGGGTCCTTATAATAGGAGGAGGTGAGGACACACAGAGGGGGACCATGTAGGGACACAGGGGGAAGACGGTATCCACAAGCCGAGGACGGGGCTTTGGGAGGAACCAGCTCCGTCTGCACCTTGATCTCAGAATTCTAGTCCCCAGGTCTGTGAGAACAAATCGCTGATGTCCAAGCTGCCAGTACGATTTGTTACGCAGCCCATGCGGACTGCAGCTCCTTCCCTTCCCCTCCACCCCCGGCGACGAGGCCATCTTCAGTGGGCAGGGTCGGCTGGCGGCAGGGGGCAGGTGGAGCATGCTGGGCTCCCTGTCTCTCCTGGTGGCCGACAGGCTGTGACCCTCCCTGCCTCTTTCCCCAAGGCCCCTGTCTGCCCTGTCCTTGGTTGCTGGACACCCATGACCCTGCTTGCTCTGTATTTTCAGAGCAGCCATGTGGATCTCTGTGGATTGTCCAGCCCGGAACTACAAGAGACAGGGGGACTCGTTTCCACTCCCCACAAGCTGTGATTGTCCCCTCACACTCCTCTGCCTACCCTGATCTTGTTTAGTCTGCTCACAACCCCACTGTGGCTGTCACCCGCCCCCGCCGTGTCCCTGCAGTGCAACCTCTCCTGTCCATGCCTACCCAGCGCCTAGGACAGTGCCTGTCCATCAGCAGATACTCAGTAACTGTCCCATGGGAGAATGAATGAATGGTGTGCTGAGCCTGGCAGGCATTGCTGTGCAATCCCCTCACCCTGCAGGGGACACCAGAACTGCTTGTCCTGCTGCCTGGGGGAGGGGAGGATGCAAAGAGAGAATGTTGGTGTCCCCAGGGCCTCCAGAGAGAAGGCTTTAGGCAGAGCTTTGTGTGGGTGTCATGTGCAGCGTAGAAAGCCCACAGTGACCAGCCTGGACTTGAGGTGTTCCATGGTCTCCTGTCGGGGTGGCGTGGCTGACAGCTGCTCTGTGCAGACGGCTGGCAGCGGTCAGGCTCTGAGCAGAGGACATGATAATCACCCTCCCAGGGAATTGTGCTGCGATGCTCTGTGCCGTGGCTTTTGTTGTGTGGCCGAGGAGATCTGTCAGGAAGCACCCTTGGCTTGGAATTCAAAGCGAGGAATTCAGAGGTCACCCAGGGCTCCTCTTGCTGTGCTGCCTTAGCGGTATGCTCCAGCGAGCTCTGCGGTCACCTGCCTGTCCCCTGCAGCCCCGCTCGCCCCCGAGGGAAATTGAAGGCATGCAGGGCTGCGCCTGGGCCTCTGTCTCAGTAATTGGATCTTGAACGTATGTGACAGTTCTTGCCCAGGCTCCTTCAGATTACTTCCTGCTCGCTCTTGGAAATCACGCAGTCCTGAGTTCTGCGGGTTTCTAATCAAATGTCTTCTTGTGGTGTCAAAATGTTAGAGAAATGGGAATGGGAGTCCTGGTGCATAGGGAGGCAGAGGTGGCTTTTTGGGCCTTTTTATTAACCTTGTCAAACACCTCTCCCTTCCGGGAACCCACGAGACTCCTTCCCCGGCCTCCTCGGCTCCTCCTTCCCCGGTCACCGCCTCACCCCCCACCTGCACCTTGAATGATTTTCCCATGCAGGGTGTTCCCACGTGGACATGCTGCTTTATCCTTAACGCTTCGCACCCCACACCCCGGAATTATTTTTGCAGGAATAAGAATGACCTCAAAGTCCTGGGTTTCTAGGCTTGGTGACCTGCCTGCCCTGGAGACCCCCATGCAAAAGACGGCCAGGCAGCTCTGGGGCCTGCTGCTTCCTCTGATGCTCTGCCTCTTGCATTGTCCTTGCAGAAAAACTGGCGGACCGCAAGCTGGATGTGGCCGAGGTGACCCAGTCCGAGATAGGACAGAGGCAGAAGCTGCAGACGGTTCTGGAAGCCGTGCATGACCTGCTACGGCCGCACGGCTGGGCGCTGCGGTGGAACGTGGACTGTGAGTGCCCCTGGGGAGGGGAGCTGAGGGAGCCTGTCCTCTTGTCACCGCATCGGGCCTTGCATTTAAAAACCGGCTCACCGGCTGCTCTCACAGAGGAGAATCCAGTCCCAGAATGCTAGGTGACTAAGCTCACACCTAAGAGCCGTCAGTACACGGTGGTTCTGTGTTCTCCCCGCTTCATGTGGAGGAGTCGATTCTGATGGGGCCGATCAGGGAGGCTGCAGAGGCAGAGGACTTGACTCCAATCACCCACAGTGCTGATGCTACGTGAGATGTTTTGCTGGCGACCCCAAAGCAGGTCCCCAGGAGCCCCTGCTGGCCTTGGGAATGTGTCAGAGTGGGCTGCACTGAGGACAACGTGACATCACAGTGTTCCCAGCACAGACATGAGCTGGCCAGGAGGCCGGACAGTGGTCCTTGGCCCTGTCCTCTTCTTCCTCCTCCTCACAGGGCAGTGGGGTGTGGCCTCAGGCCCTGGCCCCGGTTTCTTGGCAGGTGACCTTGGACAGAGCTGCCCCACCTCAAGTCACAGGGTGAGGGGGGCGGGTGCCTTCTAAACCCTGAAGCCCTGTACAGAGTGTGACTATGATGAGCAGCCAGGGACCCGCTCGGGCAGGGCGGGAGTCAGTGTCAGGTGTCCCCAGGACAGCGCTTGCCCTTGACGCCGACCCCGTGGGGATGGCCGCTTGTGCAGAAGGGGAGGTGTTCAGGGGCAGAGATAATAATGAGTGCGACTGTGACGGGCTCACATGGTTGTGACCCATCCTCCCCGCACCCCCTTTCACTGCTTTTAAAAACACGATGCTTTTAAAAAGGGCTTGGACACCAAGCTTTCCAAGCAGTGGCATAAGTCACCTTCAGACAGGGAGAAAGGGGAAGGAAAAAAAAAACTACAAACTAGACCTGAGTTCACTGGGATGTTGGTCCACTCTGCTTTTCCACACTCCTTGCATCCGGGTCTCCGCGGTCTCGCTGAGCCTGGGCCTCTGGATGCGGGCCCGGGTTCTGACAGAGGCCTCCCTTTCTTCCCTCTCGGCCAGCCATCCACAGCAAGAACCTGGTGGCCATCATCCACCTGCTCGTCTCGCTGGCCATGCACTTCCAGGCCCCAATCCGCCTCCCCGAGCACGTGTCGGTGCAGGTGGTGGTCGTCCGGGTGAGTACCCGCCCGGAGGCAATGTGACTCTCTCCTCCTGGAATTTTCCGGCTCTTTTTCTTTTTTTTTTTTTTTTTTTTCTTCCTCCCAGGGGGCTACTTTCCATTTCCCCCTCTTAACAAAATGCGTGTTTCACCCTGGCTTGGAGATAAATGATTGGAACGGGAACAATGGCACTGATTTGGAGAGAGGCAGAACTAGAGGCGTGAGAGTGTTAAGGTTTAATTTTCCAGAATTTTGAAAAGAGCATTCATTTCTCTCCGGAGCCAATGAGTCGGAATTCAATCCCCTTGAATGTGCTTATTACTCACTGGAGGAGGTTGAGACCAGCGGTATGAAATAGATACCCAAATTAAAGGCTCTCGCGTTTGCCGAGTATTAGAGCCATCATTCCCCATTATCTCTTCTTTAGGTTCATTTCTCTTGATTCACTGGGAGAAGTGGAGCCAGGGCCCAGGGTCCTTGTGACGGAGGTGGAGGTGGATTGACCTCTCCTTTGAGTTTCCTTTAGCTTGTAGGATCACCGAGTATGCAGCGATATAAGCGTATATTAAGCGCCCACTGGGTACTGTGTACTCTCTCGGGCAGCTGGGGACACTAAATGAGGAAAACACACCCGGGCCTGGAGGCGCAGCTGCTTCCACCAGAGAGCTGAGGCTGTGCTCGGAACCCGGATGTCCCGGGTGTGTGTGTTACTTGAGACATCCGGCTCCACGCTGGTGACCGGGTTTTCAACTTATCAGTCCCCTGGTCTCTGTGGTCTGTGTTTTCCAAAGCCATCCTGACCCCTGTGTTACCCCAGGAAAGGCCCTTGCTGGCCTCCGGCAAAGGTCACCTGCCATCTCTCCATGTTTCCTTCCTGGCGAGGATGTTTGTGGTCGGCAGGAGTGACGTGGGCCCCGGGAGGGACCATTCCTGCGGTCCCTCGTCTTGGACGCGTGCTCGCTCGCAGGCGGCCAGCTGGGAGAGGCTGCCCAAGGACCTACGTCAGCCTCAGGCCTCGAGAGCACTGTGTGGCTCGGGGTCGTGGGTATTTCCTTTCAGGCTTGCGCTTTTGTCCAAGATAATCATTTGGGTTTGCGGAAAGTTTGAGTGACCCAAGAAAGCACTTGCTGGTGCCTTCTATGCTGACCAGGGTCAAAGGATTCTTTGGGCCGTGCCCAACGTGGAGGAAACGGGGAGAGGAGGGAGTGAGGTCCGAGGAGCTGGCCAAGCTTCCCGGGTCCCTGCACCTCTGGGCTTGCTCTGGTGACTGGTTATCCAATCTGAGATACCAGGAAGGTGGCATTTCCTGGATGGAAGGGACGAAATCTAGGGCCTCATCTGCCCCCTCACAGTGCGGCCTCGGGCTGGCCACTCCGTTTCACTGAGCTGCAGTGGCTTCCCTACCGAACTGAGATCATGCTACAAACCTTTAACTCTTCAGCTTCGTGTCTCCGATGCCTTGGCCTGGGCCCGGCGTCTGGTAGGAGCTGATGCCAGGTTTGGTGTGGGAATACGTGAGCCGGTGTCCTGGGCCTTCCTCATCCTGAGAACCAGGCCCAGTGAGGCCGTGAGCAAGCTGACAGTGCCTGGCAGCGGTTACTCCCTAACAAGAGGCCACTCCAGACAGAGGGCAGCTCTGACCATGGGCGGTGTCCACGGGAGCTGCCTCTCCAGGAAGCAGATTCCCCAGCCCTCTGGGGTTCAAGTAGGGGCCTGCGGTGGTGGCTGGTGGGCTTCACTCCAAGGTCGCCCTGCTCCCCACCTCTGTGCGCCCCCGTGCACCTGCCAGACCCTTGAGAAGTACATCATGTGCACCTGTTAGCCTCCCTGGGCTGCGTAGCCAGTGCCATAGCTGCGGGCTTCAGACAGCAGATTGATTCTCTCACACTTGAGAGCCGGAAGTCTGAAATCAAGGTGTCTGCAGTGGCTCACGCCCTCCTCCTGTCCTTCCCAGCTTCCCTAGCTTGGGGCACCTCACTCCTCTCTGTGCCTCCGGGTCTCTTTCCTCTCCTAGAGTTGTCCGCCACATTGGGTTCAGGTCGCCATAATCCAGTGTGGCCTCTCCCTCACTGGCGTCTGCAAATACTTTTTTCTGAGGAAGATCGCATGTGGAGCTTTGGGGTGGACGTGAGCTTCAGGGACCCCGCTCAGGGCAGGGCATGCATCTTGTCTCACTGGGTGTCCCTGGTCTTCGTCCCTCTCAGCTGCGGAATGCAGCGGGAGCCCGAGCCTGGCGTTTCTCCTGGGCCAAGCTCAGCGCCTGGCACTCAGGGCAGTGTGGAGAACAGAGGATGGGGGGCAGGTTGGGGGGCACAGGATGCAGCTACCCAAAGGGTCCCCTGTGGTCACTATGGGGCACCCACCCAGGAGGGTCTAAGCTGGTCTCCTGCCCAGGGTGTCCGTCTGCATACGGCTTCTGCCACCCTGCCCCTCTGTCCCTCCCCTCACTTCTCTGCCTGCTTAGTTCTTGGGTGTTGATTTGTGTATCTTGGGGTTTTCAGAAGCGGGAAGGCCTGCTCCACTCCAGCCACCTCTCAGAGGAGCTGACCACGACCACGGAGTAAGTGGCCCCGCCGAATGCCCTCCCGCCCGTGACTTCCAGTCCAGGTCCCTGGGTCTCGGGATGCGCTGTCCATGCAGACCCTGACCAGCTCTCCTTCCCTGCCCACTTTCTTTAGTTTTTCCCAGTAGAACTGAGTTACCTCCCAAAGCCGTAGGTGTTTTCTGCCTTCCTTGGGTCGGGAGCTCTGAGAAGTTGGCTAGGGTGGCGGATGTTGCTTCAGGGTGGTCGCTGAGACCTGTCACCAACATCAGCCCCCTTGGAGGGAAGAGCCACATGTCTACACCCGAGCTTCCCTCTGGCTGTCATTGCCAAGCCCTCTCCATCTCTTATAGAGAGCGGGAAGGGGGGCTCTTCAAAGTCTAAAAGGCTCCAAACCGACTGAACATAGCAAATCAAATCAAATAGTATATTTGGTGTGTGGTTTTTAGGAGCCCTCTGACACCCCACTCGGGATCTTTAAAATCCACCACGTGTGTACTTCTTGCCTGGGCCTGTTTCACATGAAACAGTGTTGACAGAACGGATGGTCCCAGCTTGTCCCCCCGCTCAGTCGCAGTGGTTTGTCACTGCGCCGTCAATTCACATGGGGGCCTCCAGATACCTCCTGCATGTGTGTGCCATCGGGGAGGCCCAGGAGACACCTGTGTGTGACCCCCCAGGGTGCCCACCCCGGGGAAGGGACGGGCAGAGAGCGCTGGGGGGTGGGGAGGTGGGGTTCAGGCACACTCGTGGGTCCAGGGTGGAAGTCAGGGCGTGAGGAGTGCCGGGATCCTGTTTCAGCCGGATGTCGGGAGCCCAAGTCCCAAGGGAGGATGGGGGGCCCAGCCCCTGGGCAGCTGCACAGCGAGGGTGGCCCTGGGGTCTGGAGAAGCCACCGTCAACTCCACAGGCCGATGCCCAGGTCTGCCCACCAGCCTCCCGCCCTGCCACGAGTCTCTGGGTCCGATCCCTCCTGCCCCTGACCCTCCCGTGCCCTGGTGCAGCTGACGGCCATCCCCATCCTCCCGCCTGCTTTGGGTACATCTCACCCACATCTGCTTCCTGGTGCACCTCCTGCGGGACCAGAGCACCTTGAGTTCCTTCAGGCTTTGTCACCATCACCTCCCGTCTGGTCCCAGCACCTTCTGGTTCCTCTTCCTAGAGGTGGATGCGAGGTCACCCCTCCGGGAGGCCCTCCTGGTTTCCTTCCGGTTCCCAGAGCACCTCATAAACCTCCTCCCTCTGGGAGCCTGGCCCATGTGGAAATGCGGACTTAGGCACCTCTCTCTCTCCCTGGCGTCCCCAGAGCTGGGCGGGGCTGTTGATCTCTGTGTGGTATTTAACTTTGTGTGCCTGCACATAGTAGGTGCTCGTGTGACTGTTTATTAATTAAAGTGAAGCCAAAGGACTTGCACCTGGAGGGATCGGCGTGAAACAGCTTTCCCCGCCTCTCAGGAAGTGGCTCCCAGGCAGGGATTGTGTGGCCGCAGTGGGCGTCATTGTCCTTCACGCTGTCTGCTTTGGAGCCCAGCCCCGTGGGGCTGTGGACCTTTTGTGTCACTGTCCCTGAAAGTGCATTGTGTCTGCGAGCACGGGCAAGCTGCAGCCTCGTGTCCTGAGCTCCACGGTCAGGAACCGTGTCCATTCTCCGCTCCCGGGGTCTGCACACGCCCCCTGCTCACCGCTGCACTCGGCCTCTGTACCCGAGGGGAGGGCGATTTACTGCTGAGCTGGTGCCAATGCCACCCACATGTGGGGCCACACTGTCACAGGAGCAGGGCGGAATGTGGCGAACTGCAGCTCTGTCCCTCACAGTCCTTAACTTGGAGGTCAGGGCGGCTTCCTCTGGTCACCCTGCCTGCCCTGTCATGACACTCACAACCCAGGCCTGCCCAGAGGCCTCCTGACCTCTCTCTCTCTCTCTTCCTGTCTGCAGGATGATGATGGGCCGGTTTGGTAAGTAACATGGCTGGGATGATGTGAGTGGAGGGAGTCTGAGGTCCCCGGCACGCTAGGGTGTCCCAGGAAGCTCCCAGGGTCACCTGGTAGGGTAGGGCAGGGGGACCTGGATCCGTGGGCTTCCCAGCCCCCATCTCAGAGTCGGGAGGGGTAAAGGATGGGGAAGTGGGGGTCTCTCGGGTGTGGGGAGCTAGCTGAGGATGGAGGTGGGTGAGGAAGTCGACCCACAAGGACTGGAATCAGTGGAGGAAGCGGGGCACGAGGGCTGCCTTCTTGGGGTGAACGTCATGCCTAGGTTTCCCACTGGAAGGCTTCCAGTTCAGGACGTCTCCCTGGAGTCGGGTCACTGGGGCGCTGGTCACCGCTGGTGCCCCTTGGCCTCTCTGCCACCTCTGTGGAACCAGGTGGGAAAGAAGCTGTTGTGAGGGTTGAGTGAGAGGATGTGTGCTGCCTGGACACGGGGTGCTGGTTACTGCGTGTTTTGGGGGCTGTCCCCGGGGGGGCTGCTCCATGGCTCTTGCCGTCTCTGTGAAAGTCTGGGGCTCCTCCACTCAGATAGTTGCTCAAGGTAGCATTAAAACCCTGAGAGACAGCCGGAGGTGGCCCATCCTTGGGTTCAGGGGTGGGGTACCCCCAGTCCCACTCAGCAAGAGCAGACCCCTAGGTTGTTACCTTGAGGTTATTACGGGGCCTGAGGTGTGCACCCTAGCAGCATGAGGGGTGGATGTGGCTCTCAGGTCTTGACTTGGAGCAAGCGCAGGGCGAGAAACTTTCTCCAGGGCTGTGCTGGGAAGCTCACAGCCTTCACTGTTTTTTTTTTCCGAAAGAGTAGTTCAGCTCTTTTTACTGTGTTTATTGTGTAAAACAAACAGACAAACAAACAAAGGGGGAAGGGAGCCTCCTGTTTACAGTCACCAAGGGAGACAGCAGAGGGGCAGCCGTGGCCTGGCATGGGACATCACCCACCCTGCTCTGCGCCTGGCCCAGGGTGGCCTGTTTGCTGCCTCTGCACATGGGAGACTTGGGCCCCTTGGGTTCTTGGCTCTCTGTGGGGTGGGCTGGTGGCACCCACACTTCCACTGTGTGTGGCATCCCCAGGTTATGAGAATCAGGCCAGGTGCCCAGGGTGTGGCTGCCAGGTCAGAGCCAAGTGTGGGGACATTTGAGGCCCGTGGTGTCCTAGGTACTTCTGAGGAGGCCTGAGCTCCTGAGATGAGATGAGCAATTAGTCAGTGACAGGCAGTTAGTTCCGCCCCCACCTCCTGGCTTTGCTGATGCCAGCAGGAAGTCTCCTGGATACGCTGCTCCTGGCCTCCCCTCCCTCTGTGTCCTCAGCGGCCTGCAGGGCCTGCTCATCAGGCCTCCTGGGGCTGGGCATCCTCCCAGGGGTGCCTGAGTCCAGCTTGCTGCCTCCGGCAGTGGGTGGGGAATCATAAAGCACCCTAATCCCTTCCCTTTCTGGCCGCTCAGCTCCCCTCTCCTGCTCAGGCGCAGCGCTGTGTCTCCCTCACTGTTCTAAGAGCACCCCAGGGTGCTTCTCCTTCCAGCCCAGCACTTGAGCTGTTCACCCTGTGGATTGTTCCATGGCTCACTCCTTCTGCTCTTGGCCACTTGTCACTTGCCCAGGACCCCCCGGCCGCACCAGCATTGGCTGGCTCTCCTCCCCACTTCCGGGAGCCCCCTGAACACAGGCCTGCCCTCCTGGCCACTGGCCACTGGCTGGGCTTTGCCAGAAGCCTAATTCTCTGCCGCTACCTCTGAGCCTGGAGGGAGGGGCTCTGCCCCACACAACCCACCCTGCTCATTGTACCAGCAGGCAGCTGGGCTCCCGAGTGCATCACCTGCTGTCAGCACCCCGTCCTGGCCCTGGCCGGGGTGGGCATCGGGTTTCTGCTCCCCTGGGAGCTGAGGTTGTAGCTGGTCTCCATGGCAGCGGCTTTGCTGGTTGCCTCATCTCTGGCAGGCAGCCCCTCCCCCTCCCCAGCTCCCCCCAGCCCAGAGCTCCTTCCCAAGGCCATGTGGGACCTGGGACAAGGGGAGGACCTGCTCCCCTCATTCCTCCTTGCCTGGCTGTAACCCCTGGCCTCCCCTCATGACTCTCATTTCTTCCAGCAGAGCTGGATCTGAAACTCCAGCCCACTCACCTCCTCTGGGCACCATGCTGGCCTCAACTCCCCTGTCCCAAGGGACACCTGAACCAGCTCACGCCTCCCTTTGTATATTCTGTTCCCTCTGCCTATAATGCCTTTGTTTCCTGTTTTGAGACAGGATCTCAGTATGTAGTCCAGACTGGCCTCGAACTCGAGGTGATCCTCCTGCCTCAGCCTCCCGAGCGCTGGGATTACAGGTGTGCCCCACCACCCAGCCTTGCAGTGCCTTTCTTCCTCCTCTCGCCCCTGCAAACCCCAGCTCAGGTTTCAAGGCTCCTTCTTGGCCTGTCCCTCTGGTCTTCGACCCGCGGGCCCAACCTTGGATGCCCCCAGGGACCAGCTGAGAGGGACATGGCTAGGTCACTGCCCTTTGGCCTCTGTTCGCGGCGGCAGTGGGGGAGGTGTCATTAGGGGAAAACCATTGAGTCCTTGTCCTGTGTCCGGCTCTCTGACACCACACCTCCCCTCTCCCACAGAAGCCAAAAGTCCAGAATTTTGAGCAAATCTTCCTGTTAGAAAAAACAAAAACAAAAACGAAAAAACATCGCCAGCAAGGGAGACAACTTTGCTGGGACCAAGGGGTGCAGCTGGGCTGTGCTGACCTGGTCCCCGGGTCACCGCCTGCTTTAACTCCTGCACAGCGGGGCAGGGCTGGCGGAGGCTCCTGCTTTTGGAGGAGGAGGAGGCAGGTTTGGAGAGGGAAGACGTTTACCCAAAGTCTGTAGACTTCTTTTATTTGTTTTTGCTGTGCTGGGGATTGAACCCAGGGCCCTCGCAGTGAGCTGTATCCACAGCTTTTTAAAAAAAAATTTGAGACAGGATCTTGCTAAGTTGCTAAATCACCCAGGCTAGGCTTTAACTTGCAATCTTCCTGCCTCAGCCTCCCAGTGTGCCACTACGCCCAGCTTAAGTCTGTGGATTTTAGCCACGGAGCTGGGATCTATTTTCATTCCTATAGGGGCACACGTCGGCCTTTAGGTGGAGGAGGCCTTGTGCCCTCCCCCAACATGTGCACACACACACATATGTATGCACATGCATGCACACACGCGCATACTTTCCTTCTGTCCCTTTTTGCCTCTCCCCTCTCCCCAAGCCAGGGAAGAGGCTCTGGGCTGGGCCATGAGTGGCCTCCTGGGCCCTGGCCCTTGGGTGCCCAGCACCTTCTTTCTAGGGCTGGGTGGGGAGGAGGGCTGGGCCCCTTTGGCCCGCTCGCTCTTCCCCCTTGCATGGGAGAGGGTGGTGGCTCCGGCGCAGGCGGGAAGGGGCGCCCCACCCCACCCCACCCTACTGGGCTGCACTCCCTGGGCTCTGCCCTGAGGGTGGAGCCCACACCACCGATGGCCTCGGGCTTCTGTGCTGGCCTCGTGCCCCCCCATGCTGTCCCCCGGGGACCGTGAGGATAGCAGTCAGGGACACAGGTCCCTCCCAAACACCTCCTCCCCTCCTTCCTGCCTGGTGGCGACTCCCTAAGCTCCGTGTCAGCAGCAGAGTAGTTGGGGCTCCCCAGGGAGGAGGGGGGGAGGGAACACCTTGGGGAGACGCGAGCTGCCTGTCCCCGAAGCTGTCCCAGACACAGATCCCCCAGGATTGCTGTCACAGACTCTGAGCACTGGCTGCCAACCTCCACTGTTCTGCGAGCAGGCAGTGGGTGGCTCAGCTGTGAGGAGTTGATGGCCCAGCACACGGCAGACAAATCAAAATGAGACGCCATCTGAGTAGTGCTCGCGAGGTGGGCACAGACCCCGGGTAGGAGGACAGAAAGCGGAGGCGGGGAGCCCCTCAGAGGAGGTGGCCTTGGGAGCAGGCAGCCAGGCAGCCAGAACAGCAGTGCAAAGGCCCCGAGGCAGGCGTGTGCCGGATGCGAGGATGATCACTGAGAGGACAGCACTGAGCCCGTTACGGGCCATGGGAGAAAGAATGGACTTTAGCCTGAGTGAGGAGACGCCTTTGCGGGTTTAGTGGGCTTGGAGAGTGAGAAGGGAAGCAGTCTAGATGTACCCGGAGGGCTGTGATTGCTGGGGAGGGGGAGGGGACATGTGGAGGGGGCGGGCAGGTGAGCGGGAGCTGTGGCCGCCTGGGTTAGGGGCGGTGGGGCGTGCAGAGGGCGGCACTTACGGCGGGATGGGATTCACAGAGGAGATTCCCTGGGAGACAGGGCAGGTCGAGGTACAGTGTGCCCGGGAGGGTGCCCACATACGTTTGCGCAGTCCCTGCTGAGCCCGGATCTGGAGTAGAGGGTGCCACATGGTCTTCCAGCCCAGCCTTGGTGTTGATCCAAGCACCCTGTGTCCCAGGCCTTACCATGTGGCCCCACTGCTCTGGCAGGAATTCAGGGATGCTGGCAGGCACAGGTGCAGGGGCCACACGCCTGGGGACCAAAGCTGGCTGGTCCATCCTGGACCCCCAGGATGTTGAGTGTCCAGGTGGCACCCAGGCTGCCCGTGAACCCCTCTCCCCGTGTCTCTTTGCATGTCCTGGCAGAGCGGGACGCCTTCGACACGCTCTTTGACCACGCCCCGGACAAGCTGACCGTGGTGAAGAAGGTAAGGAGTGGGGGGCTGTGTCTTCCCCTAGGGTCCCCGGGTCACCGCTCCAGGCCCCCTTGTCCCCCCAACCAGCTTTCCACAGCCCCAGCGCCTCCTGTGGGGAGGAAGGGGGCAAATGTTTGGAATCTGAGATGTTTGCTGCGTGGACTGAAATGTAATTACAGTCAGATATGCGACAACTAAGGTGCATAAAATTAGCACCTTTTAACTCAGAGTCCCCGCTCCCTGGGTGGCTTCCTGCCCTCCGTCTCCTCCTGTGAAGCAAATTACGAGCCTGAAAGTGGCAGGCAGTTCGTGGCACTTCACTCTGACTTGACTGAGGCCCTTTGTCAATGTGGAAATGTTTGCAAGCGTGTCAACCTGCAGGCTGTCACCAGCCTCATTACCGCCAAGCCGCATTCGCGGCCGCCCAGTAAACAAGCTGCCTGCAGGCACAGACTCTCGCGCGCACTTGGCCTGTTTCCCGTCGGGGACCCTCGTGACTCTGGAGTCCTGGCGGGAGCTACCAGCTGCCAGGGCATCTGCTGGGAAGGGTTGTTCCCCCTAAGGAGTTGAGGCTCTGCAGACATCCCTTCCCCTCCTTCCGGTGACCCAGAGCTTCCATTGCGCATGCCCGCGACCTGGCTAGCAGTGTCCCCAGCTGTCACACTGAGCAGCATCCTGACTTCCCAAGGAGAGCTTGCTGGAAGTGTTTACCGAAGCTGCTGTGGGCAGTGGGGTTTGTTTCTCTTCCTTTGGGGCAGGGCCTGTGACCTTCCTGTGGAACCCTTGCGGGGGAAGTGCTGGTCCTGGGTCACACAGTGAGCTCAGGAGTTCCCTCTGGGCTGGGCCAAGCCTTCCAAGCCTCCCTGGGTCGTGGCTGCCAGGCCTTGGGCCCGCAACGCAGTGCCCTGCACCCACCACCCCGCCCCTCCCAGCCCTGGGGCCCCAACAGCACCAGCCCTGTGGACATGCAAGGGAGGAAGAGTCTAAGCAGAGTCCCTCACCTGCTGGCGGTGACCTGGGGCGGGTCACACACCGCCAGCCTCAGTTACCCCAGCCGCCAAGCGCGGACAGAGACATTACCCACCTCTCAGGGGCACGGTGGGGATACACCGAAGTCACGTCTGTGCACGCTGCGTGGTCCCAGTGTTGAATACGACAGGCCAAGGGCAGCTTGCGTCTTCCGGGAGACAGGTTGCCAGTTCATCTTTTGCAAAGGTGCATTTTATAGGAACAGAGAAGAAGCAATACCTTGTATTTGCCTTATGGCTTCCAGCCCCCAGCCTGCCCTGCCCCATCCCCCATGGCAAGTTGCAGCGCGTGTGGCTCCCTGTGCCCTGGAATGAAGGCAGGGGGCACTGTCACCTCCCTGGGACCCCTCCCCAGTCACATCCAGCCACAGACTGATGCCAGAGCTTCACAGATGCGTCTGGGCTGGTGGCTACTCAGCCACCCCCTGCCTCCCTCTTAGCCGGGGACAGCACCAGGGTCCATGTTCCTCCCACGTGCCCAGGAAGCTCCCCACGGTGCTGTTTCCCAGGCAGGACTCTGTCCCTTGGTATCCCTGTCCCTACCACCGGGAGTCTGCAGAGCTCACAGGCCGGGGCTCTCTCTTCCTGTCTCGACGTCCCCAGCACCAAGCATTGCACCTGGCACAAAGTAGTGCCTCAGCAAATCCAGACAGAGTGAATAAGAAATGGTGTCACAGCCAGGGTGGGGCAGCTGGGGCAGAACTGAGTTTCCATTAAAGTTGGGATTGATTGCTGAGAAATTACAGGGCACAAATCTTGCCGGAGGGAAGCCAGTGGCTCTTGGTTCCCAGGTGAGAGCATGCAGAGCACCCTACAGCCCTGGGACGAAGCAAGATGTATTGGGCATGGGAGGGGCCGCCTTTCCCTTGCCACCCTCGGAGTCTGCCCTTTGGCATCCAAGGTCACATCCAGGATGCACCTGGAAACTTGATTCTCTTTCCTGACGATTTTATTCGTAAGAACACTGGTATTCTACATGGCTGCTAAATATGGTGCGCACATGCGTGGATCAGAATCGGGCACGCGGGTTGGTGAATAAAGGTGTGTGATTTCTTCTCCAGCTGCCTACACATGGGCACTAGCCCATGAAGGCCAAGGGCTGCTGTAGAAATGCTGCATTTGGAACCTGGGCCCTTTATCTCAATCAACAGAGGAGATTCCAGACGCTTCGCAAAGCCGGGGCTGGGAAACGTCGTCTCCGCCCCGCCCGGTGGGGATGGAATGCGGCCCCTGACGGCTCTCTCTCTCTTTGGTTTGACAGTCGCTCATCACGTTTGTGAACAAGCACCTGAACAAGCTGAACTTGGAGGTGACAGAGCTGGAGACCCAGGTACAGGGTGCTTTGGGCTGACAGGTCAGGCCAGACCATTTTGTGCGATTAGAAATTTCTCCTGGGGGCCTGTTTCTGAGTTCGCTTTGTGCCTTCTTACAAGGGCTCAGCTGTATTGGACCAGGCCCCGCCATAATAACTCCATGGCAAGCTAATCACTCATTTCCAGAGAGGTCACATTCTCAGGCCTGAGCATTAAGACTCCAGCATCTCTTTTTGGGAGACAAAGTTCAACCCATCATGCCCTCCAAGGCTCCACCTCCAGCCACCCCAGAGCCTCTGCATGTGTGGGTCCCTGTGCCTGGAACGTCTGTCCTCTCTGCCTGCATGGTGGGGCCCTCACCCTTCGCCTGGGTCTGTGTCTAACCGATGCTAAATAAATATCTTCCAGTGAATGTGCACAGGATCTGCCTTCGGCGGTAAGGTGTATAAAAAATACCCCGCCCACCATAGCCAAAGTCGCATGGTGAAAATATGTTTTCAAGCACTTAGTGAGCATTAAGGACAAAATATAATTTTCCCCGGATTAGCTGGGTGCTTGAATTTGGAGTTTTCTGCGTTCTGAGTACAGACTTCTCTAATGCATAGCTGATCCTTCTTAAACCCCTGGATAGGTTCTCCCACTTCTTTCCCTTTCTTTAATTTCTCTCACTTACTTTTCTAATTAAAAAAGTAATTCAGGTTCATTATGGAAGTGTCTGAAAATGCAGATAAGCAAAACAAATAAAAGTCATCTGTAATCCCATCCCCGAGAGACAGCGGGGCCCAGGGTTTTGTGGCGACTGCTTGCCTCTCCACCCGAGTGGCCGGCTGTGCATGGGCGGCAGGTCTGCGTGTGGAAGCCGAATGGCCCATTTTCTAATGTGTGTATTTATTTGTGCATCCTTAGCAGACACGTTTATATTATTTGCAGCAGTTTTCCAATTCATCTGCTGCAATTCATCTGCTGCACATTGGCTGTTTGACACGTTCAGTCCCGAAGCCTGTGGAGTACAGAGTGGAAATTCTCTCTCCTCTCCTGCCCTCTCCCCTCCAAACTCCCCCGGCAGATCTAGGTACAGGGAATGGTTGGATGTTTCTCTCCTGAGATGTTTTATGAGCATAAATGTGTTTTCTCAAATAACAGTGGATCACACGGTACAGCTGTCCTGTGCTGTGCTTTTTGTTCCTACATTTATTATTGACATCTTTTCTTGCAGGAGAAAGAGCATGCGTGCACGTGTGTATGTGTGTGTGTGTGTGTGTGTGTGTGTGTGTGTGTGCCTGTCAGATCCTTTCTCTCCTGTTCAGCCTGTCGATCTAGACTCTGTCACTTTTAATAGCCGCTTCTCACAGCTGGCAGGCCGCGCTGCACTCTGAAGCTGGCCCCTTGAGGTTGGATGTTTCCATGCTGCTGTGCAGGGGACAGCGACATCTTCGTGCACAGCCACCTGCGGCCTTGTCCCTTCCTTGGGATTAACTCTTACCGTGGAGGTGCAGAGCAAGGCAGCACGTGCTGTGCAGGCGCGGGATGGTCTCCATGCTCAGCACTGTCCTGGGCGACTGTCCCTCCTCAGATCAGTCCCAGAGCCACTGCGTCTCACATTGGATTGCCTCTGTCCTTATTCGCTCCGCAGCCTTTTTTTTGGAGAAAGGAGGCAAAGTCTGCTCTGCCCATCAGCTGAGACCATGCAGTGACCAGGGAGCCCCCAGAAGGACGCCCACCTGGTCACGGATTGCTTTACTCCTCTTGTATGGGCCAGACAGGGCTTTTCATATCAGGTGGTGGTGATTTCACTTTTTCCCTTTTTTGTTTTGTTTTTGAGACAGAGTCTTGCTATGTCATTCAGGTTGGCTTTGAACTCACTAAGTAGCCCACTGTGGCCTCGAACTCACAGGGCAGACCCTAGGCCCCAGCTAGACACACAGCACATCCCATCCTCCTAGTGCCGCCTTGCACTCAGATCTCTCTCTCTCTCCCCTCCCCTCCCCTCTTTGTTCTTTGTGGATTGGGAGTTGAGTCTTGGAGACTTCGACCCAGCCTTCCTGGCTTCCAGACATCTTTCCTCTGTGCGGGAGGGATAGATCGTTTGACTGTAAAATCTTCTCCTTCTCTTTGAGCATGCACGGAATGCTCTCCCAGAAATGTCACCAGGTGTTTCTCTGCAGTTTGCAGACGGTGTGTACCTCGTCCTGCTCATGGGCCTTCTGGAGGACTACTTTGTCCCCCTCCACAACTTCTACCTGACTCCAGAGAGCTTCGATCAGAAGGTACGGGCGTGGGCTGGGTGCAGTGGTGCACACCTGTAATCCCAGCACTCTGAGAGGCTGAGGCAGGAGGATCGCAAGTTTGAGCCCAGCCTGGGCAACTTAGTAAGACCCTGTCTCAAAAATTAAAAAACAAAAACAAAAAAGAGCTCAGGGTGTAGCTCAGTGCAGAGGACCCGGGTTCAATCCCCAGTACGGCCAGGGTCTCTGTCCCTGGGCGTGACCCAAGCCTGCTCGCTGAAGGGCACAGCCGAGGGTGACCCCTTAGCTCTCTCTGCAGCCTCTTTAGAACCTGGAACCCGCTCAGCAGATGGGGGACTGTGACTCGCGGGATCACCGTCGGTGGTGCACAGCATGTCAGTGCTTGGTTCGCCATGTCCTCCTTGGGGTCTTGGCCACAGCCTGAGTCACATTTAATCACTGTGGTCAAACGTCAGTGGAGCTGCGTATCCCGCTCTCCTCACCACATGCACACCCCTCCTGTTTCCTGCTGCTCTGTGAGCTTCCTAAATAACAATATTCAGGGGTGGCTCTGTGCCAGTGTCTACCTGCTCCCCACTCCTGGGCATTGATTTGTGTCTGTTTTATGGCTGTTCAAATAATAGGGCATCTTCTTGAGTGGGTACAACCAACTCTCCGCATCTGCAGGGGTCTGGGACACCCCCAGACTCCAAAATGCATGGATGCCATGACCCTTAGATAAGATGGCACCATGTTGGCACAGAGGCCATGCCCATCTTCCCTAGGCTGCATATCATCTCTCGAAGACTTGCGAAACCTAATGCAGTGCAATGCTATGTAAATAGTTGCTATCCTGCATTGCTTAGGGAATCGTGACGAGAAAAAACTCTACATGTTCAGTATGGATGCAGTTATTTTTCCAAATGTTTTCCATCTGCCTTTGGGTTCATCTGCAGAGGGGGAACCCACAGATATGGAGGACCGGCTACATAGATGTGCGTGTGTTCATATGTACTCTATATGTGGCATTCCTGTGGTTGTGTTCTTAGGAAAATTTCCCAGATAAGGTTGTTTCAAGTCAGTTCTTGAGGCTGGGTGCCCACCCCGCCCTGGCACCGTCCCTGTCCGGGGCTTCTGCAGTTGAGCCTGAGCCACCTTTAAACCTCGGCCAGGGCCGGTCTGGATTGCTTTGGACTCACTGACATGTGTCATTTAATTTCCCCAAAGTGCTAGACCTGTGAGTCAGGAGGCAGACAATAGAAGCTGCTGGCGGCAGCCAGGGAAACAGCAGAAAATGGGGCCAGCATTTACCAATCTGCTTGCTCCTGGCACTGCACAGCCTGTTTGCTCATGGCCAAATGTCGCTCCTGGCTTGCCTGCTGAGTGGAATCGGAACAGATTGGCGAGGTCTTGGCACGGCGGCTGCGGCGTCGGTGCTGAATGGAGAGAGCGTATGGGGCTTGGGAGCAGAGGGAAGGGACAGGGCTGCAGGACCTGTCAGTGCCGCCCACGCTGTTGCCCGTGTCCCAGAAATCAGAGGTCACACAGTGAGGTCAAGATGTCCATGTGTTCCCAGGCCCTGATGAGCCGGGAGGCAGCAGCGTGGCTTTGGGGCAATCTTTGCTTTGTTCCAGCTAACGATGCCGACAAGAGCCGTGGATTTAGGCAGCTCTAGAACTGGGCCTCTTGCCAAGACTTTGTGCAAATGGCAGAGGCGGCGTCGCCCCGGCCCCAGCTCCCCTCTGTTTGAGGATGAACCTTGTCCGTGGCTGCCCTGGCCCAGAAGGCGCTGGGCCCAACTCCGCTCCTTCCTTCCCTCTGCCGGAAAAAGGACTCTGCAGGCCGTGAGGGCCGTCAGAGGGGTGCAGGGATGGTCCCACGTGGGCACCCTGAGTTTTCCATGGGGCAGGAGTCTTGTCTTGCTCTCCCTCCCGTGTTGCTGCCTGTCTGCGTTTTATCCGCAGCTTGTTTTGCACGCAGCTGTGTGCCAGTGCACGCGTGTGTGTGCCCGATTCCCTGGGTGGCGGCTGATGGGGAGGAGGCAGGGGGCCGGTGGGGGATGGCGCGGATTCTGGACCGGACTCGCTGTGTGGTCCAGCCCTGGGGCCATCTCTGTGCTCTTCCGGTTACAGCTGCCCCACCCCATGCCCTCTGGGCAATGGGTGATGGCCCCTACCTCACTCAGCGCCAGGCAGGGCTGCGAGGTCTGTGTCAAACACTCGGGTCACATGCCACACGCTGGCCATCCCTGTCCCCCGGGGGGGCTGTGCTTTGCGCCCTCTGCATCCCCCATCCTGGCTCTTGCCCCTTCTCTGTGCCCAGTGCTTGCCCTACCTTCACCCTGGCCCAGGCACAGTCTCCCCTCTCCCCAGGCCCTGCTCCTGTCCTGCAGGTCAGGGCACCTGACTTCCTGCCCCATGTCCCCATTTCCTGCCTGGCCAGCAGAAGGGCCGGGAACCTCGCAGGCAGGACCTGGTCACGGAGCCTACCCGTCCTGGGTAGAGATGGCCTGTCCTCCCCCTGGGTGGTGCCCCTGTGCCTAGTGGGGCCAGCGTGCTGGGGGTCCTGGCAGACTGATCCCCCTGTTCTTCTCTGAATACACCAAGCTGCTGTCTAACCTGGTGGGTTCCCCTTGCCAGAGGTTAGCAGCTTTGCTGGCTAATTATTAAATTACATCGTGAGTAACATTATCGTCCAGGATTCTGATTGATTTTCACCAAAATCATGACAACATTGTTGCGGAAGGGCTGCTTGATTCCTAAGAGCCCTGACATCCTTTCCCACTCTGCCCTCTGCCAAGTTTGGTTTGTTGTTGATGCTGGGCGTGACCGGGTTCACCTGGATGTGGGTGGCCTTGAAACACAGCCACAGGGGCGCTCATTCCGACCTCTGCAGCAGAACAAGAGCCCGGAGCCCTGACCTGAGAAAGGCGAGGCCCTGTCATTTCTGGGAGAAGCCACGAGGGGTCTGGATGTGTCTGCCTTTCTGTGGCATCAGACAGGTCTGGGTGGAGACTGGGGTTAAATTCCAGCAGGGTCCACGGTCCCAGCTCAGTGGCCCAAGAGCACCATGTCCCACAGACTCCTGGCCAGGCCACCTGCACGTGCCCAGCTCTTCATGGCCCTCCTGGCAGTTACAGGGTGGCTGCCCTGTGTGGGGGCCATGCCTAGGCTGGGTGTCTCTGCAAGGGACTTGTCCTCCCAAAGCCTCAGTTTCTCCATCTGTAAAATGGGACCACAGTTGCTTCTCATCACATGGCCAGAGTCTGGGGCAGAGTGGGGACTCAGTGGCCCAGGGTCCTCTAGGGCAGGCAGGGCACCATCTTCTTTCCATCCCCAGCCTCAGGTCACAGGTGTGGGGAGTGGGAGCCATCTAGCCAGTATGTGTCACCCTGTGCTCCACCCTGGGCTTCCTTGGTCCTTGTGGTCATAATAAAGGCCCCCCTTCCACACTCGCTGTCACCCTGATTTCCAAAGGGGAGCAGCAGGTGGCCAGCAGGCCCTGGGGGGACCATGGACCACAATGCTGACTTCCTTCCTCCTCGGCAGGTCCACAACGTGGCCTTTGCCTTCGAGCTGATGCTGGACGGGGGGCTTAAGAAGCCCAAGGCTCGCCCTGAAGGTAAGGCCCAGCTGGGTCCCCACAGGCAGCCTCAGCGTGGCAAGGCTGTGAGACCAGGGCTCAGGAGGGGCTGGCAGGCTGGATGTGTCGATTCCCAGGAGGCCTTGGGACTCAGGCTTGCTGGTCGGGCTCTGCCAAGCCTGTCTCAGGGCCAAGAGGAGCTCACTGGCGGGGCTGGCAGTGCTGGCCCTTTCCCCCTTGTTGCCGGGGCTGGCCTTGAAACCCCGGCCTAACCTCAGCCTCCGCAGTGCTGGGATGACAGTGAGGCACCACCGTGCCCAGGCTTCCGTGCCGGTTCCTTAACAGCCACTTGACCTTGCCGGCCGAGGCCTCTGGCCACAGACCCCTGGGCCGAAGTGCCTCTCCTCACATCTGGAAGATGCTGGGGGCTTCCTGAGGGTCAGTGTCAGCCGACTAAGGGCTCCCAAGGCCCAGCAGAGGGCACCGCTCACGAACAGGGACTTGGCACATTTGTGCTTCAAGTGGGTCTGAGCAGGGGCAGGGCCACCTCACTGTCCCTGCCTCTCCAGGACCTCCCTTAAGGAGACCTCCATGCCAGGAAAGAGGACCTCGTCTTAACCGGAGGTTCACAGGGCTAAGCCTAAGAGCCAGGCAGCTGGCGGGGCCTTGGGGACCACAGAGGGACACCTGGGAATGGGCTGAGGGTCATGATGTCCCCGGATGGAGCCCTGTGCTTTCATGCAGAGGCCAGTGGTGCTGTGGATGGCAGGCTCTGGTAGGATTTTCAGTGTTTTGTTTCCCAGCGAGGCGCTTGAAACCTATGGAAGTTCACACCCAGGGCAGCTGCCCCTGGTTTCCCAGTGATTCTGCAAGGTGAGGGCAGGGACTGTGGCCTCCCACCCCAAGAGTGTCCCCAGCCTTCGCTGCCCGGGCTCCGTGGCCATTGCCCTTCCCATCTCACTGCCTGCATTAAGTGTTGGTGAGATGAGGAGTCCAGGTCCACAGAGAGCACTGCTGCCTCCTCCAGCCCACGGAGCCAAGGTCATGTGGTCAAGCCATTCCTGCTGCCATCTTGGTCTTCTCACCCACGGACCAGGAGAGGGCGGGAGGTGGGTTAGGAGGACGGGCTCGACTCAGAGCAGACTGTGCCCACTGTTTCTTGCTCCTGCGATTAGTTACCTGCAGGGGTGGGACGAGGTGGTCACTCTGTGGCTGCCCTTGAACCGCAGGCTGAGGACCTCGAAGTCCTCTCTCCTCCCGCCAGCGCTGTCTCTGTCTCCCTCTGCAGATGTGGTGAATCTGGACCTCAAGTCCACACTGAGGGTGCTCTACAACCTGTTCACCAAGTACAAGAACGTGGAGTGACAGGCGCAGCAGAGGGCGATGGCAGGGACGGTCACCGGGCGAGAGCAGCGGGGTGTTCCAGGGCGGCGCCCCGGCTTCTGGGCTTCCATCCCAGCCTGGTTTTGTTCTTCACCTCTTCTCCTCGTGACTCCTGGGACCTTTGAGAATGTACCGTTCGCAGCCTTGCTTCCCAGGCTGCTGAGTTAGTCGTGGTTAGTCTTGATCAAAAGATGAAAAAGAAAAAGCCACTGTCGCTGTCGCTGCGGTGCAGGAGTAGACTCCCTGGGGACTCGGCCTGTCTGTCTTTGGGGTTCCCCAGGAGTAGACTCCCTGGGGACTCGGCCTGTCTGTCTTTGGGGTTCCCCGTGATGGGCTGTCCTTGGAAGCAGGGCCTTTTTAGTAAAAGGCTTTTGTGGTTTAAAAATACTTCCCTCTCAAGTCCCCGAAGCTTTAGATGTGACACGAGTTTCATCCCCCATTCCCGTGGCTTTTGGTCACTCCGTGTTTAAATCGATCTTTTGCACAAAAGACCTAGGCGGACCAGCTGCCTTGGCCCACAGAAGCGGTGGGTGCCGAGGGCTGCTCTTGGTTTCGTGCTGTGGCGCAGGGGCCGGGCCCGGAGCTGGCTGAGAAGGTGCCCTGGACACGGCTTGGGGTCCCGCGTGGGGACGGATGCGTGTATCCGTGCGCTAGGCTTTGTGGCGGAGGGCTGCAGGCCAGGGGCTTCAGCAACAGAGAATTCGTGGCTTGCAGCTCCGGGGGTCTGCAGGCCTGGTTTCCGCCGAGGCCCCTTGTTGGCCAGCTTCTCCCTGGGGTTTGTGCTGTCTTTGCTCTGTATGTCTGTGTCTGCGATGCCTGTTCTTAGAAGGAGACCGGTCCGCCTGCAGTAAGAGCCACACATAGGACCTCACCTCCCCAGTGACCTCTCTGCAGACCCAGCTCCAAGTGCAGCTTCACACTGGGGATTGGGACCTCAGCCGGTGAATTGGGGGCCACAACTCAGCCCGTAATGGGAACATATGAAGTATTCATTACGCCATCCCGAGTGAGGTAGTGTCTCCCTCCAGAGTGTCCTGCAAAAAGAAATATTGTCACTTACCTATGGCCTGCTCACCCCTGGCTCACCTTGGCTCCACAGAGAAATGGGGGTTCACTGGCTGCATTTCCTGGGTGGCCCCTGCTCTCAGGTGTCCTGCCCTGTGGCCTGTCCCTGCCGCATTCCCTCCCAGCTTCCACTGGCCCCGGGGGACCCTTCCACCGCCGCACTGCCCTGCATGCTCGGCATTCACAGCCGCGATGACCAGCTGGGCCTTTCCAATCTCTCAGATCCCCACCTTCCTGCAGATCAGAGCCGCGGAGCAGGTTGTTCATATTAAATTGAATGCCAGCACGTAGTCTGGAGAAACAGTTTAATATTCTTCCTCTTTCCACCGTTGCCAGGCTGGGGTTGGGATCTGAATAGCCATTTTGACGGAGGTGGTTTCCCAGCAGGGGCAAGAAATAATTAAAACGGCATTACAGCATCTCTTGCGGGATGCGGTGACATTAAAGAGCCACAGTGACAAAATATCCAGGGCTAGAACGTTCCGTGCTGCCTTGATTACACGCACAGAACCACAGCAGCTGGAGCCGGCAGAGCTGGGCCTGGCCTGCGCGTTCACAGGTGGGCTCGGAGGGGGGACCTGTGCCTGGGGGTGGCGGGGGCTGTGGGGGGCAGAGAAGGGAGGTAAGGATTTCCAACTAAAACAAGCAGAAATCGGGGTGTCCCAGCAGCCCCTGTCCCGTGAACACAGCGTGGCCTGGACAGAGGCTCTGAGCTTGGGTTCACTGTGTCGAAGCCAAGTGTCCCCGCATTCCCACTGGCTTGGGGAGAAGTCACCTAGATGGGGGCTCTGGAGCGAGACACCCTGTCCCCTGTGGCCTGCCCACACTGGGGCATCTTGGGGTCACTTGCACCCCAGAAGCCACTCACTTCCCTTTGACGGCCTCTGGGCTCCTTAGGGATGCAAACCCTTCTCTCTTGGTTCTTAATTCGAGGAAGTTCTAGAGCCTCCTTCCAGCTTGGATGCCACATTTTTGTGATTTTTAAATTGTTGTCTGAAGCGGGGCCTGGCCCAGAGGAACCAGATGACAGCAAGGCCATGGTGTCCACCCAGGGGGGCTGAGCTTGGACAGCCCCGAGGCAGGCACTCATACTCCGCCCTCCCCCGGGATGGCTCTGTGGCCTGTCCCTGGCCTCGGCCTGTCCCCCTGCGGCCCCGGAGCCCAGCCCACATGGTATTGTGTAAGCGCCGAGCCCAGGGCCCCACGGTGTCCTAATTGGTTGCGACAATGGATGATTTTATTCTAAAACAGCTGAATCCTCTTTTCCCCCTGTGTGTGCCAGTATTTTATTGTCTTTTTAATTGTTTAAAGCAACATTTACTTTGGATTTCTGGATATTAAATAAAAGCCACTAAAACCCTGGCCGTGCTTTGATCAGAACGGCCCGGCTGATAGCAGGAAGCCACGTTGCAGCACGCGGCAGCGTGAGCCGGGCGCTTCCATGCCAGGGACACGGGCGGGGAGATGCCACATGGCGCGCGTCACAGTGTGCGGTTGTTTATTCCAATAAAGAACGCGGGAGCACCAGGCTGTCCTCCGTCTTTTCTGCCTGCTGTTTTTCTCCTTCACGCATTTAGCGGTGTCACAGGTCGTGCCCACGTGGTGCTGGGCTGCGGGATTCTGCACTGCCCTGCGGGTTGGGAGCTTTGATCCATAACTGGCCAGTGCTCCAGGCACAAGCTGGATAAGAACGCTGCTGCAGGGAGAGGCTCTGCCCTCTCTCTGGGGACAGGAGGTCACAAAGCCTCATGTGCTGACACATGAGTGACTGCCCTTGACTGTTGGGGAGAGACCCTTGGGTGGCCTGCAGTGGTGGTGGCCTTGTGCTCTCTGGGGCGGAGGTCCTGTGAAGTGTCCGCTGCTCAGAACCTCATTCTAGAAAGCGATGTGAAGACTGTGGTCAGCCTGGGATGGCCTGGACAGCGACACAAAGAATCTAGTTCAAAAAACTAAAAATTGCAAGCTGTGTCTGGAAAGAACCCAGGCTTTGGACAGAGGCTTGGGTTTGAACCCAGCTTTGTCACCGCAGGGCCACTGATGGCCTAATGAACCCAAGCCTTCCAGCTCAGGGCTCTGAGGGGCAGATCCGCCCCTCCCCCAAGTCTGCCGTCGGCCACCGTTGTATTCCGCAGGGAAGCAGTATTTGCAGGCAGTCTCCCGGGAGGGTGAGCACCTGGCCTGTCACCGTGCAGGCTGCCTTGCTGCTCAGTGTCCTACAAGGCACAGGACAGTGAGGCCCATCCATCCCCCAGTGACCACAGAGCCAAGGCTGGGAACCCCGCTTGGGAGAGCCAGCTCAGGGCCAGCCTGCCTCAACGTTGTTCGTTGGGTGGGATCTGTCTGTCAGTACCGATGAAGGTGAAACATCGTCCTCCGAGACGCCACTTCTTGGAAGACAGCCATGGTACATGACCCACATTGGTCCTGCTCCCCAGGTGTTTGTCCCATGTCTGGTTTACCTGTGCCTGGGACAAGTGACCAGGGACAGAACTGGCCCCTGCCTTGAGCCCTGAGCCTTGGAAGGTGCAGAGGACTCCGGGGTGATCTGCGGTGGCGAGCACACAGCTGGGCCATGGCTGGACTGGGGGGGCCAGCTGTGCCCTGAGCAGGTGCAGTGGGGAGAGCTGGGCAGAGGAACAGGAGCCGAGGGCGTCCCAGGGCCAAGCCCGCCCTGGTCCTTTGTTTTTATAGACCCTCAGGAAGGGAATGTGTTTGTTCCCATTTTCCTGGGCCCTCAGGAAGTCCTGTCCCTCCCACCAAGTCAGCCCGTGGCCTTGCTGGGGGAGCCATGCTTGAGAGGGGTCCCCTCCTCTCCCTGCAGCCAGCCTCGGGGAGCGGTGACCTCACACCACTTGGCCCTCTGCTCTGGCTGAATCAGCAGACTCTGAGAACTTGGACAAGGAAGGGACCTTCTGCGGTCATCTCGTCTGACACTCCCGGGGCAGGAGCCAGCTTGGCGCCCTTGCTGACTTGGGGCCGCTGCAGGCCAGGGACCCGCTGCTCTTCCTAGAGGACAGCGTCTTGCAGCTGGTATTTTCCTCTAGATTCAGGTCATGAAATTGTGGCTGATGCATTCTTTCCAGCGCACGATGCTCAGGAGAGAGGCTGTGTTGGGGTTTTTTTTTTATTTTTTATTTTTTTATTTTTGTGGGTACCGGGGGTCGACCTCAGGACCTCACGCGCCAGCAGGTGCCCGTGCCGCTGAGCAATATCACCGGCCCTTTTTTCATATGTGGGTACTGGGAGTTGAACTCAGGACCTCGTGCTTGCCAGGCGGGCGCTTTTGCTGCTGCGCTATCTCACCAGCCTGGCTGTGTTGATTTGCCCTGTATTTTATAATGTTAATTTTGATTACTTAGTTAAGACGCACTGAAAATCTAACTGTTCCTTGTGATCGATAAATTTTTATGGGGAGAAACGTTTCAGTTGTGGAGCAGCCTTTCCTGCAGAAATAAGTGGAAAGCTTAAAAATTACAAGAAACAGAGAGGGAGGCAAGTGGGGGCCCTAGCCTTGCCTGGAAGAACCCCTGGACTGCGGTGCAGGGAGGGGAGGCCCCGACAGAGACACATGGTCTCACTGATTTGGGGGGACATAAAGTTCAAGGTCAAGATTAAAGACAAGCATCAGAAGAACCAAAGTAATCCATAATTAACTGCCTGCCAGGGGATTTGTTTGTTTGTTTGTTTGTTTGTTTGTTTGTTTTTGAGACAGGGTCTCACTATGTAGTGCAGGCTGGCCTTGAACTCGCTTATGTAGCCCAGGCTGGCCTCGAACTCACGGTGATCCTCCTGCCTCAGCCTCCTGAATGCTGGGATTACAGGCGTGCACCACCACACCCGGCCTGCCTGGGGAATTTTAACCTCTTTAAAGGAACGCAACAAACCCCAGCATTCAGCAACATAAAAATAGCCTGTCTAGTAGTCAATAAAAAAATTCCTAGAAGAAAAAAAAGAAGTGACCTGTTACCGGGAGAGAAACCAGTCAGTAGGAGCAGACCAGGAAAAGATAGAGATGGTGGCTTTTATGGGCAAGTGACCTGGATGCTTTAAGAATTCTAATGTCATGAAAGATTGTTCTACATGGAGGGCCCTGTGGACACCCAGCTGTCAGTGCAGTCACGCAATCACATGCGATGTGTGGTCCCTGGTTGGATCTTTGAGTCACACACACACACACACACACACACACACACACAGAGTGATAAAAGACATTTTTTGAACACTAGGGGAAATTTGAATATGAATGAATATTGCAAACTACATCATTGCCAATTTTCTTGGGTACTTTAATGGAACCGCATTTTGTAGGAGAGTGTCCTTACACTTAGGAGACACATTCTGAAGTATTTAGAGGTAAAACGATACAGCCCCTGCAATTTATTTATTTGCTAACTTGAAAAAAATTGTGGTGAAATATACATGATACACAACTTACCATTTTAGCCCTTTTAAAAATTACAGTTCAGTAGGGCAGAGTGCATTCACATTTTTGTGCAACCAATCTCCAAAACTCTTTCCATCTGGCAGAACAGAAACTCTGTGTTCACTAAACAATAACTCCCCATTCTCCATTGTTCCCATCCTGGAATCACTGTTCTACCTTCTCTCTATGGATTTAATTATTAATACCCCATGGGAATGGGATCATCATTTTACTAACATAAAGTCCTCAGGGTTTGTCAGGGTTGTAGCATGTTTTAGAATTCTCTTCCTTTTAAGGTACAATAACATTCCATTGTAGGAGTATAATACATTTTTTATATTCATTCCTGCAAATTATTTTTATTTCTTTGCTGTTGCTATGTTTCTGTCTGGATGTCCCCCCAAAGCCTCATGCAGTTGTGGGGGCAGGCTTCGAGAGTTTGTGACTGATTCATGTCCAATGCTAGGATTATGGGTGTGAGTGCTACACCCGCCCTAGGGCAGGTAGCCTGCATACAATATAAGGGAGGGAAAGAGGCTTGCTCTTGCACTCCTCCCTTTTTGCTCTTGTTGCTTTTGCTGTCTTCCGCCACTATGAACTGTTGTTCCTCTGCCACAACACCTTGCCTTGGAGCCAGCTGATTATGGACTGAAACCTCCACAAACTGTGAGCTAAATAAATCTTTCCTCCTTTAATTTTGGGTGTTGGGTATTTTGTCTCAGCAATGAGAGAAAAGTAACCAAGACAACTGTAAAGGGGATTAAACCTAGACCCTCAGGTCTGCTAAGCAAGCACTCTGCTATTGAGTGACATCTCTAGCCCCTGCAAATTATTTTTAAATGGCTCACAAAAAGAGTGAAAGAGAAAGCAGATGTAGGAAAAACAATTTTTTTTTGGGGGGGGACTTGCAATGCGATTTGGGGATGCAAATTTAAGTGTTTCCTGAATAAAGTTTGGATTAAAAAATATTGCATGGCATTGTGTTGAGACAGATGCAAACATATACATGCTGTAGGTTTGGGTATTAAAAACTAAGAACACTGCCAGGAAAATTTTAACTCGAGAGACATGCTGCTGTGTGTGTGTACGTGCGTGGAGGTTTGTGTATAGCTGTGCTCATGCATACGTAATAATCACCCAGCCAACCGTAAGTTGCATATGTGGGTAACACAGCAAGGCATACGATCTGTGCAGCTATTACAGCCCTCGTTCCTGCAACTGCTCACGAGCCTGAAATTATATTTGTAACTTTCCTTCCCTGCTTTTCGCAATGCATCTCCTCCCCACCCTGACCTCCGCTGGACACCGTCTCCCTTTGGGCGTCCCAAGCCTTCCTGTCTGAGGGCTCTGAGTCCTTGGTCCTCCTGCTGCCGGGAGGTGGCTGTGGTCTTCCACGGATGGATGCCACGTGACATAGCCATTCTGGGAGGCACCAAGGGCTCCGCTTGGTTCTCTTCCCCCCGTACCCCAACTGAGTCACCACAGCCCTTCTTGCCTTGGAGAATCAGGCTTAAAATCCAGATCCAATATGGTCTGATTTATTTATTTATTTATTTGTTTTTGCCGGTTGTTCCGGTGGCATTAGGAGGCCATCGTGACCAGGTAGCCATCGTGCCCACTGTAGGAACACTCCTCTCTTGGTTATTGAATGCTGTTAGCAGGCAGAGCCTGAGGTGCCTCCCTCCTAGGGCTGAGCTGAGACACTGTCACCGCAGCACACAGCTCTGGTTCTCGTCCGCAGAGCCTAAAGGTCAAGTGTGACTCAAGCCGCCCTCTTTTTCTTCTTCAGTTAATAGATTCTGGGAATTTCCCATGAGGCCATGGGCCGGGGTTGAGGGAGAGATGGCAGCCTGCTCAGGTAATCCATCTGTGTCATTAGGGCCTGCTCGAGTCTAACCCCATGTATATTTCTTCCCGTTGATAGTGGAGCACTGTGACACACTTGGCTTTATAGATGGACAGATCACAGGACAATGTCTGATGGACAATTCCGTGTCCGTGGTCATTTGGGACTGTGTCTTAGTCAGTTTTCTGTTGCTGTAACAAAACACCCAACTGTGGGTAATTTAAAGAGAGTCGAGGTTTGTCTGACTCATGGTTCTGGGGACTGAGAGTCTAAGTGCGGTGCTGGGTGTCATGAGGCTCTCCCTGCTGCGTCACGGCACAGTGGAGGGGGTCACATGGCGAGACACAGCAAGTGGGGGCCAATCCTGGGGGCCCCACCCTTAGACCTCAGTGCATCCCAATTCCCTCCCAAGGCTCCACCTCCAATAACCCTCAGCATGTAAATTTGGAGGTTAAATCTCCAATACATGCGTCTTGGGGGGCCACACTCAAACCACAGCATGGTCAGGATCGAGCCTGTCCCAGGACCCAGTGCAAAGCTGGGGAGCTCGTTCCCAAAAGGAGAAGAGACAGCTGTGGCCGCAGCCCTGGGGCCTGGACTGCGATTCTCCTCTCTCCGCCCAGCATCCTGGTCTTCCTTGTATACTTCCGGCCTCCCTGGACCCACTGGGTCACCAGGGGTCACCATGGCTGAGCTGTGGGCCCTGCTTCCAGGGCAGCTGCAGAAGTCTCCAGCTCTGGGTCCTGCTCCCAGGGGCAGCCTTGTGGGTTACTCTGCCAGGGCTGGAGCATCCCCAGTGAGGTGTGTGCTGCCTTGGAAATTGGCAGCACCCCCGCCACCAAGTGCTGTGCCTCTAGTTGGTTGTAGATGATGGTGCAGCCATTTAAACTTCATTTGGGAAGGGATTGTCCCTATGTCACCAAACAAGTAGATGCCCAGAAAAATTACCAGGCAGCTGGTGCGCATGTGTCACCACAGGGTGCCTGAGGCAGGCTTCTCACTGTTTGTAACCTCGTGACACACATAGAAAGGGGTAGAATTTTCAGGGTATATTGAATGACGGATCAAGTTGCTCGTGGTTGGCAGTGACCTACCTGGTCACGCTGACCACCCAAGGCCGAGGGAGCAGTATCTCGGTGCCCTGCTTACCTGCCACTTCTTACTCACTGTTGGCTCGATGGCATCCCTGGAGTAGATTTAGCGGGGTGCCATGGAAGGATGATCCAGACTTTCCGGATTGGGAGGGGTCACAGTCCAGGCCGTTTAACAGCCTTGCAGCCTGATGGTATGTCGCACTTCCTTCCAGGTCAGTGTTTTCTGTGTAATTTTGATAGAGAAAAAGACATTCACTAGTGGAGAGCCACGTGCAAGGAGCCACATGCAAGGAGCCACGGGCTCTGCTGGTTTGCTGTGATACCAAGACCGCAGTCAGAACAGTGCTGCTGCCGGAGTCCCACGGATTGGATTCTGCGCAGGCAGAAGATGCACCCTTGCACCTGTCAAGGAGATTTTGTTTTATGCTTTTGTTATTAGACAGGGATGGAAGGCTGAGGACACGCCCTCCTGGCCCTTCCGACAAGCACTGCACTCCCAAAGGCGCCAAGCCACTGTGAGGACCCTGCCGACTGGGAGATCTGTGAATCAGGTCAGGGCTGTGATAGGGTTTTGTGCCATGACTCTGTCACGGTGGCTCGACTCAGTCCTGGCTTGAATGGACCTGTGTTTCTTCTAGTTTTCATGAGTGGGTCCTCAGCAGGTGGCCCGTCAGTCTCAGGCCCAGGGGCTCCAGGATCAGTGGCCCATGGCCCCATGGCCCTGTGGCTGGAGCATTCTGTGTCCTGCTTTGGCCTCACTTCTGTCACATCTGCCCTGCCCACTGCACAATATTTTTTATAAAAATGCTGTAAGAATCCCCTCCCCTCCATCCATGCACTTGGATCATTCCTCCCCACAAAGCACACTTACTCCTCTGCATAAGGCGGCCCCAACCCAGCCGCCACACTGGGGGCTCTAATGGTGCTTAGAGCTGAGGGAGGACAGGTGATGGTTTCGCCGCCACACACTGCAATCCACTGGAGTCCATTTCTCGCGGTGACGAGGTCCTCGCTGCCTTTAAATCAACCAGAACAAGTCATAATTTAGAAATGAAGTTTAGGTTCCAGCCGGAGGACTTATTACCTGCAACTATACAGTGTGATCAAAAGTCACAGTGAATGTTTAATTTTTTCACTGTCATGAATCCCCCTCAAAATCCTCCCACTGGCTTCCAACACACTTGTCCCATCATTCTTGCCACTTTCTGAAGCAGTTCTGGAAGTGCTTTTTCCTGAGTGTCTGTGGTTGTGCTGTGTGGCTGCCTCGATGTCCTGAATCGATGCCAAATATGTCCCCTTCATGGTGAATTTTTTTTGGAGGAAAGCCAGAAGTCACATGGTGCCAGATTTGATGAATAAGGTGAATGAGGACGCACAACCGTGTGTTTTCAAGTCTGCCCTTCTGTTGGATGGCCTGTGGCAGCAACATTTACCATATTTTTGATTGTTCCTTGGAAAGACACATTAGCATGGCAGGAAGGTGAGGGGGGAGGTTTGGGATGAGGTTGGAGTCATCGTGGCCGCAAAGTTACGGATGCAGAACTTCCGGGCTGGGCTTGCAGACTGGCTTTCATCATAAGGACTCTAGAGCTCCATTGATGGGTTCTGGTGATTGGGAGGTGAAGGGCTGGGCTGCTTGTGGAGAACCCCGGGGCGGCTGGGGATGCGGGTCAGCCCCAGGGGGACCCTGCTTGGTCCGGGTGGAGGAGTGGCCTGGGTTGTGCCCAGGTGAGGCAGAGCAGAATCTGCTGAGGGTGGGGACTTGGGGGGCTGAGCCCCCGTTTCCGCCATTCTGAAAGTGGAAAGACAGAGGAGGGGGTGGGTGGGAGGGAGGGAGGAGGGAAGTCAGACTGGGGGTGTCAGCATTGCCTGAGGCCCCAGCAGCTGGGAGACACAGTGTGGCCGGGCCCAGGGCAGAGCCTTGGGTGGGTGGGTGGGGTTTGGGGCCTCGAAACTCTGAACCACACAGAGGAGGAGGAAGCACTCAGAAGGCCACCTCCCAGCAGCCCTGGAGGAAGTAGCAGCCACCACCAACGGTGCCTCCCACCCCTGGGGCCCGAGCCCCACGGAACCGGAACCTGCACTGCTGTGACCCTGGGTCACCCTCTGAGCCCCAGGCCTCATTCCTGAGTTGAGAAGCAGCTGGTGAGTCTTGGTGCACCCGGCCTGGAGCCCCGGCTGCCGGGACCTTCTGCCCGGCCACATGTTGGTACCCCAGGGCACAGGGAAGCCCTGAGAAGCATGTGGGGGTGGGGGGGTGCCGAAGGCAGCCTGTGCCTCAGCTGAGGCCACACAGGGACGGGTGGAGAGAGGGGACCCCACCCGTCCCTGTGTCCTGTCTGCCCTGTTCATCGTCGCCTGCCCCCGGCTTCACGCAGTGCGTGGGGGAGGAAGACAATCCCAGTGCAGAAGGAGAAACTGAGTCCCAAGGCAGCGCAGGGGCTCACGCAGGGCTGCTGAGCACTAGAGGTGGCTCCAGGTCTGCATCCCTGGGTGGCATCGGCCCCGCTTTGAACAAATGCATCAGGACCAGAGAAGGGAAGGGATTTGCCTAGAGTCACACAGCCAGTGTCTGACCAGAAATGGGGGGCCAAGAGCCAGTCCTTGTGGCTGTGTCCCCCAGGCTGCTGCCAGTCTGACAGTGGCCCCACAGAGCTGGGGCTCCCTGCTGTGGCTCCGGCCAGGTGACCTCCCACCTGAATATCCAGATAAGTTTGGAGTGCTGGGCAGGTGCGGGCTGGACAGACGGGCTGAGGGAGGGAGATGCCTCAGCACAGCGAGGGAAGCCTCTGCAGAGAGGAAGTGGCCGGGGCCGGAAGGCGCCTGGCTGGCTTCGCATCGACCTCCTGGGCATGGGGCAGGCCTGGTACTGCTTGCAGCAATGACAAGGGAGGGGACGCCACCCCTCCCTGTGGGGCGCGTGTCCTGGGCTTTGTGGGCAAGAGCCCTGGGTCCCCCAAGCTCCCCAAGAGGCTGGGGAGGCCAAGCCCCATGGAGGGACCCTTGTTCAGGATTGGGGCTGCCTCCCCTGTGAGCCCAGCTGCGTGGAGTGGGGACACCCTCTGGCTCATCAGCTCCCCTGCTCCCTCAGGACTGAGGGTGCCTCCCGGCGTCAGCCCAGCTGTGGCTCGGGGAGTCAAAGGCACAGGTGTTTCAGGCCCCACACAGGCAGCCCATAGCCTCCCCTAGCTTGCGCCAGGGTGTCCGGGCTCTGAGGAGCAGCCTGCATCCCTGGGGGTCTGGAGTGTGGGCGTGGTGAGCACAGAGCCAGGTAAGGATTCCGGGACCATGATGCTGCCCTAGGTCCCCCGCCTCCTCCAGGGAGAAGATGGAGCCAGAGCCCCTCTACAACCTGCTTCAGCTCCCCAAGGATGTGGCATGGCCCGCAGAGGAGGAGGAGGAGGGAGAGAGTCTGCCGCAAGGTGCACCAGGAAAGCGGGAGAAGGGGAGGGTTGTGGGCACAGGGTGGAGCGAGCCATGAGCCGTGCCCTGGAACTCTCCTCTGCACCGCTGTCCCGCACACTGTGTGGCCTGTGTGGCCCCGGGTGAGCGCTGCAGCCCCCTACGTTGGGACCAGCTGGTCCCCACGGGCCTTGTGTGTGCTGTGAATCTAGCTGCTGAGCGAGACCTCGGGGAAGGAAGAAGGGAGCTGTGGGCCTCAGGGGGCGCAGAGGCCTCCATGCCAGGGAGCCGAGCAGCCTGGCGGTGCCCACCTCAGCCCTCGGAGCCGGTGACACACAGGATGCATGGTTGCACTTTCATTTCAGATGCATTCGTCTCTGGGTTCAGACGTGTCCCCAAAACCTAATCTCACAGCATCTGGGGTGACGCTGTTGTCCCTAAGATGAATGGAGTGACCTGCCGGGATGGAGAAGGCTGCCCAGTGTCCCCAGGGGTCACCCTGACACATGCACCATGTCTACCTGTGCTTCCAGGAGAAAAGAAGAGATACCTGCCACCCAGCTCCCGGAAGGACCCCAAGTTCGTAGAGCTGCAAAAGGTACGGCAGCCCCGACAGCCCTGTTCTCAGTCCTCAGTTCTGACTTTGGTCATGACCATGCTGCTGCCACCGTTGAACCACACGGCACGAACAGGCTCAGGCTTCTTTGGTCCTCAGCTCCACTCCTCTAGTCTCCGTGCTGCCTTTCTGTTGCCTCTTCCAGGGAGGCCTCCCGGCCTGCACCACCTTCCCCACTCAGATTTTGGGGTGCCGCCTCCTCACCCACCCCCTCTTCCCACCTTCGGCAAACCCACCTGTGCAACCCTGCACCGGGCGCCCAATCAAGGTGTCAGCGGAGTCTGGAGGCCCAAGGGGACCTGGTGCCTGGTCCTTCCCATGTGACAGGTGGTGACCCGAGCCCTGGCGCCCCCTGACTTGCAGATGCGCCCCTTGGTTGGCATCCATGTGCCCCTCACCTCACTCCGTGTTCTGACAAGTTGGGTCCAGAGCCCCCGCTGGAAGCACCCCAGTCCGCATTTCTCCCAGCTTCTCCTCAAGGCTGCCTGGGCTTTTTGTTATCAGGCACCTGTTACCCAGTTGTTCCTGTCACCCGATGCCACAGCCAAGTCCACATCTTTACGTATCTGGGACAGTGGTGCCCACTTGCCAACACCAAAACCTCACCCATGACAGCCCACGGTCCTGGGGTGTGGCGGGGAGACCTGGGGTCTGCGTAGCCCAGAGCAGTCCCCGACCACCTGGAGATCAGGGAGGGCTTCCTAGAGGAGGTGTCATTGGCCAGGCCTCGAAGTTTGGCTAGGAGTCCTCAGGTGCGAAGAGGGCACCCATGCTGTGCCTGCCCCACCAGCCGTGCCCTGTGGGCTGCAGGTGCTGATGGAGTGGATCAACGCCACCCTCCTGCCTGAGCACATCATGGTCCGCAGCCTGGAGGAGGACATGTTCGACGGGCTCGTCCTGCACCACCTCTTCCGTAAGCCCTGCCCCACCTGGCCCCTGCAGGCCCACGGGCCCCCTGCTTCAGTCCCAGGGAGGGACATCTGGCCTGCTCTCCAGATGACCTGAGTCAGGCGTCCTGGTTCTGTCAGGGTCTGATGTCGGGTTGGGGCCCCTCCACTGCACAGCCCTACCTCTCCAGCATTAATCAAACACCTGCTGTTTCTAGGGACCAAGTGGTAAAGAAACCCATTGTCTCTGCCCCCAGGAAAGCAGGTCCTTGCGGGTAAAGTGACCCAGGCAGCCAGCGGCAGAACTGGGCTGGGCTGGGGTCTTCCTACCTTATCCACAAAGCCCTATCTGCAAAGTCCCTCACAAGCAGAGCCACCTCCCAGCCCTGCAGGTCTTCCCCACAAGCCCTGGAGCCCCGCCTGCCTTGGCACCAGGGCTGGGGTGTCCACGTCTGTCTGCTACACTGAATTACGGGTGGGGGACGCTGTGTCCTTAGCACCCCGCTGGGGCTGCCGAGCCTCCTGCCAGCCACGGTGAAGGCTTCCTGGGCTCTCTACGGGGCAGGCACAGTCAGTCCTCTGAACAGCTCTGTATGCTTCCTGGCCCCAC
Organism: Erethizon dorsatum; assembly: GCA_028451465.1. Taxonomy (NCBI): domain Eukaryota; kingdom Metazoa; phylum Chordata; class Mammalia; order Rodentia; family Erethizontidae; genus Erethizon; species Erethizon dorsatum. Next base: position 4,870,333 of record CM051831.1, on the reverse strand, counting down.
TTTACAGACAAGGAAATGGGGCTGAGAGGCCAGTGGCATGTCCAAGGTCTCGCGGTGAAGAAAGTAGGGGTCAGCTATGCGTGGTAGCCTATATCTTTAATTCTAGCACTCTGGGAGGCTGAGGCAGGAGGATCCCAAGTTCAAGCCCAGCCTGGGCAACTGAGCAACTTAGTGAGATCTGTCTCAAAAGATAAAAAGGTTGGGGATGTAGCACAGTGAGCAGACCCTGGGTTCACTTCCCAGTACCACCAAGAGGAAGAAAAGAAGAAAAGGGGACAGGAACGAGCCCAGGAGCCTAGGCTTTAACCACTGGGCCACACTGCCCTGTGGGAATGCAGTGGCCATTGCTGTGCAGGTCCAGGCCCAGCAGTGGCCGGGTTGTCCCAACACACACGGCCCTCCCCTTGGTCCCGTTTCCCGAGTGGACAGGGTCTCCCTAGGCTGATGAGCCCATGTGGCTAAGCTGCAGATGCCCTGAACATGGTCTGTGCTGCCCCGCGTGCTGGCCAGGCCCAGTCCCTGCCATCAGGGTCCTGTTCTGCCCCATGCCACCCCCGTGTTGCCTCTTGGGCCTCACACCCTCTCTTGCTGCAGAGAAGCTGGCGGGGCTCAAGCTGGAGGCCGAGGAAATCGCCTTGACCGCCGCCAGCCAGAGGCACAAGCTCGAGGTGGTGCTGGGGGCCGTGAGCCAGAGCCTGCAGGCGGAGGAGCCGCAGGACGTGTGGAGCGTGGATGGTGCGTGGCCCAGAGGTGACACCAGGTCCACACTGCAGCCACTGGGCACCAGAGGGCCCAGAAATATGAGGGGCTTTGTGCTTTGTTCTCTTGGCTTCCCGAGGTGTGAGAATTGCCAGAATCAAAATGGAGTCCCTTGCATCAAGCGCTAACCCAAAACCAGTGCAGCTGGGAAGTTGGGGTGGTGGCGATTGGTCTGTGGAGGGTGGCTCTGAGGACGAGGAGACCCTCGCTCTGCGGTGGCTCTGACTCTGCTCTTCTCCCCCCCAGCCATCTTCAACAAGGACCTGCTGGCCACCCTGCACCTCCTTGTGGCCCTGGCCCGGTGCTTCCAGCCCAACCTGGCCCTGCCACCTGACATCCAGGTGGAGGTCATCACCATTGAGGTAACCGGCCATCTGCTCTAGCTGACACCTGCGTCCCAGGCTGAGTGGGGCAGGGGTGACCCGGGCTGGGAGACACAGCAGGCGCCCCCAGGGCTGCTGTGGGGTGGCACCAAAAGCTGGGGTCAGGGCTATTAGGAAGATCCCAGCTGGTGACAACTCTGTCACGTGACCACACCGGGGCTATCAGGGGACTTTGCACCACTGAAGCAAAACTGCCGCCCTCCCCGGAGATGTCATTTGCTCCCAGCCCGTGCCCATCTGTGCTGCAGTTAGCGCCTGGGAGTCTGTGCTCCAAATGCCACAGCCAGGGGACCCTCCTGCTCCTGTCGTGGTCCCCACCCTGTCCCATGGGTCCCGAGGCACAGGACCTTCCTGATTCGTCCTAACGGGACAAGCCAAGTCTGCCCAAACCACTCGTGCTCAGTCCTACTTTCTCCAAACCCACTCATCGAAACCCCCCTGCGCAGTTTGTGGCTTTGCTCTTACTTGTTCAAATCAGAGGGGACGACGTTAATTTCCTCACTCCCTCTGTGAGTCATTCATGCCCACCCACATCACTGACACTGTCCCCAAGACTCAAGCTACCTCAGGGAACAAGGCGGTCACGGTCCCCGTCCTCGTGGGCCCAAGGCTCCCTGAGGGCCCTTCTGCAGGACCACAGCGACGGCCCAGATGTGCCCTGGGAGGGGACGAGACAGAGCTGCCAGGTCCCCCAGGTCCCCCGGGCAGCTTCAGGCCTGCCAGGAGGGGATCCCAATCGTCCCTCACTTTCCTCTTGTAGAGCACCAAGAGTGGCCTCAAGTCGGAGAAGTTGGTGGAGCAGCTCACCGGGAGCAGGTGAGGGCCGGCAGGACCCGTCCTTCTCTGCGCCTGCTCCCTCTTGATCCCTCTGCCCTGCCGTAGCATGCAAGTCCCCTGCCCACCCCCTCAGCCACCCTTCCCTGGGGCGGCACCTAGGGCACACAGATTTTGGGTTTGGGATACAGGTTCTGCCCAGCAAGTCGCAGAGCCTCTCTGGTTGGAGCAGAACATTTCTGTCCTTGTGCTGCTGGTGTGGCCGGGGATGGGGGCAGTGCTGTTTGCCTGCACCACAGCCGCACTCAGCGGTGTGACTCTGTCCCAGCGGCCTCTGGGAGGCCTGGGAGTGGCACTTGCAGGGATCGAGCACTCTCCTTCCGTGTCTAATTTCATCGAGGGCCTCCTTGAGCATGGCTGTCACTAGCATGTCCTCAGCATCAGGCTTTTTCACCCTTACTCTTTTGATGTTGGCACTGCGTCTTCAGCCCCGCTCCTGCTCCACAGAAGCGAGATTCTCTGCCTCCAGAGGCGGCAAAACTCTGCCCAGGGTCCCCAGGAGGGAGCTGGGCCACATGGGCTGGTGGCCGTTCCTCCTTCACTGCCTTCGCATGCAGCTGGCTCAGGCCAGGGTGTGGCTGGGTGAACATGGTTGTTGCTGGTGACGTTGAAGGTTTTTGGCTTCTTGTATCAGTTACCAACTGCTGCATAACAAGTTTGCCCAGACTGAGCATCTGAGAATCCCTGCAAATGTTCATTCTTCTCACAGTTTTGGTGGCTGTTCCTGGACTCCAGGAGCAGCTTAGCTGGGGGTTTCTGGCTCACAGTCTCTCATGGGGCTGCTGTCAAGTTGTGGGCCAGGGCTGCGTCCCCTGCGATCTGTGGACAGCACAGGGACCATTGTCTCCCAGCAGTGTTGACCTTGCTGAACCTGGGTCTCTGTCTCAGGCTGTTGCTCACCATCCTGGGTGACCCAGCTCCTTCCTGTGGGAAGGAAGCACTGTGGTCAGAGGGGCTTGACCTGCCCGCAAGGCTGCTAGGAACGCAATGAGCATGCTCCGTCCCTGTGACCTGCAGCACTGAGCTTGGCATTGTGGGGGGATGGTCTAGGCCTGCAGATTTTCTCTAACTATTGGTTTACTTTTTTTTCCCCTATAATTTCCCCTTTAGTATGGATAAGGACCAAGCTCCAAGTGAGTATTTCCTAGTGGAAGGAGAGGCTTCCTTTCCGACGTGGGTCGGGGCAGCATGCAGGGAGGGTGGTTAACTGCTGGTGCTCCTTCCTTTCCCTGTCATCTGCTGTGTGGGCCTCAAGGCTTATTCCTGTCTGTCTGTGCCTCCTCCTGTCCATCTGTCCATCCATGGAGCTGACTGCTTGCTACTGTCCCCCTGGGGACGGAGATTTAGAATCCACGTAGGGATGGTGATGGTGGAGTCATTGGCTGTGTGGGCTCTGGAGCCAGAGAATCTGGGTGCAAAAACTAATTTTCCCCCTCCTTAACCATGTGGGCTTAACAGCCTGTGCCTCAGTTTCCTCAACTACAAACTGGGATTAGTAATGACACCTACTTCTCGAGCTAGTGGTGAGGTCAAAAGAGATGACGTGTGGTGTATTTAGCACATGAAAAGTGCTCAGTGGTGAGCGCTCAATGGTGTGGCTGCTGCTGTCCTGATGGAGAAGTTAACCGATCGACTGGTTGATATCCAGTTGCTTCTTCTTTTACTCATTATTCCTTGGGGGAATGGTCAGCTATTCATCCACTCATCCATCATTTCTTCCATTTATCCATCCATCTATCCATCCACCAATCTACACATCCATCCATCATTCCATCCATCCACAACTCATCCATCCACCAACCCATCCATCCACCCATCTATCTGTCATCTGTCTATCCATCCATCTGTCCATCTGTCCATCCATCCATCTGCCTACTTGCCCATCCATCCATCTACCCACTCACCATCCATCTGCCCACCCACCCACCCACCCACCCATCCATCTGCCCACTTGCCCATCCATCCATCCATCTACCCACCTGCCCATCCATCCATCCATCCATCCACTTACCCATTCGTCCATCCACCCACCCACCCACTGATACATCCATCCATCTGCCCACTTGCCCATCCATCTATCCATCTATCCATCCATCCACTCACCCATCCATACATCCATCCATGCACCCATCCATCCATCCACCCACTTGCCCATCCATCCAACCATCCATCCATCCATCCATCCGTCCATCCATCCGGCCACCTGCCTATCCATCTATCTATTCATCCATCCATCCATCCATCCATCCATCCATCCACTTACCCATTCATCCACACACCCATCCACTCATCCATCCATCCATCCACCCACTTACCCATTCATCCACACATCATCCATCCATCCATCCATCCATCCATCCATCCATCCACTTACCCATTCATCCACACACCCATCCACTCATCCATCCATCCATCCATCCATCCATCCATCCATCCATCCATCCACTTACCCATTAATCCACACACCCATCCACTCATCCATCCATCCATCCACCCACTTACCCATTCATCCACCCACCCATCCACTCATCCGTCCATCTGCCCACTTGCCCATCCATCCACCCATCCATCCATCCAATCAGCCATCCATCCACTCACCCATCCATCCACCCATCCACCCATGTACTCATCCATCCATCTATCCATCCATCCATCTATCCATCCATCCACCCATCTGCCCACCCATCCTTCTGCCCACTTGCCCATCCATCCATCCATCCATCCATCCATCCATCCATGCATGCATGCATGCATGCATCCATCCATCCATCCATCCATCCATCTGCCCACTTGCCCATCCATCCATCCATCCATCCATCCATCCATCTATCCATGCATGCATGCATGCATGCATGCATGCATCCATCCATCCATCCATCTGCCCACTTGCCCATCCATCCATCCATCCATCCAACCAGCCAGCCAGTCATCCACCCACCCATCCATCCATCCATCCTTCCATCCATCTGGCCACCTGCCCATCCATCCATCCATCCATCCACCACCCACCTGCATAAGTACCTATCCATCTATCTACCCACTCATCCATGTATCCATGAATCAACCCATCCATCCATCCATCCATCCACATATTCATTATCCATCTTCATCTACCTACCCTTCCATACATCCACCTACCTACCCATCCATCCACATATCTACCATCTATCTACCCTCCCACCCACATACTCACGTATAAATCTATCCATTCATCTGCTCATTTGCCATACATTCTTTCTTCCATCCATCCATACACCCATCAATCCACTTATACCTTCCCTTCTTCTCTCCTAACACTTATTTCCTCCCTGAATCCTCCACTCAGGCCCCAGCTGTGTGGGCAGGGGTGGTACGAGAGGCACGTCACATACAGATGTAAACATAGTGACCTGTGGGGGAGGAAGGCAGGGGTTGAGGGCTGCTGGAGGTCCGTGGGGGTGGGGAGGGGATGGCATGAGCACACAGGGTGGCCCAGAAGCAGTGTTTAGGGCAGTGTGAGGAAGGTGTCATGGTGAAGGCAGGGACACAGGGCACACTGGCCCTGTCAAGAACACAATTGTCCTGGACACAGCCAGAGGCCTGGTGGAAACGGGGTGTTTCCCCCTTGCTGATCGCTGTTCCAGTGTTTCAGTGTGCATGATGCCATCTCATGTGGCTTTTCTCTTGCAAACAAGGGACCAGAGGACAGCAGGGTGGAGTGACTTCCTCGGAGTCACACGGCTGCTGAGTGACAGAGCCGAAGGCACCCTCAGACTGGTCTGGGTGCTCAGGGCCTGAAGCCTAGTGCCCCCTGGAGCTGCATTGCCTGCAAATCACAGGCTCTGGGCTGGCACAAAAAGCCAAGTATGAGGACGTGGGTGCCCGGGGTCTGAGCCTCAAAGGCTCTTTTTGTCCACAGGCCCAGAGAAGCCCCTCAGCTGGTGCAGGTCAGACACTGAGAGGCCAGATGTCCCCTCTCTGCAGCCCAGAGACCGGGGAGTGGCCTGGGAGAGTGGGACATTGGCATCTGTAGGCTGCGTGGTGCAGCAGGGGACAGAGAGAAGGGCGGCTAGGGGGCCAAGGGGTGGGGACAGCTGAGTGGGCACAGTTCCCTGGTCAGTGTGGGTAGGATGAAGCTCACTGAGGTCCTGAGGCACCAAGTCACGGTGCCACGTGTCTGCATCCACCACCCATTCGTGTCATTAGTATCCCCACCATCAATGGGGAAACCAAGGCACAGAAAAGGCGGGTGACTCCCTGAGGCTACAGAGCCAGGGGAGCAGTGGCCACACCCAGGCTCATTTCATTCATGAGAGAAAACCCCCACTCCCTCTGGACTGATTATTTGAGAAACTTTTGTGGGAAAATCTTCCCTGTTGGTACAAAGATAATAGCACAGTAACAAGTTGTCTGTCGGCTCTGGGTCTGCAGAGGATGTCTTTGATGAATTATTCAAGCTGGCTCCGGAGAAAGTGGGTGCCGTGAAAGAGGTAGGAGAGACCCCAGCACCGGCGCTTTCACCTGCCCACCCTGCCCTGCAAGCCCAGGGGCCCTGCCTGCCCTTGTCCTGGGCCACCATGTCCAGATGACCTTGTGGGGTGGGAAGGGTAGGAAGGTGGCAAACCAGAGCCTGGTTGGGGTCTTGCTTTTTCTTGGCCAGGCCATCGTGAGCTTTGTCAACCAGAAGCTGGAGCGCTTGGGGCTGTCGGTGCAGGACCCGGACACCCAGGTAGGGGTGCAGATTCAGGTCCCCAGACAGCCAGGGGCCACCACGTGGGAAGGAAGGAGGGTTCTGTAAAAGTCAGGATCTTGCTGTATGGCCAGAGGCAGGGGGTGTCACCTCTAGGAGCCTCGGAGCCTGTTACCGGGTGGCAGCATTTTCCCCTGGGCCACTCTGCAAGGCTGGCCTCTCTGCAGCTGTTACTTCTCACCCACAAGGTTTGTAATTGTGGCAGGCACACGAGGATGAGGTGATTGGAACCAAAGTGTCCCAGGGTGGGATCGTGGGCAGCGTCCACTGTCAGCCTCTGTGTCCTGTGACAGTGACTGTCCATGAATCCAGTGAATCCCCACCCAACCCCCAAGAGGGAACTGACATTACCCCACTTTACAGTGGGGAACATTAAGGCACAGAGAGGGTGGTTAACTTTTCCATAACCATGCGGTGATGAAGGAGTAGCCCTGGATTTGAACCCAGGCAGCTGGTGCTGAAATTTGTGCTCACAACCACTTTGCCAGCCACTTGAGGTCCATGCACGGTGGTGACGTGGTATGCCGGCTAGAAATCTTTGAAGTCAGACGGACAGGGATTTTCATCCTGCACCTGCCACTTGTGACCCTTGGGCTCCACATTTGCTGTGTGACCTTGAGCAAATTATTGCATTTCTCTGACCCTCAGTACAAGGACATAAAGTACCAGTATAAAGTACAAGGACACCAACCAATCTTAAAGGACTGGGATATTGAGATGTGATTGAAATACATGGTGAATATTTAAATTCTAAAATATTTATTACAGTAAAAGACACATTGTCATTAGTCCCCCTCAAAATCCTCCCCCTCACTCCCAACCCACTCATCCCATCATTCTTGCCTCTGTTTGTGTGTGTGTGTGTGGGTACGGGGGTTTGATCTCAGGACCTCACGCGCCAGCAGGCGCCCGTGCCGCTGAGCGATATCACTGGCCCTTTTTTCGTATGTGGGTTCCGGGAGTCGAACTCAGGCCCTCGCGCTTGCCAGGCAGGTACGTAGGCCTCTGAGCCATCTCACCGGCCCCTCTTGCCACTTTTTGAAGCAGCTCTGGAAGTCCTCTTTCCTGAAAGTCTTTACGAAGTGTAACAAAAAACACAGTGAATGCTGTTGCTAAGCGCCATCCAATGGAAAGGCAGCTTGTAAAAACATGACGCTGTGTCCTCACCCACCTTAGTCACCGGATCTGCCACAGTGAAACTTCTAGCTCTTCCCAAAGTCAACCGTTGGAATGCATTCAGAACATCGAGGCAGTCATAACAGTGCAACTAAAGACTCACGAAAGAGCATTTCCAGAACGGCTTCAGAAAGTGGCTGGAGCAATGGGACAAGTGAATTCAAGGTGTGCATGGAGGGGGGTGTATTTTGGTAATGTGCCTATGACTGTAACACATTTTTAAAAATTTAAATATTATTCATCATATCTTTTGATCGCACCTCACATATGAGTTGATGAATATCGGGGCGTTTACATTACCTGGCACACTGCCAACTTGCAGTCAGTGGTACATTTGTGGTTTCATTCTACTTCATGTGGTCTATAAACAGGATATTTTCTGAAGTTTCTGTTCTACCTCGATCCCTGCTTCTCCTTGGGGAAGATGCTGGTGCTGGAGAACACTGGCGAGTCTGGGCATGGTATTTAGAGACTGCTGAATAAGGAGGGATATGAAATCGCATTACCATGTGCCAGGAACATCAGCAGGAAAGATTTCAGGCCCAAACGAATAATATCGGAACAGACGTAATACAAGGAAATTCCATTAAGGACTTGGAGCCGTGGTTTTTCCTCCAATATCCTATCTAGTGTCTTGGAAGAGATTCAATAGGATTAATTAGCATATGATATGCTGGTGGCAGAGATGACATCTTTATCTCTGAACACACAGAACAGACAGAAATATTAATGCGGCAGCCTCAAAGGGGCTCAGTGTGCTGTTTTCTGTCCTTTCCTGATGGAATAATTGTACGCTTACCTCTGTTTCCTTCAGTGTTTCTGCAGCTCATGGGATGATACACCATTTAAAAATTGATATGAGGTTATTCTGCAGCAAGTTGGGAAATAGCTCTTTTTATTGAGTGCATGTTATGTGCCAAACAGCCCATCATTGCCGCCTGCAGTATACAAATTGGGACTGTCATCCACATTTCTCAAAAGGGAACCCAAGGCTCAGAGAGACTGCACAGCCTCTTCAGGGCCACACAGCCTGTGAAAGGTGGAGTGGGGGCCCTGTGACTTTATCTCTCCCACACCCGAGCTTCTGGTTCCTTCCTTTATAGTTTGCAGATGGAGTCATCTTACTCTTGCTGATTGGACAACTGGAAGGCTTCTTCCTGCACTTAAAGGAATTCTACCTCACTCCCAGCTCTCCTGCAGAAATGGTAAGTTTTCCAAAGATTTTCCTGGGCTGTCTACCTCGGGGTGGACACATCTACAGAGCTGGCAGTGAAGGGTAAATGAGAAGTTTATTTGTTTATGTCTGCCCATCCACTCATCCACCCACCCACCTGCTCATCCATCCATCATCCATCAATCCATCCATGCATCCATCCATCTGCCCAACAATCCAACCATCCATCATCCATCCATCCATCATCCATCTGTCCATCCATCCATCCATCCACCCATCCATCATCCATCATCCATCCGTCCATCCAGCCGTCCATCCACCCATCCATCATCCATCCGTCCATCCATCCGTCCATCCAGCCATCCATCCACCCATCCAACCACTTGCCTCCATCACCTATCTTCCCATCTGTCCATCCATCTGCTCACCCAATCCACCCATGCACTGCACCCCTCACTCTGGGGGACCAGCTCAGTGTCAGGCCCCATGCTGCATAACATAGAGTCAACCAACACAGCCCAAGCATTTGAGGCCTCTCTGACTATACCCACTGTCCTCTCACGGATTAGGGTCTTCCAGAGCCTCACAGAGCGTGCGGCTCCATGGTGTGTGGGGCAGGGGAGGACGCTGAAGGAACGCGTGGTCAGCTTGATCTGAAGGAGTCAGGGAAGGCACTGTGTCAGAAGGGTTTGGTTCACAGAGTCGGGGTGGAAGAGGAGGGGCATCGGGTTTCAATGGGCTGCAGGACCTGGGAAGGGCGGGATGGGGGCTCCTGGGGGGGTGGCTGGGAGATGCTGTGGAAGTCCAGGCAGGAGGGTCTGTGTTCGCCCCAGGAAGAAGATGGGGGAGGATAAGCTGAGGCGGATCAAGAGGTTTGGTGGAGGCGACTGGGTGAGCCCTGGGAACGGCGATCTGATGGTTTTCCGGGAGCCCCGTGTCTGGCTGGCTCCTGCCCCTGCCCTTCAGCCCCTGCTGTACGGCCACAGCTCCTCCAGCTCCTCTCCCGCCTCTGGGCCTTCGCACCGTCTCTTCCCCCACTGAGGACGCCTCCCCGTGAGGCAGACGCGCATGCTGAGGCCGGGGACTCACGGGGGTCCACACCATCTGCCTTACCCTGCTGCCCTGCAGCCTGAAAGTGGGAGGGCGCTCCCTGCCCAGCAGCTGAGAGGCTTGTCCCCATCTGCTGTGTGGCCAGATCCCCACCTGCACCCCAGGCTTCTTGTCTCAGCAATGGATGCCAGTCCCTGCCCTGCCCACTCTCAGGCAACATAGGGCGTGGCAAGAGTTTGGAGAAGCATCGAGGAAAAAGTTCGGAGGGGGTGGGGCTCCTGTCGCCTGCCCTGCATCTGGCCAGCCGCAGCCATCGGGAGTCTTTGTTAAGCCCTCAGATGTGGCTGAAGGCCAGTGACCTGCTCAGGACCCCAGGTGGCAGCTCACTTCTGGCCACACCAGAGCCAGCCCTGGGCAGGGGTCCCCCTGTGTCTCTCTGCCCCAGTGGCCTTTCTCATGCGGTGACACCAAGCAGGGCCAATGCCATTCCAGGTCAGCCTTCGGGGCCTTGCTGGGGAGGAAGAATTCTGTTCCCCTCCACGTGTGGCCCAGGGGCCGAGTTAGGCCTCTTGCCTTCCTGGGGCCCAGCTGCAGCCAGGTTTCCCCAGGCTTGGGTTCCAGACAGCAGGGATCCTAGGCCACGGCAGAGGCTGAGCCATGAGCATTTGTGGCCCATGTTTAGTAGGAGAAGCATCCACCCCAGCATTCGAGATGATGTGCCCCCCACCCAGTGCTTAACGATGCTGCTTAAGAAGCCACCAGACCTGCTGGTGGTGGAAACCACAGTCACCTATTGTCACAGATCTGCAGCTAGGCTGGGGGCTCTCAGCGGGGAGAAGACTGGCTGGGGTTCAGACCCCTGGGCCGGGTGCTTCGTTCCCGTGACACATGCCTCGCGGGCTACTCCTGGGATCTGCAGCTGGCCAGGTGTGTGCTTCTTGCAGCAAGGCAGAGATCTGGGACTGAGCAGAGGCCCGGGGCTGGCCGAGCTGGCACGCTGCCCCTTCCTGCCCATTCTGTTGGCCAAAGAGGCTCACAGCCTTGGCGGGGACATGGGACAGTCCTGAAAAGGTTGTGCCCTCCATCAGGCCCTGCGGGTGGCTTGCTAAGCATTTTCATGCTGGGCCCATTGGCTAGGGACTGTCCCCATCTGGTTTCCACGGGAGGTTCTGAGAGGTGCAGTTACCAGGCCAAGAACACACAGCTGATTAGGACAGAGGTTGGCCTGGCACCCGGTCTTGTCCGCCTCCAAAGCCTGAGATTTTCCTCGAATCCTTCGTAGGGGCCCAGGGGAGCCCCGTGGAAGGTGATGGAAATGTGGTGGCCCCGCAGCTCCGAGCCCGAGGATGGATTTTCAGCATCTATGGGGGAACCTTCAGCTCCAGGAGTGGATGCTAAAAATGCCCACATAGGAGGTCGGAGCTGAAGATGGTGATGGCAACGATCCCTTCCGGAAGAGGGACACCTGCGGGCTTGCTAGCTGGGCACAGAATGAAAATTGCATTTTTCATTATCACACCTTCCTTGTGCATGGTGTTTTAGTGAGATTGTCATTCATTTAGGAAACAGAAGTTAGGAACAGAAGGAAAACGATCATTCGCTCTGCAGAAATCAAAGCCCAGGAGCCAGGAACCTCGGGCTTCCTCCCATCTGCAATTATCTGTCCCCAGCTGGACAACAAGTGTCCTCTGGGCCGTGGCCTCCCCTCGGCCCCTGCAGAGCAGCAGGATTTTCCCCACATCATCTCAAACTGTGCCTAGGAGGAAGAACCGTGTGGAGAGGGCGTGACGGATCGCTCTGCAGCCTGGTCGGCTCTTCCTGGAGCCGATCTTTGGTTCAGAAGGAGTGTCGTTAGGAAGAGTGTGACCCAAAGTAAATGTCATCGTTTTTTAGTGTCATTATCAGCAATTCCCAAAGCACCAACTCCTCAAGGGTGGTCTGTTTCCAGCCACCCCTGCATGGCCAGGCGCCCCGCGAATCATTTAAAAATAAGTGACTGAATGAATATTTCCAAGACACTTGTCCCACAAGGGGCTCTGTGATACAAGGGTTCTGTGATCAAATAATTTGGGGAAACATACATCCTCATGAAGGTTCATGATGTCTACTGACACCTTCAAGGCTCTGAGAAGTCCTGCAGCAAAGGACTGCTGTATTTCTTTAACTCAACAGTTTCCAAAGCCATTGGGCCACCAGCCACGTTTCCCTCCACATCCTGAATCAAGCTTTTGCACAGTGACGGCTTATGGCAGACACAGAGCAGGACTTTGAGGTGGGAGATCCAGAGTCTCGGTCTCTCCTTCTCCTGCGTTTGCTTTCTGTGCCTCCTACGTATCATGCTCCTGACGAGGATGTGAGCAATAGCAGCAGCTGCAGGCCTCACTTCCCACCATGTCCTGGCCTCGGGGAGGTCTTAGGGCCACCATTACAGGATGGAGCAGTGGGGCTGGGGCCGCACCCTGGTCTGGACGTCCCTGGGGTGTGTGAGGTGACTTTTGTTTCCTGTTCTTCATCTCTGGGGAGGACAGCCTCGTGGGAAGCCATCTACCTGCAAACACACTCTTCCATATCCCGGACCCACTCTGGGTCTCCTCAGCCCCATCCCTCCAGTGCAGTGACAAGGATGCCCCAAGCAGAGAAGGACTCTGCTCCCCACCGCCTGCTGCCGTGCCTGTGTCATTGGCCCCCTTCAACACTAGCCTGGTGGCTTCTGTTCTGTGTACGCTATCCCATTCCACCCAGCAGCTGCCTCAGAGTGGCAGATCTGCACCACTCCTGCAGCGAGGAAACTAAGGCCGGCCAGGATGGGTGGCTTGTCTGACCTGGCCAGGGGGACAGGTGCGTCAACATCCAACCCCCATTCAACGCTCCTCCTGACGACTGTCCAGGAGGTGACTGGAAGCAGCGGGCAGGGCTGGAGCCTTTCATGAACCTCACTTGGCCTGGGTCATCTGATTGATGCATGGCCAGCCTGGCCTCTGCACTGCTGGGTTGCCATGGGAACTGCCTGCTAGTGAAGCTAGGGAGTGGTTAGGAGCAGACAGGGACATCCAGGCCCATGTTGGATCTATGGGTGGCTGAGACCCCTGCAGGAAGACCTGTTTGAGGTCTCCCAGCAAATCAAGGGCTCACCTTGCTTCACCCACACCCTCTACCATCCCAGGTTGCTGCCCTGGAGGAGTGGGGTCTGCTCTGCTGGTGTCTGAGGCCCAGAGGAGCCTGGAAAATGGGCAGGGCAGAGACTGTGGAGGGCAGTTCTGCCCAGGGCTCCTGGGGCTCCCACCAGTGTCCCATGGCAAGCATGGTGGCGGGGGACCAGGTGAGCAGCTCCGCAGGTGAGCAGTGGGGGCTGGAGGACAGGTGATGTGACGTGGAGCCCAAGGGATCCCACGACCAAGCTGAGGTCCGAGCCAGGTGGCCTTGTGCCTGCCCGGCACTCTCCAATCTGCAGGGGGCTGGGTTGGAGACTCCAGCCAGATGGAAGGGTGGCTGAAGGGACAGGCACAAGGGCAGAGGCAGCTCCTGAGGCCTCCAGCCTACCTGGAGATCACACCAGTGAGACAGCCCTGGGCCTTGGGTTCCTAATTACGCTTTGCTCAAGAAAACCTGGTGTCCCCATGGGTCCCTAAGACCCATGAGCTCTTGCTCCATTCCCTGACTGAGGCCCCTCACCTGACAGATGCACGGCCATGTGTCACCTCCACCAGGAAGCCTCCCCTGGTCCCCAGTGCTTCCTGGGTGACAGCCTTTCTCAGTAGAGGTGGCCTCCTGGATGCGTGTGTATATACAGAGTGACATTTGCTCAGAGCGGGGCTGCACATGGCCGAGGCCTGACCTCCAGGCCCCTTGTATGAAGGAGTGAGCTCTCCATCCACGGGGGATGTAAGGCAATGCTGAGTGATTTCACTTGTGGTTCAGGGCAGGATTTTGGGCAGATGTGGACAGATGTTGTTTGGGACAGGACGGGCCTGGCACCTGGGCCCTGAGCCAGGGCTGGGGCCACCTCATTTGCTGTCCTCTAATGGGCCTAATTGTTGCAGCTGCACAACGTCACCCTGGCCCTGGCCCTGCTGAAGGACGAAGGCCTGCTCAGCCACCCTGTCAACCCCGAAGGTGAGAGCACCGTGCAGGGCATGAGGACAAGTGTGTCCTCCGGCCCCACTTTGACTGCCCCATGGAGGAGGCTGGGAGTAGGGGCTGCAGTCCCTGGGGTCCCCAGGGAAACCAGACCTTGAGGAGTCTCTGTGTTAGGGGGGACATGTGAGGGGCAGGGGAGGCCTGGACAGGAGCAATGGGGAGGCCAGGTCATGTGGTGGGCACTGGGCAGGTCTCAGGCCTGGCAGGACCCACTGTCTGGGTTTTTGGGGGACTCACCTGCCCAGCATCCCAGCAAATCAGAACAGTGGGCACCCTGCTGCCTGCCACCCTGACTCTGCCCCTCTGGCCTGCAGACATCGTGAACAAAGATGCCAAGAGTACACTACGAGTGCTCTACAGCCTCTTCTACAAGCACAAGCTGAAGGCAAACAAGGATGGGAGGCCCTAGGAAACCCCAAATCAGCTGCCACTGTCCCTCCAAAGCTGTTTCTCCTACCCCTGTCCTGTTTCCTTTGCATGAGTGTCTTGACTCCTCTAGGAGCCAACCTTGGCTTGTTCAGTTTATTTTTGCTAAATTATTTCTGGGGGTCTCTGGGACCCTGCCAGTGTCTCAGGCAGGGTTCTGACATGCATTAGGGTGAGCTTGGTCCCAAAGCTGTGACAGGCCTCAGCAACCTCCGTCCTGTCCCATGGAGCCCCCCAGGGTTCTGAGCAGTGAGAATCGGTGAGACTCAGTGACCTGTCCTGGGGCTCCTGGGCTCGGGCATCAGGACAATGGCCTGGGACCCAGCCCCTGCCCACACCTGCCTGCTGCCCACCTCCCACTTGGGATGACAGACCCGGGGTCCCCACTCAGAGGCAGGGGCCCCTTAAGGCTCCAAAAGCAAGCCCCCACACTGTGCAGAGAAGAGAGCTCGGTTACTTGCCAAAGCAGCTGTGGCCCAGGCCACCCCCCCCGCACCAGCTGCAACGGCGAGACTTCCCCGAAAGTCATGCAGAAGAAATCTCTGTGGTTGATTAGTGGGTTCAGGTCGTCTCCAGTCTGTCCCTGGGGGAGTGATCGTTGCTCTCTCAAGTGAGGTTTGGCATTTTCTGCAAAGAAAAAGAAACTTGTAGGAGAATTGAACACAGTCGTTCCAGGAGTGGCTTCCAGAGTGGCCGCAGAGGCTGTCTGATGGGAAACAGCTGCGGGGAGGCGCACCATGCGGGGATGGAGGGGTGCGGAGTAGAGGGTGGAGGGGTGCAGGGGATCCAGCCCTGTGCTGCTCCTCCCGGGTGCCTCCTGCCCTCCAGGCTCCAAGCATCCGTCTCCCCCTCACCCCAGGACAGGGCCTTCCTTCCAGTTCAGGGCTGTCACAGTTTGACAGCTTGGGATTCGGGGAGCCTTTGGAGAGGGGATGGGTGGCCCGGCCACCACTGTCAGGCTTGGGAGAACGCCCTGCAAGACTGACGGGGGGCGTCTGAGAAAGTGGCACCAGCAGGATCCCGGCCACCTGCCCCACCGCCACCTGATTCATAAAGTGACCCGAAGCCTTTAGGTGGTTCCACAGAAACCTCAGCCCCATCAGCTGCACCCCCATCTGCACCTACACCCCCTTCCCTGTGCCCTGGGCAGGGCCCCTCTCCTATACCACGAGTACCCTGCGACCTCCTCCATTAGGGCGCCCTCCAGCTTTCCTCTCCTCCCCCTGGAGCATCCGGGGGTTGTGCACAGGCCAGGACCCCCACATTTCCCACGCCAGGCTTCGTGATGAAGACAACATTCACACCCCGCTCCCGGGGTCTCTGTTCCCTCCGCACACGGGCCTCACCCCCAGCAGATGGCTCTGCTCGGCTGCCCGAGTCTTCACCGCATTCCACTTAGCAGCCGTGAAAATAAACAATGAAAATAAATTAACTTTTTGTGGCTTGATTGAGGAATCATTTAGAAGCAGTAAAAATTCCCAATGGAAGCGCACACCCTGTTGGGGTTCGAGACTATAGGGCTCATCCCCAGCACCATCAAGACTCGACCGTGCCCCTCCCCCAGCCAGTCCCCAGCGCCCTTTAGATTCATCCCCTCCCGCCGATCTGCTTTCCATCACCATGGCTTTGCCTTTTGTAGGATTTTTCATAAACTTCTTCAAACAGGATGTCATCTTTGGGGCCTGCTCTCTTTCCCTCAGCGTGACCTTAGCCTTTGTCCTTCAGCTGTTGGCTGTTGTCCACTTTGTTCTTGTATCACTAAACCAGCCCTTTTTATGACCTAGGACAGGACCATTATATGGGTATTTCATAAATTTCACAATATATCATTTTTGCTGGAAAAAAAAAAAAAAGACAATGTCTGTAGAAGAGATCTTTAAGCACGGAGAAAAAAGCCTTACATTCAGCCATGTATTTGCCATTTCGAGGGCTCTTTGTCTCCTCTTCCATCTGGTATCATTTTCCTCCTGCCTGAGCCTTCTGTCCTGGTTCATTTTCTGCTCTTGTTCTGTGGATTACACCCAGAGCCTCACGCTTGCTAGAACACCCGGCACTGAGTCATTTGTATAGAACAGAGATTTGTTTCTTACGGTTCTGGAAGCTGGGAAGCCCAAGGTCAAAGGCACCTCGTGCAGCAAGGGCTTTTCTACTCAGCTGGCCCAAGGCAGCAGGCAGAAGGGCAAAGAAATCACGTGAGTGTGGGAGGAAAAGACATTTTACATGTGGAGCACTCATGGCCTGAAAACCTTCAGTGGACCCCATCTGCAAACTGCTTTTATTGGGGGTGGGGTTTCCAATGCATGATCTTCGATGGTCACATTCGGACCAAAGCAACCTCCTGTCGCAGTTTGCATGGTGCTGGTCTGCCGTTAATGCGCTTTGGTACCTACAGAAATATTCAGTTTTACAAGATAATTTCTCTGGGTGTAGAATTCCGACTGGCAGCTTTTTCTTTCAATGGTGTCGTCCCCGAGGCTCCTGGCTGGCGTGGTTTTCAGTGTAAAGTCCCCTCTCCTCTTCTCTTCAGTCCTCTGCTATATGTCTTTTCTCTTTGGCTGCTTTTAAGACTCATTTTAGCGGGGTTTTCAGCGGTGTGATTACAGCGTGTCTTGGCGTGAGGTACTCCACAGTTCCGATTGGGGGAAGTTGAACCTTTTGATTCTGGAGGTTTATGGTTTTTAAAATCTGGAATGCTTTGGCCATCATAATATTTATTTTTTGTCTTCCTTTCCTCTCCTTCTTGGATTCCAACTGCATATTTGGTTTTTCATTTGGTTGTTTTTTTTGGTACTGGGGATTGAACTCACGACCTCAAGCTTGCCAGGCAGGAGCTGTGCCATTGAGCTATATCCCTGGCCCTCCAACCGCATATTTGTTAGATGGATTGATATTGACATACAAGTCATGTGTTATCTTATTGCAGTGCTAGGGACTGAACCTAGAGCCTCACGCATGCCAAGAAAGTGCTCTACGCCTGAGTGACATCCCCAGTCCTATCTTCATTTTATTTTCGGTCTTTTTTTTCTCTCTTCCATTTTGATGATTTCTCCTGCTGTGTTTCCAAGTTGGTTGATCTTCTCTTTGGTGCAATCTACTTGGCTTCAATCCGTTGTATTTTTCGTTTCAGAAGTTGCATTTTATCATCTCAAGAAGTTCGGTTTGGGTCTTTTCAAATATCCTCCACTTTCCTCCTCATTACACTCCTGCCTTCTTCTACCTTTGCAGACACGTGAGGTCTGTTTATAATAAACACACTTGTCAATGAATTCTCTCATCTGTATTATCTCTGGGTTTCTTTCTGCTGATAGATTCTGCTCCTGGTTATGATTCATGTAATGTTTTGGGTACTCAGTGAGTTTTAATTGGATGCTGGACATGGTGAACATGTATGGTGTTGAACACTGGACTTTCTTTTGACTATTTCTTTCCTGTATTTGGGCTTTGTCTGAGATGCAGTTAGGTTACTTGGAATCAGTTTGAGCCCTTAGAGATTTCCTCTTGAACTTTGTAGGATTGGTCTAGGGCAGATTTGTGGAATTCTCTGGCCCCATGATGGAAAATACTTACCTGATGACCTGCCCATGTCCTGTGTGTCAGGAGGTCTTTCCCCTGGGCTGATTGTAAACTATGCCCTGCCTAGCTCCATGGATTGTTCAGCTTAGTCCATTCCTATGGCTCTCTCCCCAGCACAGGAAGCTAGGAATGGCCCCTCCCATGCATGTGACATCCACATCTGACCCAAGACTCGAGGGGACTCCTGTAGCTTTCCAGGGCTCTCTCTCTGCGGCGCCTTCTTCTGTCCCACACAGTACAGTTGCCTTGGTTTTCCCACACCCCAAATTCCACCCCCTCAACTCTGGGCCGTGTTGGGGTTCCTGTCCCCATCTTGCAGCCTGGGCACTGCAGCTGGCGAGCTTGGGCATGCACAAGGTGCCCCCTCCTGTTCTACTCCTCTCAGGGACCATTTTCCTGCCCACCTGCTGTCCAGGGACCGAGGACTCTTGCTTCCAGATATTCTGTCCGGAGGACAGAGCGGTCCAGGCCCTGCTCTCCCTCTGTGGCTGGAGGACAGAGCTTCCAGATTGCAGGGCCCCACACCAGCCTCGCCCATCAGGCACCCTTGACCTGGGCTTTTCCCCGGACCCTGGGATTCGGATTTCCCAGCTTCTCTCCTCAGCCTCCCCTGAGTCTCCCTGGACTCCTTTCTCTCTGCCTTCCCGGAGAAAGTCGCAGGGTCTCAGCCTTCTTCTACCACTGCCTCTCCTCTGATGTCCCCTGCCTCTGTGGTCCTGTCCCTCCCCTCAGAGGGGAGACCCTCTGAGGGTCCCTCTCTCATCTCTGCTCAGCTCTAACCCCTTGTTTCTTTTTCCTTCTTCTATTTTTATGTAATGTGGTAAAATATACATAACACAAAATGTGCCCACTTTAACGGTATGGTTCAGCGTATTAAGTGTATTCATCTGATTGTGTAACCACCACCACCACCCGGCTCAGACTCTCTTCATCTCGCAAAGCTGACTTCTGTCCCCACCAGACAATAACCCACCCCCTCCTCCTCCCTTGGTCCCGGGGCAACCGCCCCTCTACTTGCTGACTAGACCCACATTTGTAACTCTCCCTGGGGTGCCCACCCTAAACTCCCCACATCAAGGCACAGCTCAGCTGTCTGCCCTGTCGCCCATGCTGCATCCTGGTACCCCCTGAGAGCCGGGCCCACTCCTCCCCAACCTGAGCACAAACCCTGTCCTTCCTGTCCCTTGCTCGCCCGCTGCTGTCTCCAGCCTCATGGCTTCGACTCCAGTTCTGCTCCGACAGCCTCCCGGGTCCAGCCAGGCCGCTCTGATATCGTCACTGGCCAGGAAGATGCCCTCACGCCATCCACAGAGGACTTCTCACTCACAGCAGTGGGGACCCCCTCGAGGAGTGA
The DNA here is from genome assembly GCA_028451465.1 of Erethizon dorsatum. Classification (NCBI taxonomy): domain Eukaryota; kingdom Metazoa; phylum Chordata; class Mammalia; order Rodentia; family Erethizontidae; genus Erethizon; species Erethizon dorsatum. The sequence goes on along the minus strand of CM051831.1, from coordinate 4,850,738 downwards.
GTGGGGGACAGGATGCCCTTGGGAGACGGATACATGACTGGGGATCCCCGTGTGTAAGGGTGGGAGGTGGCCGGTCCACCGAGAAGGGGAGGAGAAGCCCCTGCCCACGTCCAGCTCTCTCCATCGCCCTCTCCTCCATCTCCTGAAATCTGACTCCAGGCCCAATCCCACAGAAGCAGGGAGTCGGCATAATTGCCGTGGGCCGAACTGGAAAGCGGCCAGGGCTGGAGAAGGAGCCGGCAGCCCTGAGCGGGGTGTGCAAACAGCTTCGCAGGCACGGGGAATGCCTCGAAGGCGAAGGCCGGGGTGTCTCGGAGTTGAGCTGCTTCCCAAAATAATCCAGGGGGAGCTGTCTCCGATTCTGAAACTGAGCCTGGCCACCCGAGCTGCAGGAAGCCCCAGGCCCACACCGGCCCCACTCAGGGAACAGATGGTGCTGGGATTTTTCTTTCTCTTACCAAAGTCAGCTGGTAAGCGAACAGCTTGTCTAGAGAAAAGTGTGTTCCTTCCCCCTCTCTGTTGGCAATGGATCAAAGCTACCTCTCCCCCATCCCCTGCCGTCACGGCCTCCTCTAGCCTCTTTCCCTGTGAGGCTAGGGTAGGGTGGGTGGGGGGTGCTGCAGGCCTTGCTCACCCCACGGCTCACCCAGCCCCACCCACTGCAGGGTGCAGATCTTCCCGGCCCCCTTGATCTTCAAGGGCTTGGGCTGAGATGAGGTGCAGATTCCGAGGGGCGTGGCTGGTTGGAAAACAGACAATGGGGACACAAATCTTCTAAGATCTGGCCAGCTGGACTTGGCCTGACCAACAACTGCCCAAACTGTTTCATCTATCTGTATGCATTTTCTATAGAGTGGCATGCCTGTCACCTGAAAAAACAATACAGCGACACCTGATGGATTTTCACAGCTGTACAAGCCATTCCCACTAGACCTTCCCGAGCACCTGCTGTGTGTGGGCCCAGGGCAGAGAGCTGGGAATTAAGAGTACAGACTGAGGGTCTATCCCCAGGGAGTTCACAGCCCAGGCTGGAGCAGTCTGGGGGTGCAAGGGTTACGGTGTGGTGCTGGGGGGTGCAGACCCTAAGTGCATACTGTCCTTGCTCTGTGACCCTGGATGAATCGCTCATCTCCCTGAGTCTCAATATCCTTGAGTGTCAGATGGAAGCCATCAGAAATCTATTCTTCATAGGGTTATTATGAAAATATTTCAAAAAAAAAAGTCTGAAACATTGCAGGGCATCTAATATTTAATAAAATGTTATATAACATCATCGCCATCACCAACACTGCCATCATGACCATTGTCATCATCATCTGTGTTAGTCACCTTACCATCGCTGGGACAAAATATCCAACAACAGCAGTTTGAAGGAGGAGAGGGTTTTTTGGGTCACAGTTTCAGAGGGTTCAGTCCATGGTCAGCTCCAAGGCAAAAATGGCATGGTGGAAGGGCCTGGCAGAAGAGAGCTGCTCAACCTATGACAGCCAGGAAGCAGAGAGAGAGAGGGAAGAAGTGGGGACAAGAATATGCCTTTCCAGGGCCGGTGAGATGGCTCAGCGGCTTAAGCGCCTGCCCGGCAAGCGCGAGGGCCCAAGTTCGACTCCCGGAACCCACATACGAAAAAGGGGCCGGTGATATCGCTCAGCGGCACGGGCGCCTGCTGGCGCGCGAGGTCCTGAGGTCGACCCCCCGGTACCCACAAAAAAAAAAAAAAAAGAATATGCCTTTCCAGGTCATACACCTAGTGACTCCCCTCCTCCAACTAAGCCCCACCTCCTAACAGCACATGAACAACCAAAAGCGTCAATGAATGAACACACTGATGAATATAGTGCACCATGACCCAATCAATTTCTGAAAGTCCCACCTCTGAGCACCTGAACCTTTGTGGGACATTTTAGGTCTAAACCATAAGACCATCACCATCATCACCAACATCAACAACACCATCACCATCAACACCATTACCATCATCACCGTCACCATTATCACCACCACCACCATCGCCATTACAATCATCACCATCACCATCACCATCACCATCATCGTCATCATTACTTTCAGAAAAACAGTGTTGAAAGTGGCCCCCTCCCCAGGTCCAGGGACGTGACATATGTCAGGTCAGGGCCCGGAGCATTGGTCTAGGCACTGAACAGTGAGCCCTCAGGTGAGCCCCACCTGGCTGTCCTGTGTGCCTGTCCCCAGGCTCTGCTGTGGCTCCTACCATGGACCTCAGCACCGAGGCACTGGCTAAGTATTTGTTGGCTGATCCCCCAACAGTGACCTCTTGACTCTGCTGGGGAGGCAGATCCTGACCACCTGCTACTCAACTCGCAGCTCCCCCACCGGCCACCCCAGCACCCAGGTGCCAGCGTTAAAGCTGAGCTGACTACACCCATCTCCTTGGTCCTGGGCTCAGCTGACCGTGTGGAGAGAGGCTCCACATGCCTTTCTTTCCCCTGTAACCTGCGATGAGAGGCAGTGTGAAGATGCTGCCCAAGTCCTGGGTTCCAGTCTCAACTGTGCCTCTGAGCAGCTGTGCGATGTTGGGCAAATCACTGCCCCCCTCTGCACCTGAGTTTCCTTATCTGTAAAATGGGAATGATCCTCTCCACTTAGGTTAAACCTCAGGGTGGAAGTCATAAAGATCAACTGAAATAGTGATGGGTTGGGTTTGCCATGGTGAGCATTTGCTGGAGCCTCTCCTTTCTTCAGCAGCTACAGCTCAGATGCGGCTCACTAAACCCATTTCCTCCCCGGCTGGGCTCCCACGGACTACACTTCCCAGCCTCCCTTGCAATCCGACGTGGCTCCGGAGCCCTCATCAATGAGCCATGGATAGAGTGAGCTGCAGCCCGGCCCCACCTGGTCCCCGCGCAATCCTGGGTGTTTTGGATGCTCAGATGTAGCACACAAGCATGGCGATCTCCGAAGCCAGGTGCAGAAGATGGAGCCACAGATGGGAGCCCTGGGAAGAGCCGCTGCCGAGGGCTCCAAGCTTCACGGGACAAGGAGTGTGGGAACCTCTGCCATGTGGTGTTGGTGGCAGCAGCTGGCATCACAGTGCCAGCACCTTGTCTGAGGCTGCTGCTGCCAGGTTGTCACTTAATTCAATCACAGTATATAGGTACTTCTGTTTCTAGAAGTTCTATTTGCTTCTTTTGCAAAATACCTTGGCCACTTTATAGTTGCTTACTCTTGATTCTGTTTTTCATCCCTGCTTTCTATTCCTCCTCCTCCTCGGCATCTTCACCTTACTCCTGGGTCTTATTATTCTCACACCCGATGTCTTTGCCAGGTGCTCGTGGCCCCTTTTCCCATGTGACTTTCAGGGATTTTCGCCAGGTCCCTTCAACTTAATCCCTGGGGATTCATCAAGGACTCAGTTGAAAGTGGGGGGTCTCCAGAGAGAACTCCCGTCTGCTTCAGTGGGACCCCTGGGCTGGCTCCATGGTGGCCGCGTTACCTTAAATCCTCAACTTGAGGGCCGGCGTCCAGGCAACCAGTGCACAACCCACTGTAGACCGAAGTTAGGGTCCCAACCAAGCCCATCCGGCTTGTGGTTACACCTTCTCGGGTGAGATTTCTCCCTTTCTCACCCAGTGCCACAACCGACACAGGAAGACTCCTCACTTCTCCTCCAGGGTGACCTTGTCTCCCATTCTTATTCCCTAGTGAACCACAGCCCCATGGGGACACTGGCTCTGCAGAAGGTCTTCACATCTGCCTTCTCATGCTGGGGTCCCCGGTTTCCTCCTGTCCCGAATCGTGTGTGGTCATAATGGGTGAAGATCAGCTGACCCTGCACAGTGGGTGTCCCCAGGGCCACCAGCCTTGGTGACTGATTGCCTCTGGGATTGCCACCGTCACTTGCAGTTTGGTGGCTTATATTTCCTTTGCTCTCGCTTGCTGGGTGTGATGCCTTCTAACGCACCCATCATGGATGTATGCTGCACCCATGCGAAAGCACTGTCCCTGTGATATTCTTTCTGTGGCTTTCCTGCTCAGCGCACAAGTGTGCCATGCTGTGGAAAGTGGAAGCCATTCTCTAGTAGCCCACAGCGGATATTTAATAAGCAGCAAAGTACAGTTAAACCTTGGTTTTTGAGTATAATTTGTTCCGGAAACATGCTTGTCATCTAACACTTTTACATTAAAGCGAATTTCCCCACGAGAAATAACAGAAACTCAGATGATTTGTTCCACAACCCAAAAATATCCATATAAAATGATTATAATATTGTAACATAACACAAAGAACACACAAAATAGAATGAAAAATAAACAAATTAACCTGCACTTACCTTTGAAAACCTGGTGTGAGGGAGACAGACAAGAGGAGGGTCATTGTGTAGGAGACTTTCACTATCACTGACGGACCCACTACTGTCTCCTGGCTCAGTGGAATCATTTTCTTTTCACGCAGTTTTATCAAGGAAGCTATCCAGTGACACATGCTTTGGCCTCCTTTTGAGGATTTCATGAAAATGTGACATTGCACTGTCAATAAACAGAGTCATTGCTCACATCATGATAGCCTTATTTGGGTGGTGATTTTCTACAAAATTTTGCCCTGTTTCCCACATTTTGCACATCTCCCTAATCTCATCTGAAGTGACGGATTCCTTTGCCCTTTTCTCCTTCTCCTCTGCAGACGAGATCTCTTCCATTACCTCTTGCTGTTGGTAGACAATCACCCATAATACCGCAGAAAGAGAGAGAGAGAGAGACAGACAGACAGAGACAGACAGAAGGACCACTGGCTCGGTTGTGATCATGTGATGTCTGGCGTCACGTACTACTCGTATTGCACGACACTGCTTGTGTATTGAGTTAAAATTTATTAGAAATGTTTGTACATCTTGCAGAACACTTGCAGAAGCAGTTCCTCACCATCCAAGGTTTTACTATATCTGCAAATTCTCCCCATCTCTGCTTTCTCGGAGCTTCCCATGCAGGCGCCATCCTACCTGCATCCATTCTTCTCCACTCCAGACCCTGCCATCACCCACACCCAGCTCTGTCCCTGACCTGGTCTCTGCTCTGGCTGGACCGGGTGGGAGTTAGCATCTCCCCACCACTGACAAATGGCTTCGGGTGGTTTCTTCTCAGAGCAGAATTAGTGTAGGGGGTTCCAGAGAGAGAATCTTCTAGAACAGCCAGCCCAGGTCATTCTTGCAGTGGGGCCCGCAGGACAGAGGGGGCAGAAGCAGCTCCTGAGGCTGAGGGAGGCAGGAAACAGGTGCCCAGGCCCCGGTCCAAAGAGGAGCCAGGCGCCAATGCCCTGGAGCCAGGGTCCCAGGACTTCGGGTCATCGTTAGGCGGAGTTGTCTGACAGTCAGGGCCACACGAAGATGGCAGGGCCCCTCCTGAAATGTGTGAGTGGAGGGAGGGCACCCACTTTCTGGGAGGCTGCACATGCCCGGGTACCAGCAGGAAGGTGGCAACAGCTACTCCCATTTGGCCTGTGCCCGGGGCCCTGCCCTATCTGCTATGGCCAACAAAATCTGGGCTGAAGTGGTGAGCCGGGCCCACTTGCTGATGCCCACTCACCGGGCAGGTGGGCACAGGCAGCACATGGTGTGTCAGGACCCAGGGTAGGTGAGACCCAGACCCCGGGCCCACTCTTTCATCATGATGCGGCTGGCCTGGTCATGCAGGGGACTCACTTGGGCGTCAGGTGCAGGCTCCGACTCCTGGCCAGGGGCTGAGTGTGCACTGGCAGCTGCTCCGGGTGAGCTGGTGCCGCTGGGCCAGGAACACTACTTTGAGTGTCACTCCCGGGGCGGTGTCCTTGCCTGGCCTCACCTGGACAGCCTCAGCCACAGCCGGTCCTGGGCCCCTCCCTGGCGATGTCCCAGTGCCCCTGGGAGCGCTGGACCCTACCAGGCAGCTCTAGCGCGCAGCCACGTGTCATAGCCATGGCGCTCGGCTGTGAAGGAATAGAAACACGCAGGCAGGCTTTGTCCCTGCTCCTTGTCTCCCTCTCCACGGGGACGTCCTCTCTGAGGACAAACAAGATGGTGTGGTGGTAAGCAGAACCTGGTGGGCTTAGTACAAGAAGTCTTTGGTGGCCACTGCCATCAGGCCGGATGGGAAGCAGAGAGTGACACAGGCCCCATGGCGTTGCCTTCCTTCTTACGAACCCTAGGTTCCTGCCTCTGCTCAGCTCTTCCATCTCCAGGTCACCAGAGTTGAATGTGGCTGGTGCCCCTGGGCCTGCCACGCTGGGTTGCATCAGGGAGGGGCAGGACCATGTCACTGCTTATTGTCCAGGCCCAGGCAAAGGACCCCAGCCCTGTGGGCACGCGAAGACAGGGATGGCCACACCGCTGGCCCCTGGCTCTGGGATGTGTGTGACAAGACTCCCCCCTTTTGATGGGTTTGTGCCTGTAAGGGAAGATCTTACCTAAGTGTAAAATCCTTCACACACACTTAGCCGTGCATTTTTCAAGCTGCCTCTATGCATAAGAATAAAATCAGGCATGAGAAATGTCAGCCTCAGGTGAAACTACCCTCCATCGGGCACAGGTCATTTTGATGACCGGCTGTGCAAGTGGAAGGCCTTCGATGTGTTGTACTCGATGCTTCCTCCCTGAGTCCCTACTGTGCGCCAGCTCTCAGTTTGCAAACAGCATCTCAAGCCCTCATTCTTTTCATTCCGGCCATCTACAATCCTCCCTCAGCAGCAGTTCTCACACTGCTTTGCCTGGAGATTCCAGGCTGCACAGCTGCAGCTGGGCAGAGCCAGGAGACCCAAGCCCCGCAGTTGCCTGGGCTGGGATTCAGGAACCAGGCCAGATGCTAAGGGCACATGTGACCTGCAGTGTTTCCTGCAAGATGGCGCAGGGTGGGGGACACTTGGCCTTGTGCTGGGCTGATGACCATCTGTGCTTTCTGCTCAAGGTCACGGAGTCCCTGGGACAGTTTTGTTTGTCCGTCTCTTTGCGGTGGTGGGGATGGGTCCCAGAGCCTCGTGCATGCCGGGCTGCGCCTTGCCACTGGGCCACATGCCCCAGCCCTCCTGAGCACTCTGCCATTTGGATTTGTTTCCTCAGGGTCTTGTCATGCCTGACCACAAATAGAAATTGTACACTCGCAGCCCTGGACGCTGGGGGCCGAGTCACGCTGGGGGCCGACCTGGTTACTCCCGGATGCGTGGAGAGTCCGTTCCGCTCTTCTCCTCCGGGGTCTGGCGGTTCCGGACAACCTGGGCCCTCCTGGGCTTGTGGCTGCGTGGCTCCCGTCAATGCCTTTTCCTGTCACATGGCCTCCCCCAGCTCTCTTCCGCATCTTTGTGCCTTGAATCTCGCCTGTCGCTGTCTCTCTCTCTGTCTCTGTGTCTCTCTGTGTCTGTATCTCTCTCTCTCTCTCTTCTTTCTCTAGACACTAATTTCATTATCCTAAAAATAAAATAAACACCCCGATAGGCGGAGGGCATCTACACCACGTAGAATTGAGGCAGCTGTATATCAAATGGAGACGGGGCAATGATTTGACCTCAGATGGGTACTACAAAATTTCACAAAAGTCTTCAAGTATCTAATAAGATGTTAACACACAAAGTATCAAAAATATGGGGTCTGGGTTCCCCTGGGGTTTATAATAAACCCCTGGCTTCTGTTGGGTCCGCTCAACCGCTGCCCTGTCCCAGGTCGCACCCTGAGAACCACGCTGTCACCTCCCCCCGTGACACTCCCACAGCGATATGCATTTCCTTTCTGTCCTAAGACACTTCACACCTTCCTTGTGGTGCATTTTCATCAACGTATTACATGAAAAAGAAGCTTGATTTTTAAATGAATCCTTTTGTGGGTTTAATTTAACAGCGGAAGCATGATAGGGCGACTGCATTGCGCTTTAAAACCCATTCACAGCTGTAAGGAAACGTTTGCTTTTTCACTTACACCGGCACCAGCCTGTGTGGCTGCGAGTGGCGAAATCCTAGGAAAGAGCAAAGGCCGAGCACGGTGACTTTTCGCGGTAGCAGCTCTCTCTTCGCGTGCGGGCGGGAACCTGGAAGAGACTGTGTCCTTCAAGCGTCAGGTGTGCTGCTAGACAGAGCCGTTTCTGAGCTTTCTCGCATTTGTCTTGGATTCCTGGGCTAGGTGACTTAAGGAATTGGAGTTCCTTTCTGCCCCCGGGGTGACGCAGGCCACCTGGAGGACACCCCGAGATGGCCTCGGTCCTCTGTGTGGGGAGCAGGCCTGGCCTCCACAGGCTTTTTTTCAACCTGGGCTCCATCTCATGCTCACCCCCAAACCAGGAACACCTCTTCTTCAGCCCTGGCCCTGGGGACATCTGTGGCCATGTGCTCAAGACCATGAGACCAGGGACACCTCGTAGCGGCCAAAGCCATGAGCCATACGTCCCCAGCAGAAGCGCAGTAGGCACAGGCTGGGCCTGAGGACGCTGTCTGCAGCATCTGCTGAGCTTGGACCACCCAGCAGTGTCCTGAGCCCTGGACCAGCGGGGGGCTGGGAGACCTCTGCAGGCCAGGCGGTGCCCGGAGTGGGGAGCTGGGTGGTGCCCACAACACCCCACGCCGCTGACCAACGACCCCTCTCCTTTTTCTCACATGGCCCTGGCCTTCGGACTTAGGGTGGGCCTCATCCTGATCCCATCCACAAAGATCCCATATCCAGACAAGGTCTCATTTGTGGCTTGGGGTGTGGATATATCTTTTGGGGACACCATGCAGCCCCCTGGAGTCTTGGCGGAGGCCCAAGGGGGATGGGATTTCCTGATTTGGGGGTCTGCAGGGCTATCCAGGGGGAAATGAAGCAGGCGTGCAGGCCTCAGGGCAGGGCTGGGACCCGGAAGAGTTGATTCCGCCCCAGTGCAGGGAGGAGCCCGTGCCTAGTGACATTGGCCTAATGACCCTGGGGACTTCGAGGACACAGCTGGGGGCTGCTGTGGTCCCAAGGGTCTCCTGGATGTACCCATGAAGAACTACTTTTCTGAACCCTGTGCCAAGGGAGAGGACTGCTTGGTGGTAGTGAGCTCCCTATCCCCGGTGGTATTTAAGCAGTCCTTGGATGAGCACTTGAAAGGTACGTTAGAAGGACAAATGTTGGAGGTAGAGTTCAGACTCGAGGCAACCATAGACCCCCTCCAAGGGACTCTGTGCATCCAATGTCTTTGTCCCCAGCTTGCCACCATCTTGCTGGGGTGGCACCTGCCCCTCCCCAGACCCAGCCTCTCTACAGTTCCAGAAAACAAGAGGTGGCAGTGTCTATTTGTCTGAGTCATCCAGATGGAACAGGCTGCAGAAGGGAAGACCGATATTTATTCATTATCATGTTCAGCAATTAGACTGGGGAGCCACAAATAGACGCTTCTAATGGGAGCCCGTCTGTCCCTGGCTCCTGGCTCCTGCTGCAAATGCGTTCGTGTCCGACTCACCGCCTCCCGTGCCAGGGACCGCTTGAGTGACTGCGGGCCACTCAGTTATCTTCTGAGGCCATTAATGGGCAGGAGGGCGGCCAGACCACCCTTCTGAAAGCCCATGCACTGGAGGCGCCGGGCTGAGCCTCCTCCTGGCACGGGTAGCAGAGTGGGAGGCACCAGGGCAGGTGCCAGCGGTCTCACCATCCTCTCTAAGCCCCAGCATCCACCTTCCGGCTGTGTCTCCCATTTTCACAGGACTCTGTCCCCTATGTGTTGTCCCTGGACAGTGAAATACGTCCCCCTGTCACAGTTCACTCTCCACACAGTAGATGCTCTTTAAAGAGGTCAGCGGGGTCTCCCAGCCCTGCACCCAAGAGGTGACCATGTGCCCTCAGGCCCGCACCCCTCAGCACCCCCCGCAACCCCCCTCCAGATGCTGAGGCCCCTCCTGCTAGGTCCCTGCTAGGTCTGCCTCATTCTCTTACTGGTTTTTATTTCTCTCTCTCTCTCTCTCTCTCTTTTTTTTTTTTTAACATTCTGCTTCTACAAGGTTGACTACTTTCGATTCTTTTTAAAACATTTTTGTTAGTATACTTTTTTGCTACTTAATAATTTCACACCTTTGGGGGAATTGGTGCATATACATAGCAAATCTTAATTATTTTTATTCCCCCTCCCCACTTTCCCAGATTCCTTTCCCCATCTCCACGGTCTGTCTCCTCGTTTCTTACCATCTACTTTATTTTGCTCTTTCCATTATTTGTGTTCTGAGTCGTATATGAGAAACCATGCAGTATTTAAGCTTGTGGATCTGATTGATTTCTCTTAACATTATGGTCTCGAGGTGCATCCATTTTCATACAAATGACCCAAGTTTATTCTTCTTTAGGGTACGGTAGTGCTCCGTCATGTGTAAATACCACATTTTCTTTATTCGTTCCTCTGCTGATGGGCATCTAGTCTGTTTCCAGGATTTGTGTCTTGTCAGCTGTGCTGCTATGAACGTGGGTGTGCATGGATCACTAAAATGTAATGTTTTTAACTCTTTTGGGAAGATACCTAGAGGGGGAATAGCTGGGTGGACTGGAATTTCCAGTTTTAGTTTTGGAGGACTCTCCACACTGATTTCCATAGTGTACAGTTTACACCCCCGCCAAGGTGTAGAAGGCTCCTTTTCCCCGCAGCCCCTCTTCCTGGCTTGTCTCGGTCTCCTTGACCTTGAATGTGTCCAGACGTTCCGGAGCTCTGTCCTGGCCCGCATCTCCTTTCAATAACCCCCCACTCCCTTAGTGACTTCATCCTATCTCACAGCCTTAAATCCCACCAACATGCCAAGCCTGGGCCCTGGTGCCCACCTCCAGCTTGGCATCCAACAGCCTCTGTGACATCTCCCCTCCACATCAAATTGAGGTGCCCACCCGCTCCCAGCCCCTCATCCTGTCCAGTGGCAGCCCCAGCTTTCCAATTGCTCGGGCCGAGTTCTGCGCTACCCTAGGGTCCCCCTTGCACAGCCCATGCCCAGGCTGTCTGGGATCAGCGTTGGCACTGTCTCCATGATGCATCGAGTCCGACCCCCTCTTCCCTGCCTCTCTGCAGTCTGTTCTCAGGGCAGCGAGCAGAAGGATCCTCTGAAGACATTAAGCTCTGCTCGACATTTACCTGGGGCTCGAAGTTTGCACCTGAGCTTCAAGCCAGAATCCTCACAGGGACCTACAGAGCCGTGGATGGTTGGATGGGCACCCTGGCCTGCTCTCCCATCACGCCCTGCAGCCGTCCTCTCCCTGTGCACTCTGCTTGAGTCATGCTGCCCTGCATTCTGTTCCCCAAACAGGCAAGGCAGACTCTGCCCCGAGACCTTTGCACTTGCTCTGTGCTCTGCTCGGACGCCCTTCTCCCACATGTTGCTGGGCCCACACCTTCACCTCCTCTAGCTCTGCTTACCTTCTTAGTGTGACCCATCCCAACCACCTTGAACTCCTCACACTTCTCTACTTTGCCTTTTTCTCAGAGCACTCACTGCCCTCCAACATACCATTCTGTTTAATTGCTATAACGTTTGTTGTTTATCACCTGTGTCCTCCTGGTAGGATAGAATCTCCTTCGAGGGCACATATTAGGTGCTTGATAAACACTTGTTGACTGTGGAAGAATGAATGGGCTTGTGTCAGGAGCGGCATGCCCAGGGCCTGTGCATGGGAGGTCGTCAGCACTCCTAGGTATTGTTGGGAACCATGCAGAGGGAGCACCTTGTGCAGATTTGCTAATTTCTCTGAACCTCAGTACTGTCACACAGAAAGGGGGTTACAGTGGCACCCATCTTGGAACTTGTGAGGATTAAATGATGCCATGTGTTACAGCTTATGTTTAGATGTCCCCCGAAAGCCTCATGCAGCCATAGCTGGGGCTTTTTCAGAGGTGGCTGGATCTAGAGTGTGTGACCCTGGATTGATTCATGGTGCAATGCTAGATTTAAGGGTGTGACTGCTACCTGCCCTGAGTAGCCTGGATAAGACGTAAGGGACAGAAAGAGGCTTGTACATAGTCACTTGGAATTGGTGCTTGCTTTTGCTGTCTTCTGCCTGCCATGAACTCTTTCTCCTCTGTCATGACGCCCTGCCTTGGAACCAGCCAACTATGAACTGAAACCTCTACAAACGGTGAGTCATATAAATCTTTCCTCTTTTAACTTTGGGTATTTTGTCTCAGCAACGAGAGAAAAGTAACTAAGACATCATGTATTAAAATGCCTAGTTCAGGGGTTGGGACAAAGTGTGCTTCGTCTACTTCTGTATGCACAGTGATATTACAATTACTGTCTTCTATTGTAATTACCATCACATTGCTATTGCCATCACTGCAATTGGGTGAGAGATCTAAAGCGAGATGGTTAACTCAGTGCCTTTCTCTTTCAGGGCACATCTTTTCCATTTCTGACTACCGAGAGGGGAATAGACAAAGCTCCCCTTTCAGCCTATAACAGTATTATCCTCTGACGGCTCATTGGCCTGCGGGAAGGTCCCAAGTGGCCTTCTGAGGTTGTCACTGATGGTTTGGCTGGGTCCTCATCCCAGAAAGTGAGGACTGAGGGAAGGAGCTGATGGGAATTGTACAATAAACATGGGCTGATGGGTAGCCAGTACTCAGCCTTTGCTATCCATATGGTTCCTAGAATGTGGGTGGATGGATGGACAGATGGATGGACAAATGGATGAATGAGTGGCTGTCTGGCTGGCTGTCTGGATGAGTAGATGGATGGATGATAGCTAGATGGGTAGATGAATGGATGGATACATAGATGGGTGGGTAGATGGGTGGATTGGTAAACGGGTGGGTGGGTGGGTGGGTGGATGAGAAGACGGATGCATTGAAAGCTAGATGGATGGATGGATGGATGGATGGATGGGTGCATGGGTAGATGGATGAATGGGTGGATGGATGGGTAGATGGATGGATGGATGGATGGAGGGAGGGAGGGAGGGAGGGATAGATGGATGGATGGATGGGTAGATGGATGGATGAATGGATGGATGGATGGATGATGGATGGTGGGATGGATGGATGGATGGAGGGATGGATGGATGAATGGATGGATGGATGGATGATGGATGGTGGGATGGATGGATGGATGGAGGGATGGAGCGATGGATGGATGGAGGGATGGATGGAGGGAGGGAGGGAAGGATGGATGAATGGATGGATGGATAGATGGATGGATGGTGGGATGGATGGATGGATGGAGGGAGGGATGGATAGATGGATGAATGGATGGTGGGATGGATGGAGGGAGGGATGGATAGATGGATGGAGGGAGGGAGGGAAGGAGGGATAGGTGGACGGGTAGTGGGTAGGTTGGTGAATGGATGAATGCTTGGATGGATGACTGGATGGACATAGGTAGAGTCTGAGCAACAACCAGCAGACTTGTTGGCTTAGTCAAGTCAGGAAAGCAATGATTGGACAAGGCTGAGATTTTATCTGAAGACTTGCTGGTGTCCCATCTCTGCTCCTGTGTGACATTGGACATGTTGCCCTCAGCTCTGCGTCTCAATTTCTCCCTTACTGAAACAAGACGTTTGGACTAGATGCTCACTAAAGTCCCTTCCAGAGCTGAATCTCAGTGAACAATGACTCCGTGTATAACAAGGCTGGACAATCAAGGCCCAGGATCATCGTGGTCCATTGTGTTTCAAAGACAATTAGCAGCCTATGGCCCACCCTGTGTGTGGCGCTGCACTGTGGCCTGGCTACTTCCTCATCAAATGGTGAATCCTACTTCTCCTCCCCTTAAATGCAAGCTGGCCCGGTGCTCATTCAGCCCAGCAGAACATGGCAGACATGACCCAGCCCCAGCCTCTGCTCAGAATCCTCCTTAGAACCCAGGCCCTTCGCGAGTCCCACACAGGAGACATCCGGGATCCCGACAGCCCCAGCGGGGTCCCCACATGTAGCCAGTATCAGCCACCAGCTAGTGGGGGGAGGTCACATTGAACCCTCCAGTTGCCCCAGTCCCCCAGATGACACCACATGAAGCAGAAACAACACAGGCTCAACCCACAGAATTGTCAGAATTTGAGGGTTTTAGGAATTGTCATAGCCCATTGTATGCTGGGATAGCAGGATATTTGATGCTGGGTAGCTAACAATGAATGGAAATGTATTTTCTCACAGTTCTGGAGCCTGAGCTCAAGATCAAGTCCAGCACCAGGAGGCCTTCTCATGCCATTGGCCCATGGCAGTGGTCAACAACAAAGAGCTCAAACCCACTCCTGGGAGCCCTCTGTGTAACAACATTAATCCATCCATGAGGTCACCCAATGACCTCACAACCTAAACTCCTCCCCAAAGGCCCTGCCTTCCAATGCCATCACCATGAGGATTGATTTCCAATGTGGGAATTCTGGGAGGAACCAGAAGCAGTAATTTAACCTACTGCTTTCGGGGTGGTTCATTATATGGCAGTAGACAACCTAAACAACTGTTCAGCAGAGGTCTTATTTTAAAAATGTATTTTAATGACTTGAACAAATACATGCATTATACATAAATGCCCAGATGCATTACCATAGGCATGATTTATTTTCTTGGCAGTCTTTTGGGTTCTGCTTTTCTATTTTTCTTGGCTCCCCTTTCTCCTTCCCACACAGCCCACCCTATGCCCTCAAATCAAGTTGATTTATTCTTCCAAATATGCACGTGAGTGTGTGTTATGTACAAGACACATACATAGAGGTTGCGAGGGAGAAGTCATGTGAGCGCACAAATGTGATCAAACGATGTACGCTGTTGTCTGTGTCTCTCTTTTCTTAGTTGACAATTCCTTGTGAAAATTCCACAAGTCCCCCACAGAGTGCCGATTAGGTCTTTTAAAGAGTCTGTATCAGGGCCGGTGAGATGGCTCAGCGGCGTAAGCGCCTGCCTGGCAAGCGCGAGGTCCCGAGTTCGACTCCCGGAACCCACATACGAAAAAGGGGCCAGTGATATCGCTCAGCGGCACGGGCGCCTGCTGGCGCGCGAGGTCCTGAGGTCGACCCCCGGTACCCACAAAAAAAAAAAATAAAACCAAGGGTCTGTATCAAATTCTATAATGTGGCCTAACCCTCACCCTCCCAGGGGCGAGCTGCGGCCCCAGGGACTGCTTTCTGAGGGCCTGTTGTGAATTTCTCAGGGATTTTGTTAGTCAGTTGTTAAAAAAACCCAGTAAAAAAAAAAAAAAAAAAAAAAAAAAAATCGTATGAACTTCCAATCACACACATTATATTAAAAATCATAGGTGACAGCATAGTCTGCATGCCCTTGTCACTGCGATCTGTGCTCTTACGGCTGTAATTCCAGTGTCCTGTGGATCTGTGCAGGTCCGTCTCTTCCCAAGACTGCCTCTGGCGACAGCGAGGAAGTTGGCACACGCAGCACATCACAGCTGATGTAGCGTTTTGTTGATCATCTAGACTTAAGCAAGTCATGGAGAAAATGTTCGTGCAAAGTTGACTTAGCAGCGCGTCAGGTCTGTGATGACAAGCTCAGGAAATACTGTCCCAGGATGTGAACACGCTGTGCCACTCAGAAAGCAGTCATTCGTGCCACCGGAGAAGGAGTGACATTCCAGCATCTTCCTTGGCTTCTTTCTTCCTCCGCAAAAGCGAACACAGCCATGGACGTTCATATCAGGCCCATATTTCCTTGCTCGTGGGTTAGAACCATTTGATGGGTACAAATGGAAGGAAGACTTTAGCAAAACCAACAGAGCCTTCTGTGAGAATCAATGGCCTATATAAAGTCTATAATAAAGAGTAGCATATTTTATTATTGTTCATAAATTTTGTGCCACACATCTTTTATGTTTATACATTTATTGTAAATGTAAACATGTGCACATATATGGATTTCTCTTCCTCCTCCCCTCTTCCTCTTTCCCTTCCTCCTCCTTCATTCCAGGCTGCAAATCATTTCTCATTTACGGCACACGATGCAGTCTTGTAGGCAGGCTCACCCTGCTTCTGTTCCAACAAGGAATTCCATCCCGTCCATGCTGAGTCAAGGGATACACAGATTTAAATTTTAATATGCATTTTCAGCTTGCCTTCCACAGCGGCTGTCATACTTCTCGTTTCTAGCAACAGGGCCCGGGAGAATCCTTCTTGCAAATAGCTGCTGACACTGGATGTGTTTTTCTCCGGCCTGACAGGTACAAAGTGGGATCTCATTATTTCAAACCCCCTGCAGCAAGTCTGAAGGTCATTTCAGAAGGTCATTGCCATTTTCAGTCATTCTCTATATTGCTTCATCATGTCCCTTTTATTTTTCTATTGGGTCATCCTCGTTCGGTCAATTTGAGCATGTTCTTTTTGGGTTAGACATGAGCCTTGCACGTGGCTCCCGTGTTCTCCGTCCCTCATTCGTGGATCAACTTCGTGTTGTCTTCTGTTGTACAAAAATTAATTTTTGTATTACCAAACATTTGTCATTTCTTCTATGTCTTTGGGGTGTCTTGTCTTGGTTAGGAACATTTCTCCGTGTCAAAAGTGTTTAGTCACCCCATAGGATTTCTTGCTGCATTTTTATTGCTTTATTGAAGTCACTATTATGAGGCTTCTTGTTTATATACGGCAAAAATAGGGGTCCAGTTTTATTTTCATCTGGATGGCTGGCCAGTTATGTTCATATCATTTGTTAAAATTTATGGCTTATTAAAAAATAATAATTATGTACCTCGTTGTGGTCCAGGAAGTTTATATTTATAATCCCATGAAAAAGTTATTGGAATTCTAGCAAGTTAATTTCAATCTACCACTTCCAGTGCAACCCATGGCGAGAATAAAGACACTAAGGCATATTTATAGCTGTGGGGAGCCAAGGGGGTCCTAAGTCCAGCCAGGGTGGTGGTTACCGGAACAAAGGCCTCAACCCAGGGCCAAACCCGGGTTTTATTAATTCTGGACGAGGGGAGTCGCTCAGGATGAGTGACTATGAGAATGGCAGGAAGTACGTGAGTGCTGTGAGCTGGGCTAGGTAGGTGGCCTGAAATCACCTTTGCAAATGCAGAGGGAAGGATATGCAGAAGGAGTAATCTGCATATCACAATTCAAGACAGTATCTAATGTTTTGGCCTCGGTGCTTCAGCTCTGATGTGTAATCTTTTATGCCCTGGGAAGTCATAGCCTCTTTCTCGAGGCTCGATCCCAGCCGACAGCGTGGAGCACGGCTCTCCATCCCGCCAGGCTCACCCATGTGTTTTGGGAGCTACAGGGGCGGGGAAACACTGACCTGTCCCCTTGCTTCAAAGACTACACATTAGCATCTCGGCTGGACCGATTTGCTTTGCTTAAAGACAATTGAAGGGATAAGGAAAAGTCCTAGCCAGCTCTGTACATATCAATACATGGAAATAGGGCTGGGTTTAGCCAAAATGGAGATAATTGCTCTTCTTTCAAGAAGAGTCATCCAGGTGTCCTCCACAATTATGTATTAATGATTCCCCACTGTGTTAAAATACTACTTGCATCTTAAATCATCATGTATATTCACACACATTTCTATATTCTTATTCTACCTATTTATTTTTGTTTTTTGAGACAGGGCCTTGCTATGTAGTTCAGACTGCCTTGAACTCACAGCAATTCTTCTGCCTCAGCCTCCCCTGAGTGCTGGGATTACAGGTGTGCACCATCATGCCCAGCACATTTTTTTTTTGTATTTTAATCACTTCCTAGGCCAAAGAGAATTTGTTTGATCATAGTATTTTTAGCATGTGTTTTAATCTGGAGTTTTGGGGAGGCACTGGGTATACTTTTCTGGGATCAGGGAATTACGGGTGCCTTTTCTTTCTCTCTGTCTCCCTTTCAGTGGTGTTCACCGGAGGGAGACTCGACGTTAAAACTATGGCAACACAAGAGGAAAGCAGTTGGGTCCCTAAGTCACCTTATGGAGGGGAGTTCCCTTAAAGCATTTCCTGATTGTATCATCTTTGCATACTTTTTTGTTTTGAGACAGTCTCACTATGTTGCCCAAGCTGGCCTCCAATTTGTGTTCCTCCTGCCTCAGCCTCCTGAGTAGCTGGGACCATAAGCGAACACCACCACAGTTGGCTTACCCTTTATTTTAAGCATAGCCCATCTTGGCCTGATTAATAATTGGTGCTGCTGTACCATAAAGCTGAATCCACAGCATGAGCTCAGTGGCTGGACATGGGTGGGTTTCTCCAAGGAAACTGCTCCTGGGGGCTGGGGCTGGCGATCCATGCTGAGTGGGAACACACTTAGTTAAGTGTTAAGGGGGCACTGCATGAATTTACAGCCTACGAATCTGCAACAGAAGACAAGAGGAAAGAAAGCAAGATGTTGTAAATGTATGTTGCTTGTTGATCAACAAGGTATGTGAACTTAAGAAAGAAAGGGTGCATTTGTGAGGAGAAATTTCTGGGAGACCCCAGAAATCGGGGGCTTAGCAAAGTTGGGGAGCTGACTGCCCCCAGATGCCAATAACCTGAAACAGGGCTGGGAAAGCCATTGAGCCACGGAGGCCCAAACAACCTCAAAGCAAAACACAGATGGAAAAGACCCAGGCTGACCAAGGCTGGCATACTGTGCGCCAGTGAGGCTCGGGTTCCAAAAAGCAAGAAAGTTGAGATCTACACCTCAAAAGCATGGGTGGTCTTGGGGTCCATGGAGCCTCCTGGAGACAAATCAAAAGCTTGAGAAGTTTTCAAAGACATCGTTTTGCAAAAGGAACCCAGAGCTTGGACTGAAACAAAGCTTTGACTGTTCATGATTAGAACAAACTGTGGCTGCCTGTTTTCCCATGGGCATGGTCTCCCCTGCTCATCTGAGAGGCGGCTGAAGAGAAGGACAGGATGACATGGTCAGAGGCCAGGGAGGACCTCAATCACGACACCTTCTCCCCCCAGGGGAAAGTGGAAGCCTTCACGGTGTCTGCCCTGCTGGTGTCTGGCCTTCCCGTCCCACGTGGAGTGTCTGCTGTGGCTGCTGAGCCTGCGCCATCATGGGACCGTGGGTCTGATGAGGGGCAGCTCGTTAGCTGAAGAGCCTCCAGCCCACGAACACGGAGGTACAGACCCAGCAGGGGCACTGGGCGGAGGGTTTGGAGGCCCAAGACATCAAGCAGGACACAGTGCCTCCTGGGGGGGACTGTCTCCTAGAGAAGGTGCCGTGTGGTCTACACATAGGAAAAGGAGTGACCATAGGTGCACATGAAAAGGCTCACTTTCTACTTCCCATAGTTACACTGGATCACATGACTCATTCTAACCAACGAGCTGCAAGTAGCAGTGACATGGTCACCTTTGGCACAAAGTATTTAAGGGCTGTTGAGCTCACTCTGTCCTTCCATTGTGGTGACCTCAGAGGCCACTGGTGAGAGGCTGGTGGGCAGGACAAAAGGAGCCACCTCCCCGAGGGTGTGTGGCAGGGGTCCTTCCCAACTCTATGTTAGATTTGGCGTGAATGACATGCTTTTTTTTAATGCTTAGCCAGTGGTCTCAATTTATTTTTGATGATTTTGAATTTCCTACCAGTGCCATCATAGCACCTGTGGAAGGTGATATTTCAATTTCTTTCCTTTTATTCTTTGTCTCTGCCGTACTGTGGTGCCTGGAACTTCATATTCAGCATTGGACAGTGGGGGTGACGGTCAGCCTCGTGGGGTGGCTTCCATCAGAAAAGAAATCTTTCAGCGTTTCCAGCATTGAGACATGAAAGGCATCTTCTGTAATATTTTGGGAATCTGTTATCTGTTTAAATGAAGATTCCCTGTGCTTCCAGTGCGCTTAACTCGAATGGTGTTGAATTTACATTTTCTGTATCCATAGAAGGGATCACATATTTTCTGTTCTAGAGAACATGATGATGCCATAATCACATTATTATTTTCCAATGCTGCACCAGCCTGACATTTCTGGGAGGCACCGGATCAGGTGGACTCCATTTACTAAATTTGATTGAGATTGTACTCTGGTGCCCGCTATGTTTTGCTGCCAGAGTCATTCTGGCCTCATACATGAGTTGAGACCATTTTATACTCTTTTATATTAATTTTGTGGATTTTTTTTCCCCAGTGTTAGAGTTTGAACCTAAGGCCTTCTCACTGAGCTACATTCCCCGATCTTTTTATTTTTTATTTTGAAGCAAAGTCTCGCTAAACTGCTAAATTGCCTAGGCTGGGGTTGAACTTTTGATCCTCCTGCCTCAGCCTCCCTGAGTGCTGGGATTACAGGCGTGTACCACCGTACCTAGCTTATTTTACATTCTGTTTCTCCAAAATAGCTTATCTAAGATTGGCATTATTTCTTCCTTCAAATTGATTGAATTTGAAGCCCTGTGATTTTCTTAGTGGGAAAGATTTAGTTGTGGATTCAATTTATTTCATTATGACAGGAATTTTCAAATTACTCTTTTTTTTCTAGCATTAGTTTGAGGACTAGAATTTTTTTTTTTTGTTTTTAGAGAATTACCTGTTTCTTTCAAATTTTCGTGTTTCGGATTTAATTTTTTTAAACAGTCTCTAGTCCATTTGGGCTGCTATAACAAAATACCAGAGAGGCTGAGTAATTTACAAACAATGGAGACCTATTTCTCACCGTTCTGGAGGCAGGAAGTCCATAGTCAAGGTGTGGCAGGCATGGTGTCTACTTCTGAGTGGGCACATGTGGCCGAGTCCTCTAGGGAGGAACATGGGTTTTCACATGGGCAAAGGGACGGGACAGAAAGGACACAAGCTGCTCTTGATGATGGAAGACACGGAAGGACAAGAGCCCTCACTAGTTCACTGATGCTCTTTGTAAGGTTGCTAACTCCATTCAGGGGGGCCCATCCTCACCATAGACTTAGTCACTTCCTCCAGGGCCACCTCTCCATGTGTCACATTGGGTCTCAGGCTCCAACATACAAATCTTGGGGAGGACAAATATGTTCAAACCATAGCAATCACTATCCTTCTTATGTTTGCTAGATTTGACGCAGTGTCTTCTCTTTAACTCCTGATATGGGGAATCTGTATTTTCTCACTTTTATTGATAGGAGTTTTGCCAAGAATTTGCCAATTTTATTAATTTTCTTTTTCAAAAAGCTGGCTGTTGGTTTGGTGGTCCATTCTGTGTGTATTTATTTTGTTTTTTCCTTAGATTTGCATTTATCTTCCCTCCCTTTCGCCTTGCATCTGACTATTCTATTTATAATTCATGAAAATGACAGTTCACTCATTAGTTGTCAGCCAAGCTTATAACCCAATTTGGAAAGAACTGATGTCTTCTCTAAGTTGTCTTTCAGTCCATGAACACAGTCTGTCTTTTCATCATTTAGATCTTTGATTTCTTTACCAATACATGTTCTAAACTCAAATTCCCCTTTAAGCACTAATTTACTTTATCACACAAGCTTTCATATGTCGCATTTCTCTAACTGTCATATGTTTTCTAGTTTCCATTACAATTTCTTCTTTGACTTTGGGCTATTTGTAGCTCTTATTTTCTGAACAAGTGGGAATTTTCTACTTATATACATTTTTTTCTTCCTAGACTTCCATCTTAATGGTATTGTGGCTAAATAATGCCCTCTGAAGTTAGTTGAGACTTGCTTAATTATCCAGTCTCTGGTAAAAGTTTGTATCTGTACAAAAAGAATGTGAACTTTGCATTTGTTAGATGGAGTTGCTCCAGACCCGTATGCCAGGTTTCAGTCATGTTCAGTTCTTCCAATATTCCTAGTAATTTCTAATCTGACTCCCCTGTTCTAGAGAGAGATGCATGAAAATCTCCCACTACCATTATGATTTTGTCTCTTTCTCCCAATGATTCCATCAGTTTGCTTATAAATTTTGAGATTATGAGTCACCAGGCATGTGGATTAGTCAGCTTTCTTGTCAATGAGATACAATACTTGACACCTGAAGGAGGAGAGATTTAACATGGCTCATGGTTTCAGGGGATTCAGTCCATGGTTGGTCGGTTCCAAGGCGGGAACATCATGGTGGAAGGGTGTAGCAGAGCAAAGCTGCTTAGTTAATGGTCCCCAGGAAGCAGAGCAGGGGAACAGTGCCAGAAAGGAAGGGACCATGGAACAGATACAGACCCCAAAGTCGTGCCTCCGTGACGCACCCAGACATGCCCAGAAGTGTACTGCCACATACCTACAGATTCAATGGGATTTTATTCTCTTAGTGAACTGGCTCTTCTATCACTGTGAAATGTTATCTTGTATCTTTGATAATACTTATCTTTAAATCTACTTCATCTGATAGCATTTTAGACACACTAGTTTGTTGTTTTGGTTACTGCTTTCCCATACTTTGACTTTCATTTTCTTCCTGTATCCCAACGTTATAAATAACACGTAGTTCATTTTTTAAAAAAAATCTAATCTGACAATCTTCACCTTTTAATTATGGCATTTCATTCACAAATACTATATTTCATGGGATTTCTAAAATATTTGGTTTCAAGCATTCTAATGTATTTTGTCCTAGATGTTCTGGTTTTTTTTTTTTTTTTTAATTGCTAGCTATGGCTTTTTAACTCCTTTCTTCTCATTTTTTAAATTTTCTTCTTCCTTCCTTCCTTAGAATAAGCACATTTTGTCATTGCATGTTTTCTTAATATTAGTTTAGAAGATATACCTTTTACTATTTCCATGGTAACCTGGAGATTATAAAGTGTGTCCTCAATATGATCTAATATTATTCAGCATTTTGTTTCTTCTTGGATAATACAAGTACTAACTACACTTTATTCCCTCTCTGCAATTGTGTCATGTATTTTAATTCTCTATAATTTAAGGCCCGTAAGACCATATCACTACTATCCAATTCAGCTACTATTAGGATTTAGATCTAAAATGCCCCACAAAATTCTCATGTGTCTGGAAGGTGATTGGATCATGGGGTGCCATACTCCTCCTCTAAGAGCTATAAGCTCTTAGAAGCAAACCTGGGTAAATCTTCATGACCTTGGATTAGGACATGACTTCGTAGCTCTGAAGCCAAAGGTACCACCAATGAAATAAAAACAAACTGGACTTTATCCAAATGATCTGCCCTTTGTATATTCTCTTTAGTAAAATGCCTCTTCCTGTCTAACTTCATTTCTGTACATTGAGTTTTGAGTGTTCTTTAAGTGTTGTCGCTGCTGGCTCTCTGCCGGCTATATGGTTTGCAAATAGTTTTACATTTAACATTGAAATCTATAATTAGCACTTAAATTCTTAGAGCAAAGCTCTATTTTTTCCCCGTGAGCGTGTAACTGCTTCATCCCCCTGTATTGAAAAGTCTCTTTCTCTTTTCAAATTGCTTTTGTACCTCTGACAAGAACCACGGGTGCATTGGCGTGGGTCTGTTTCTGGCTTCTCTGTTTTGCTCCTTTGGTCTGGGTACCTACCTCCCCACCAACACCACAATCTCCATTACTGTGGCTCTGTAACAAGTCTGGAAGTTGGAGAAGTGATTACTCCCACTTTATTCTTTTTATCAAGATTATTTGTCTTTCTATATAAATATTAAGAACAATCTTGTCTATATCTTAAAAAAAAACCTTCCAGGAATTTTTGTTAAGAATGATGCTAGGGGGCCGGTGAGATGGCTCAGTGGCGTAAGCGCCTGCCTTGCAAGCGCGAGGGCCCGAGTTCGACTCCCGGAACCCACATACGAAAAAGGGGCCAGTGATATCGCTCAGCGGCACAGGTGCCTGCTGGCGCACGAGGTCCTGAGGTCGACCCCCCGGTACCCACAAAAAAAAAAAAAAAAAAAAAAAAAAAAAAGAATGATGCTAGGGCCGGTGAGATGGCTCAGCGGCTTAAGCACCTGCCCGGCAAGCGCGAGGGCCCGAGTTCGACTCCCGGAGCCCACATATGAAAAAGGGGCCGGTGATATCGCTCAGCGGCATGGGCGCCTGCTGGCGCACGAGGTCCTGAGGTCGACCCCCCGGTACCCACAAAAAAAAAAAAAAAAAAAGAATGATGCTAAACTTGTACATAGGTTTGGAAAGAACAGGCCTCTGCACTACTTTGGGTCTTTCAGTCTGCAACCAAGGTATATCTCATTGATGTAGATTTTCTTCAGTAATGTTTTGTAGTTTTCAGCATGCAAATCCTGCACATACTTTATTGGATTTGCATCTAAAGTTCTCATTTCAGGAGAGTATTTGCAAATGGTACTATATTTTTAAATTTTAGTGTTCACATGTTCATTGCTGGTAAGTAGAATACAATAGATTTTTGTATGTTCATCTAGTGTTCTGGGGACCTGCGAGCTCACATATAGTTCTAGAAGTCTTTTTGCAAATTCCTTGGGATTTTCTGTCGATAATCATGTCCTATACACACAGGGGAAGTATTATTTCTTCCTTCCACCTTTGAAGCCCTTTTATTCTCTCTCCTTGTCTATTTCCTTGTCTGCTGGTTAGAACTTCCAGCACTCTCTGGAGTAGGAGTGGTGAGAGCAGATGTCTTACCTTGTTTCCAACATCATCAGCTTTTTATTCTTTAAGGGTTATTTTTATTTTTATATTTTTTTGCGGGTACCGGGGGTTGAACTCAGGACCTCCTGTGCCAGCAGGCACCCGTGCCGCTGAGTGATATCACCGGCCCTTTTTTCGTATGTGGGTACCAGGAGTCAAACTCAGGACCTTGCACTTGCCAGGCAGATGCTTATGCCACTGAGCTATCTCACCGGCCCTAAGGGTTATATTTTTTAGCAATGTTAGGTGAGCAGCAGGATTGAACAGAAGGTACCGAGAGTTCTCATACCCAACCCTCCCCCCCATTATGAAAATCCCCCACCAGAGTTGCAATCAGTGAACCCACACTGTCACATCGGTGTCACCCAGAGCCCACGGTTTACTTTAGGGGTCACTCTTGGTGTTGGACATTCTATGGGTTTGGACAAATGTAGAATGTCATGGATCCACAAGTATACTGTCACACAGAATAGTTTCATGGCCCTAAACATGCTCCATGTTCTGCCTAATCATCCTTTCCTTCCTCTAACTCCTGGCAATCATTTTATTGTTGCCCTAATTTTTTTTCCATAATGTCTAAAATTGAAATTATACTGCACATAGCCTTTTTTAGATTGGCTTCTTTCACTTAGTCACACACATTTAAGACTTCTTGGTGTCTTTTCCTGGCTTGAGAGTTCATTTCTTTTTCACATTAATACCTCACTGTTGGGATGTAGTACCGTTTCTTTAACCATCCACCAACTGGAGGACATCTAGGTTGTTTCCAAGTTCTGACGATTAGAAATAAAGTTGTTATGCATATCTGGATGCAGGCTTTGGTGTGGACAGAAGTTGTCAACTCCCTTGAAGAAATACCAAGGAGTACAAATGGTTGGCTTGTATGGTAAGAGCAGGCTTAGCCCAGCTGTCTTCCAAAGCGGCTGCACCTCGAGTTCCTGTCGCTTCAACTCCCTTGCGGTGTCTTGTGGTGTCACTATTCTGGATACAAACCATTCTAACCGGGTACAGAGGTGGCCCATTGTTTTATTAATCACCTTTCCCAGATGGCACCGGAAGCTAGCATCTTCTGCTATTTATCTGCCATCTCCCCGTCTTCTCCTCTGAGGTGTCTTTGGCCCATTTTTTAAAATAGTGTTGCTCATTTCCTTGTTGAGTTTTGAGAGATCTTCATCTGCTTTGCATTGTAGTCCTTTATCAGATGGGTTGTTTTGCAAATTATCTCTCTAATTCTGTGGCTTGTCTTTTTGCAGAGCAGAAATTTTAAATTTTAATGAAGCCCAGCTTATCAATTTTTCTTTTCACGGCTCGTGCCTTTGATGTATTTAAAAACTCATCATCAAACACAAGGTCAGCCAGATTTCTCTCCTGTTATTTTCTAGGAGTTTTATAGTTCTGTATTCTACATGTAGGCCTATGATCCACTTTGAGTTGCTTTTTTATAAAGGGTGTGAGGCCTGTGTTTGATTCCTTTTTTTCCCTTTTGCACGTGGATGTCCAGTTGTTCAGCACCATTTGTCGCGAAGGCTATTTTTTCTCCATTGTGCTGCCCTTGGCCCTTTGTGGAGGACCAGCCAACTATATTTATGTGGGTCTATTCTGGGCGCTCTGTTCTATTCTATTCTGCTCTATTGATGCGTCTCTTCTTTTGCCAACACCACACTGACTTGTGTAATCTGCTTTTAAGCCCACTTACTGAGACTTGCGTTTTGGTTGTTCTATTTTTTTTTTTTATTCCTACAGTTTCTAATTGCTTCTTTAAAAATTTCCTGTATCTTTTTAATAGTTTGCAGACATGCTTTTATTTCTTTTGAGCATGGGAAGTGCAGTTGTCGAAAGGCTTGTGTCTCAATGTCCCTCCCCGGGGAGCCTCTGCAGATCTGCCTGTGCACGTCCCCCACCCCCCATTTCTGCTGCTCCTGCATCACCAATGCCTCATCTGGGGTTACTGGCGAAGGAAGCATTGGCTGCTGTCACTTGCCAGGGCATGCTGGGAGCTAAGCGCAGCTCAGGAATTGGGGGGCTCTAGATCCCCAGACAAAGTGGGACTGAGCTATGAAGGCTAGCGCACCCCTACTTCTGTGGTGCAGGAGTCAGAGCAGGGGACAATGAGAAACCACATCAAGCTCTCTGTGAGGGACAGCAGTGTGTCCCATGTGTCCATGCCTCGTGGCCACTAGGAGCCAGGTCCTGCAGCCCTCCTGTGCCCAAAGCCCACCATCCTGGAGGACGGGTCCCATGTCCTCTCTCTTCCCACCCACTCCTGCCCTGGTTCTGCAGCCCATGTGTCCAAGTGCCTTACACCCAGCCAGGCACCGGGCTCCAGAAGCCAAGCCGGGTCCCTCTCCCTCGTCCTCACTCCTTCTGCCCCATGGTGAGGGACACAGGGGAGGGACAGTGGCTTTTTAGGAGCACATGATGCTCACTCAGTCCGCTCTCCAGAGCCCGGGGGAGGGGAATGCACGTGTGCACAAGTGTGCAGCACGTGGAGCACAAGCAGGCCCCCCAGGGTTCTCCCAGGGGGTCCTCACTCACCCCAAGAAAGCACCCGTACTAGCTGGAGAGGCAGTCATGTCGCTCCTCCTGTCCCTACCCTTTTCCTGGTCTTTCTCTGCACTGGGCCTAAAGCTGTGGTCAGGGAGAGGGGGCTGCTAGGAGGGCAGGTCAGGTCCCCACCCCAGACCACCAGAGCTGGGACTGAAGTTCTTGGGGACACGGCAGGGGTTGCTACACACGGCTCTTGAGCCTGAAACGTGGACGGATCAGGACCTGGACCTGCGTGTTGGAGCTTCCTGCTGTGGCCAGCTTAGGGGGTCAGGACCTGGGTGGTTGCATCAGTGTGGTCGCCAGAGGCTTGGAACCACTTCTGCATGCATGCACCGAGTGGAAGCCACCTGCCAGGTCCTGGTCGCCCACATGCACCCCAGCCTGAAGCTCTCACCTTAGTCTATTCCTGCGCTCTTGCTGAAAACCACAGATGTGGTGATCCACGGGAGGAGCTTACTGGGCTCCCCGCTGGTTCTGGAGCTGTGAGCCTGAGAGCCCGGAGCTGGCATCTGCCCGGCATCTGGCCAGGGGCTCGGGCTGCAGCACGACCCAAGTGGGGTGTCACACAGCAAGACAGCAGGGTTCCAGCTCGGGTCCCTCTTCTTCCTACAAAGCCACTTTATGCCAGCAGCTGATGACCTCACTAATCCTCATCGCCTCCCAAGGTCCCACCTTGAAATGCAGTTACATTTGTAAGCTATGAACTTGGGGGGCCCTGTGTCAATTCGTAGCATCCCCACCAGCCTGACACATGGATTAAGTGGGAGAATAAGAGGGACCCGGCACAGAGGGCTTGGCTGTCCCTGACCTGCTTAGGTGTTGGTGGCTCCACCCCTCCCTCTCCACCTGCCCTCAGTGTTTGACCCCTGAGGTCCTTGGGATAAATGCATGTGACCAGCTCCTCCCAAACCCCTCTGCTGAGACCCAGAACCTGCTCAGCAGAGCGACAAACCAAGCAGCCACAGGACCCTCCCAAAGGCGCGACTCGTGACATTAAAGCACGCTTGAATTCCCAGAACAGTGGATGTGACACTCCTTTATTAAAACCTAAGGACATCTTTATAAAAACTACTGTATATAAAGACAAAAGCAGCGTAACAGCGGTCAGTGTAAAACACGTCATTGTCACAGGGGAGGAGATTAGTAGGAACAGTATTGGTTTTTTGGTTTTCCCGATTATCAGCTGCCCAAGACCCCACCTTGCCACATGATGTTGGGGTTCCCAGCACAGAGGGGAGGTCCCTGTCCCCCAGATCTGCATGCCCTCATCTGGCTGGTCCTGGGGAGGACCACGACCTTTTGGGGGGAGGTTTCCTGCCCTGTGGAGGTGACTCGGTGACGGAGCCCTCACCCTGTGTCCCCACGTACTTATTGCACATCACCCAGGCGCTCACTGGTTGGGGATGTGACCGTGACACAACCCACTAGCTTTAACACAGGAAAAGGGGAGGGAAAGGAAGAGATGGTGTGAGAAATTGAGGCACATTCCAAGAAGAGACCCTCTTGGGGTGCTAGTTAGATGCCAGGGTGGCCATGTGACTGTGGCTCTGGAGGCCAGGTTCGGGGTCGGTGCTGCTGCAGTAGGACTCTGCCCGCTTTGTAGGGCGGTTTGGGGCAATTCCGCAGGGACCCCGGGGTCCTGTTCTAGTCATGTGACAGCACTGCAAGTGGTGCCCCCTCCAGCTGGCATACTGGCAGCCCTGAATTTCAGTTAGTCAAGGGCAAAGGGGTCAGGGCTCTGATATAAAAATAGGAGTTTTGGCTACAGTGACAAATGGTCGTATCTGCTCACTCACCAAGCGTCTGCCTAGCACCAACTCTGGGTCCTGGACTGGAAATGGGTGGGGCCGGGGAGGGCAATGCCACCTTCGAGGTCACTTTCACAGGTGGGATGGGCAAGGGCTCCTTATTCATGTGCAGGTTTGGCTTCTGGGAGGTATAGGGCATGACCTCAGCCTGGTGAAGTCACCCGCTTACGGCCCTCTGACCGCTCGGGTGGCCCACGGGAACCAGGCAGACAGGGAGACGGAGCCCCTTGAGGTTCCCGCTGCTCTCCCGATCCCAGATGCTCACGGCAGAGGGGGAGGGGTGCAGTGTTGCCATCCTGTCCTTCCACCCCAACCAGCACCACCCCCGGGGGGATCTTCACTCCGCTCCCAAAGGCTCTTTTGTTGGCGGGGGGCCAGTAAGCCAAGTTGAGAAAACAATCAATGAAAACTCTCCAAGCCTGCTGCTCTGGGCACCCTGCCTTCCCGTGGGGCACAGCCTCCACTGGTCTCCATGAGGGGGACTTGGCTGGATGGGGACAGAGGACTGACGGACCCCCAAGGCGAGGTCACACACAGTCTCCCCAGAGAGGACTCCTGACGGGCCCTGGAGCCAGGGCGTCTCTTGGCTGAAGATGACCACGCCCCATTCCTGCCCCAGGGGTTTCCTGATGTGGCCTGGTGGGGGGAAACCCCGGCTGCCTCCCTAAGCGCTACGGACCCAAGAGGGGCCAGGTCAGCCTGCCGAGTCACACAGGTGTATGTTTATGCACGCACATATGCGCATGCATGTGTATGTGTGCATGCGTGGTCTCCCTAAGGCCTGCTGCACACGGGTGAGTCACTGTCGCGTGAGCAGGTTTCCTGTCTGGGCGAGGGTGGCGAGCCTGGTGGGACCACAGCCCGGATGCTGAGATTCTGAACGACACAGCGACCATGCCACACGCAATTGAGAGGAAGGCGTAGACTGCTCATGAGTGACACGGGTTCCCGCGGGGAAGGAGTCACACGGACAGGGAGCTTGTTACCGACACCGCAAAGTGCTCGGCAGTGGGTGCACTATTGTCTTCTTTCCCTTCGTTTTTCAGGATTTTTATGATTATCATTATTGAGGATGATAAGTTACAGGTGGGGGCCAGAAGCAGACAGGAGAAAGGAAAAGTAGGCGGCTTGAAAAATCAGGCCTGGGCCTCCCTGAAAAGCCCTAACCCTAGGAGTCTACCCTGTACCTGACTTTCGGGGACACGCGACTGACTGGCACGTCCCCAGCCCAGTAGGACGGGGAGAGGACTTTGTCCTTCCTGCCCTGGGCAACTCTGAGGTGCTGCACTTGGCAGGTGAGCCAGGAGGCTCAGAGAGGTCGGGCCACTGGCCAAGGCACCCAGCGGGGAAGGAGCAGGGCTGGGGCAGAAGTCCCCTCCGTGGCCCTTGGACCATCAGCCCCCGCGGGGACTTTCAAGACCCCTGGTGGCCAGGGACACCCTCCTACAAGGTTGCAAATCCAGAGGGATGGTAACCAGCAGAGCCAGCCCTTACTGCGTAGCGACACTGGCCTCTGACCTCTCACCCCAGTGCCCGTGGGGCAGGGGACAGGTCACCAGTCCCTGCTTGGCAGAGGAAGCATCTCTGTGAGCACCACTCGGGCACACAGGAAGCCAGCAGCCTCTAGGCACCTGGGCTGACTCCTTTCACTAGTGGGGAAACTGAGGCAGCAAGCACACAGGCCTTGCCTGAGGTCACACTGCTCTTAGCAGCAGAGCTGATGCCAGAATCTGGATCTTGGGTGCCCCACCCCCAGCCCAGGCTTCCTCCGACTCCGGAGGTTCCCACAGGGGACGCCGGTGTGGGCTGATCCAGCGGGGCTGACCATTGTCCTCCAGGGACATCGCTGACCCACATGGATGCGGCCCTGGAGCACGACCTGGGGTATTCGGCACTGAGGGGAAATGACACCATGCCATTCCTGCTCCGGACCCCGAGCAAAGCCTGTCATGCTGTGTGCACCAGGCCACCTGAGTGCCACAAGGGCTGGCTAAGGGTGGCCACTCTGGATCCTCTGCAAGGCTCCCCCCGATGACTGTCCTCATCCTCAACACTCATTTCTTCACTGTCCTCCTGCCCAGCTGGAAGCGCAGATGCCCGCTCTGTGTGGGACGCCGGGGACATCTCTATGACAACACAGGTCAAGAGGGACACCGAGCTAAGAGCTGGGATTCTGGTTTGCTAACATGGGTGCAATGAGCACGTCTACACTGGCAGTGTGGCCTTGGGGACCTATGTGATCCTCCCGTGTGCGTCCTATGGGGGTGGCGGTGGTGGTGACATATGGACAGATGTTACAGGCATCCAGGTCTATGTGGAAGCCCTGCGCCACAGTGGGTGAAATTCTAGAACCTTCTGCTTGGGTTCCCAGCAGCCTTGTCACCCTGTCTGCAAAGATCCCTGTTTGTTTCTCCCACCAGTTGGGAGCACCTCTCGTCCCTGTCACTGCCTGGCACACGGCACTACTCAGCTAGTGTGTGTGGGTGGACGGACCCTGGGGTGGTGCTGAGGAATGTGGGGTGCCAGCTCCCTGCTGGGAAGTCTCCGGAGACGCCCCAGGGGTTGTAGGGAGCCCCTGGGCTGCGGAGCCACTTGTATCCGGGGATTTGTGGCCTGGACTTTGGGTACTTTGGACTGAGGGTGGCTTCCCAGCCAGAGGACCCTGAAGCCAAACCGAGGGTGGCCTCCCCCGGCCACAGGACCCAGCACCTGTCCCCACCCTGAGCTGCTTCCGCAGGGTCAGTCACATCTGCCTCCCGGGGGCTTGACATAGTGTGCGTAAAAGCACCTAACCTGGTGGCGGCCCTGTGGCTGGCCAAGGCACGCCCCTTATTATTACTGTCACAGGAACAAGTTCCATAAGAAACAACCCTTTCTGGTGTTTTCAAGTCCCCAGTGCCACCTGAGCCACAGCAAGGCTGTGCCTTGGGCCCTGTGCCCAGCCACCCCCATCTGGCTCGGGGCTGCTGGCTGCAACAAGAAAGGATGCTGGCAGCAGCCCCCAGCCACGTGGTGACCCGTGTCCATTGGAGAACTTCCAGGGGAACCCCAATACAAACCAACAAACAAAAGGACACCCCAAATCACGCACGCATACTCACACACACTCACACTCAATCCTTGGGCAGAGAGGCCCGAGGGGCACTATTGGAAGGAGTGGGGCAGGGGAAGCTTCGGGGTTTGGACCACGGGTAGGACTCGAAGGTCTAGATCCCTCTGGCTAGAATCAGCCAGGACAGCTTTGTGTCGGTCATCCGAGTCCACAAGTCACCTCTCAGAAGCCACCAGCCCCAAAGAGAACTATTGCTTGCAGACAGGAGGCTCAGAACCTCCTGGCACCCCCGGTCCCCACTCCTGAGTTTACTCTGAATCTTAGAAGTCCATGGAAGAGGGTTCTGGGCACAGGTGGCGTTTCCTCCCCTGCCGCTGCCACCGCCACCGCCGCCACCTCAGCTCTCCCTGGTGTCTGTGTCAAAGTTGTCCTCGGAGGCTGCGCCGGGTGCGTTCCATCTTGCCTCCCCCATCCTGAGGCACAGCAAAGGGGTTTTCTGGGGAAGCAGAAGGAAACAAAACGTCACATGGTGTCTCCTCCAAGGGAACTTGCTAAGCACATTCTCCAGGGCCTCAGAGCCAGGAGATGCCAGGTTTTCTCTGAACACGCGCAGCTGTCCTCTGGGCACCGTGGACCTCAGGACTGTGAGAAATCTGCAGGCTCCCTGGATGTGGAGAGCACTAGAGACCCCAGCCCAAAGGACTGGACAAAAAGTAAAAGCAGAGTCAAGACTGGAACAGAAGAACCAACATCATAATTAAATGCAATAATCTACATAGGAAATCTAACCGAATCAACAGAATTAGAACTGAGAGTGCAGATATACAAGTACAGTGGTGTCTTGGCCCAGCAACAGTTCTGTCCATGACTCTGGTCACAAACTGAACTGGACAAGAACGGAATCAAATTTTCCCATAAGGTCAACATTGGACCTAACCACTGAATTTGATTTGGTTCTTGTCCAACTTGGTTTGCGACCGGAATCGTGGAAAGAATCAGGTTCGTGAACCGAGGTACCACTGTAATTTCTGATCTGTAAGACAACAGATCGATTTATAAAACTCAGTAGTGTCCGTCTGCCCAAGCGCGACTGCATGATTCGGGACAGTCCCAGCTGACGCCTGTTGTTTGACACATTTTTAATACTGTTCCCTTTTCTCCCTCAAGAGTATTCAGATTTGGATGATAAATTATATGGTCAGCCTTGTCATAACAAACTAAAAACTGTTTACAAGAGATACAGATGTCATCTGTGAGAACAACAAAATCCATTATGCGTCCTGGAATCATACCACCATACAGAGGCATGACGAAGACACCAGGGTGCACCTCGAACAGCAGTGGGCAGGGGCAGGAGTGCAGCAACAGGCCCGTGGGAATCCTTACAGCTTTGACTGGCAGAGTCAAGTTGCAAACAAGACAATGAGGAATAGAAGCACAAACTCCATTTGTGCAGGCACCACAAAGCCCCTAGCTCATACCCACCACAGGCAACTGCCCAGCCATAAAAGCTAACCTTCCCAGATTCCTTTGCAGACAAGGGTGGTCACATGACCCAGCACAACCAATGGTGTGGAAGTGGAAGTCCACAGGGCTGGGAGGGTGGTCACATGACGCACTGCAGCCAATGCCTTTGAAGTGGACATCTACTGGGCTATAAGAGGGCCAAGGTCATTGTGGGTTTTGCTATATTGTTTGGGACTAGAAAGTAACTGGCACACAGTAGAAGCCTAGTAAATAGTTCTTGAATAAATGAGTAAATGAGCCAAGAACTTAAGCCCACACAAAGCATCTTTGAGGTATAAAGTCAGTAGGAAAACATGCTGAACATATATTTGAATTAGAGTTCCCATAATCCCTTCTTAAATTTATGACCCAGCAAGCCAAAGCATAAATGGAATAACTCAGGCAAGTGTCCTGGCAGCAAGCACAGAATCTGTTTAACTCTAGGACCACGTGGGAAGCAAATCTGAAGATTAGGACTATTATGGAAAAGAGTGAAGGAGACAACCGAGGTCCGATATAAATAATGATAAGTAGGAGGAATGAAGGGAGGTGATATAAATAAATTATGTCTTATTCATTTTAGCTGGGGTTCTAAATCATTGTTCAGAAGTTGAAGTACAATTAGAGGTACAAAAGTTAACAGAAAAAGGATATAATCAACTAAAGTAACTTGGTGGAAAGGAGAGAACGGGAGGGCAAGTAGAAACTTTTGAATTTTGACATTGTTTGTGGTAGGGAGAATATAAGCACTGTTGAAAGAAAGGATGAAGTGTGTTATATCACACTGTGATTATGAAAGTAACCATGGGATCAAAACACAGCTTTCCAAATTATCGGAAGATATATACACAAAAAAGAAAACAAAGAAAACAAAGGCCACATGGCGAAAATTGACAACCCCCACAAACTCTATAAAAGCAGAAACATATCATAAACCACAGTGACAGATATAAGACCAAATGTATCTGCCACATCGGTAAATGTTAATGAGCCATACACGCTTGCTAAAAAAGACACAGATAGATCACAAACAAAATGCACTGAAGGTGGGGTGACCCAGAAAAATGTGTATTTAATGCCACTGAATGTGGCACATGGCAGATTTTATGTTATGTCCCTTTTACGGGATGGGCAGAAACGTAGTAACAAACAGAAGCCAGGGGCCATGATCTGGATAGCAGACAAAGCTGAAGCTCGGTAAGAAACAGTGAATGAGAAAAAGAAGCCACCGTGAGAGTGTCAGTGACGAAAGTCCTCGGGGAAGATCTGATAGCAAGGGCTGCTTAGGTACTGGGTGATGAATTCAGTACCCACAGAACAGGGGCTGCTGGGAGCTAAGGGAGAAAACGACAGAGTAGGTTTTGCTGCAACCACGTCACCTTTCCCAGGCCATCACCGATGAAGTGACGACTGCGTGTGCCTGAGTGTTAAACGGAACCTACCTTTCATTTGAATGTCCTTGCACATGAACACACAGAAAACTGACTCTCAGACCTAAAATACCCGAAGTAGAAATAAGCCAGCATTTCCTGATCACAATATAATCAAATAACCAAACCTTAAAACAAGCCGAACTCTACTTCAGGATGTTTATAACTCTTTAAAATGACTGTGGAGTCAAACGGAACCAAAATTAAAAATTACAAAATATCTAGACGGTAACAACAACAACAACAAAACCTCATGACAAAAAATGTCTAAAAAATTTTTGTAAATAAAAAGAACATTTCTGAGCCCGTGTGATGTAGCCAGGGCAATGTTCAAGGAAAAATTCATAGCCTTGAATACTGGTCTTATTAATAAACAAGAAAGCAGGAGGTAAACATCCAGCTCAAGAAGTTAGAAAAGAAGGAACGACCAACCCGAGGGAGACTCAGGAAAGTGAGATAAATTAAAACCGAGGTGGAGTTGAAAACAGCGAAAGGAAGAAACTAATAAATAAGTCCAAATACTGGCTCTTCCAAAAACAACAAGACAAGTTAACTGTTGGGGATTCCAATAAAGCAGAAGATTTAAGGCAGGAGGAGGAGGGAGAACTATTCATATCCTGCTCTCCGATTTCATTTCTCCACGATCTGGTAAGCCCTGCACAAGGCTCCCGCTGTTCTATAGAACTTGTCCTCGTCAAGGTCAGTGAAATCTCCCATGTCGCTCACTCCAGGGGTCAACTCTCAGTCCTACTGTCACCTGTCGCCAGCAGGTGGTCTCAAGTGGCCACTCCTCCTGCTTCCAGGACCTCCAGGCCTCACTTGCTTCTTCTCCTACATCCCTGGCCTCCTGCCTGGGTTCTGTGAGGACTCCTCAGCCCCCACTTCTGACACCCCACCTCCTCTCCGGGATTAGATCCCATCTCTATCTATGCTCACGGTTCTCCAGCCTCAAACTCTCACCTCTCCAATGCCACGTTTACAGCCAAATTGTCTGCTTGGCATCAGCTGCATGTCCCAGACATCTTAAACTTCTATGCCCTAAAACAGAACTCCACACTTCTTCCCCAAACCGGCTTCGCCCACAATTTTCCTGACCTCAGTAAATACCTTTGGTCCCTCTCTTTCTCTCACACCCAATATCCAATCAATCCACTTGCAAATTCCGGGGGCCCTTCAGGAAACATCTCTGCAGACTGTGCGCTTCTGGGCCGCCCTGGTCCCGGCTGGCAGGATCCTTTACCCCGCCAGCCCCTCCGTCTACACTTGGCCGACTAGCAGCCCCACCCCGCCGCCTCTCTGGTGTCCCACACTCCTGACCCCTTCGTTCATCCCACTGCAGCTGTGAGGGTCAACCTCACGGGGCCAGGGGTGCCTGGATACTTGGTTAAACACTTGGGGTGAGTCTGGGCGAGCTCGGTGTCTGACTGGCCGGCTAAATTGATGGCCCACTGTGGACAGCCTGGTCCAAGTCCAGCGCCCTGGAGGCCTGGATGGAACAAATAAACCGGGGCAAGGAGCATCCGCTTGCTCTCTGCGCACTGTCTTTGAGCAGGGTATCCTGTCCTCGAGCTTGGACTGGAGCCCACCCTTCGCCTGCGCTGAGGGAATGGTAGCCTGTCAAGGGTTCGCCCCGTCTCCAGTGTGCGCCAAAGATCTGGGGACTTCTCAGCGAACACATTCTGGGTGAACACAGACTGTACCTCCCTCAATTCTCCCCACAGCACCAGCATCACCTGTAACCATTCATCGGGACGCATCCATTTGACTGGAGTAAGCACCCAGCAGATCGGCAAATCGCAGCTCGGAGGGTGTCTGCGGATGACTGACGTGTAGGCCTACGGAAAGGGGAAGACCCACCCCGGCTATGGCTGGCACTGCCAAAAGGCTTGTAGCCCGGATGGAACAGATGGAGAAGGAAGAAGGAAGAGCGAGTGAGCCCTTTGCTGCCGTCGCCTTTGGACATTGCTCTGCGTTTCTTTGGCCTTTCCTTGCAGACTTGCACCTGTGACCTCCCAGGGAGCTCCCAGGCCTTCAACATTGCATGGCACTGCGTCCCTGATCTCTCGTTCCGGGCTTTCCATCTTCTTGGCTAGGCGGCTCCTGAATCCCCGGGTGCTTCAGCACGCAGCCGGCCACTGTGGACTCTCCCGCCTCTGACCCTATGAGCTACCTCAAGATCCCCTAGACGCATCCTTCCTACTGATTCCGCCCCGCCGGAGAAGCCTAAGGAACACGCCACCAACACACCTGCATCTCACATCTGTAGTTCCCGCCTGCAGTCTCTAGAAAAGGAGGGCTTTTCGCTGCACCGATCACTGCACGGCCCTCGACGATGCCCACGCAGAGTGACGCTCCCCGCAGATGAGCTGAGCAGATGAATAGAGAGAAGAAGAAGGGCGTCTACCGGCTTAACGCTGCAGCATTACCAGAAAGCCTCAATGAAACGCTGCATTTCCAAGAAAAGAGAAATCTCAGAGGATCCAGGAAGGGAGAGTCTCAACAGACCAATTGCCAAGAAGATAGAAACTGTCAAATGGCAAATCTGAAGCCTAAAATAAGAGAGATGTAAATTAAAGCCGTATCGGGAAACACTTGCTGAACGCGCACCAAAGGAAGCGTCGCCTCCCTTCACTGTCGCACGGCGGATCAAACAGGCGGCGTGGTGAGAGAGACCTCGGGTGGCCTTCGTGGCAGCAGACCGCACACTCCTGGGCACAACGCACCCTGTTCAGGGTGGTCCGGCAGTGAGGGTCACAGCACAAAGTCGAGAACCCAGATGTCCCCTGGAAGGTCACTCCCAACCATGGAAAGGAGGCCAAGACCAGACCGGCCCAGGCTGCGGGGCTCCCATTCCAGTCCCAGCCTGTCCTGTGCGGTCAGGGCAGGGAACAACTGCCTGGGGAAAACGGTCCCTGCGGGACAAATCAGGGAACTGAGGCCACGCCCGCAGCCCTGATGTGAACCGTGGCCTCTAGTAAGTGTCATGGCATGGACATCACCCATCCACTGTTACAAATGCCACATGCTGCTGACAGGGGAGACCGTGTTGGAGGCGGGGAACACAGGAAATTTCTGTACTTTCCACTCATTTTTTCTTTTTAAAAATTTTTTTCTAAATAGATGTATTCCATTGAAATCTTTTTTGTTTTGTTTTAGTTTGGTTTTTTTGTGTTTTTTTTTAATGTGGGTACCGGGAGTCGAACTCAGGACCTCGTGCTTGCCAGGCAGGCGCTTATGCCGCTGAGCTATCTCACCGGCCCCTTAGTTTGGTTTTTTGAGACAAGGTCTTGCTATGTAGTCCAGGCTGGCCTTGAACTCCCAATGTAGCCCCAGGCTGGCCTCGAACTCAAAGCAATCCTCCTGCCTCAGCCTCCCAAGTGCTGGGATCACAGACATGTGCCACCACACCCAGCTCCATTCAATTTTGCTGTAAACTGTTCTAAAAAATAGCCTATTCCATAAATCATAACAGAATTCATAAGACAGTGAGACATCACCTTGTATCGACCTGATTGGCCCAAAGCAGGACACAAGATCATTCTGAGGGCAAGCCTGTGAGTGACCAGGGTGACCCCGGCCTGCTGTGCAGGTAACCTGGCACTGAAGAAGGTGGTGAGTCTGGGCGAGCTCGGTGTCTCGGAAGGTCCCCACCCCACTCCCCAGAGAAGCCCTGGAGCAGGTCTGGGGGACACCGGCCGCCTTCCAGGGCGGTGGAAGGGGACATGTGTTTGTCAGAATCTCAACCAAGTGTGGCTGGGTGACAGTGAGAATGAGAGGAGCCAGGTGGCCCCATGCCACTTGGGAAAGGTGGGGTCACTGAGGCGGGGACAGCGCGCAGCCTCGAGTCAGCCAGCTGTGGAGGGGAATGCTCAGGACAGTGTGCGCCGGAACTGAATCCACAGAGGCCTCTGTTTCATCATCGTTCCCCAAACAGCAGGGCCACTACTTACACAGCATGGACACTGTGCGAGGGGTCACAGGCCACCCAGAGGTGACAATGCTTACAGGAGCAGGCACGTGGGTGCTGCATGAACATCGCTCCGTTTTATACGGCGGACTCAAGCCGGGATGTGGGTGTCCGTGGGGAGTCTGGGTCCAGCCTGCCTGTACTATTTAATGAATGATTTTGAGACAGGGCCTCCCTCAGTTAAGTTGCCCCAGCTAGGTTCCAACTTGTGATCCTCCTACCTCAGTTTCCACGGGGCTGGGTTTCAGGCATTCGCCACCACATCCGGCTTTGACTTCTTTTGACAACTTGGTTATGACCTCAGGCCTCTCGCTGTTGTGCCTCTATTACTACTTCAAGCTCCCTGTCCTCTACTACAAAGATGTTCCCCTCACCCCAGAGAGCCCTGAATACTTGACACACTGCCCTCGCTTTACCTGGCAAACTCCTACACATCCTTCAAGGCCTCTGTCCTGAGCACCCTTCTGGCACAGCCTGGCTGACTCCCGCAGGCCTCTGTAACATCCGGAACCACAGGGGACTGTAGAGGGGCCGAGGCACATGATGGCCACTGGCCTTGGAGTCAGACTGTCCCAGGTTCAGACCCCAGCCCTGCCTCTCACCAGCTGTGTCACCCAGGGCAAGTCGCTTAACCCCTTGGGGCCTTAGGTGCCCTCTGCATCCTCTGCAGGCCTATAGGACCTTCTTCAGTGCTGGCTGTCATCAGCCCCATCCCCGTGGGCTCTAGGGACACCCCATCCCTGCCCTCAAGGACCCTAAAAGAGGAGCAGCAGCCCCTTGCTCTGTCCACATGAGAGTCTGGGTCTGCTGGGGTCCTGGCCTGGGAGAGGTGGAGCTAAGCAGCCAGGCAGGTTCCTGGGGCCCTGGTGGGGAGGAGGAGTGGCCTGGCTGAGGGTGCTTGGGGAATCACAGCAGCCTGCAGGTGGGGACCCCAGGCGTTCCTGGCAGGGCTGAGTCTGCAGAGGCAGCAGCCACTGCAGCTTCCAAAGGCATCGGGCCTTGATCCAGGGAGCTGGGAGCCAACGGGGAACTCACTTCCAACTCTAGTAAGGGTGAGAGCCAGGGCTGGTGTGTGCAGGCCCAAGCTCTTCTCTATGGCACGGCAGCCCCATGAGCTGGGGACCGTGCTCCCCTGCAGTTTCCTGACCAGGGCCCCAAGATTCCCAGAGGCAGTGCAACCTTCCTAGGGTCACATCTGGGAGTCCAGCCCAGGTCTCTAACCACCGGGCCACACTGCCACCCATCTGACCCAGGGCAGTGGCCTGGCAGGCTGTGGGTGGGGAGGTTGTCTGATCAGCGGCCAGGCGGCTCTGTGAGGGGTGCTGGGCCTGGCACCGAGCAGTGCCCGCAAGGGGAGGAGGAGGAGGAGGAGAGGAGGAGGTGTGCAGCTGGCAGGGTGGTGGCTGGTGTCTGCAGCCCATCCAGGAGATAAGCGAGCACCTGGCAATTTGAATAATAATGTAGCTTCCAGAACGCTGGAGAGTCTGTGACAATAACTGAGAGTCTGTGACAATAACCACTCCTGTGACAAAAGCAGAGAAGTCACGAGGCACGACGTGACACAAGGCACGATGTGACTCACTGCCAGGTGAAGGC
Organism: Erethizon dorsatum; assembly: GCA_028451465.1. Taxonomy (NCBI): domain Eukaryota; kingdom Metazoa; phylum Chordata; class Mammalia; order Rodentia; family Erethizontidae; genus Erethizon; species Erethizon dorsatum. Next base: position 4,810,483 of record CM051831.1, on the reverse strand, counting down.
GCACAAAGCAGTCTTGGGCGAGCGCATGTCTGCAGCGTCTGACCGCCACGGGGGCAGGGCCGGGCGCGCTGCACAGCCACCCAGAAGTGGGGGGGTCATTAACAGTATTTTACAACAAAGCAGACAGCGCAGGGACCCCTGAGAATGGGCGGGGGCGAGAGGGCAGTGCCAGGGCACGACCCGCAGGCAGCAGTGGAGATGGGGTGGTGGTGAGGACGAGGTGCTGCCCTCGCAGCGACGCCAGGATGGGAAGCCCGTGGGATGAAAGGTGCAGGGAAGGAACGGCCTGCAGCTCACAAAATGGCCGGAGAACAGACTGACCCCCACTGGTTACAAGCTGGGGGACACACGGGCTCAGCCACCTCCTCTCTGTCCAACCCTTGATGGGGGACTGGAGCAGACATGAAGTTCAGGATCTTGGGATGTGGTTTCTGGGGTTTTCTGCCTGCACCTGATGCAACACAGGGTCTTGAGGAGGAGGAGAGGGAGGAGGCGGGAACAGACGGGACAGCATCAGGGCAGGCAGGACAGAGCCCAGGAGAGGCCATCGTTCTCCAGAGGACCCACTGGCTGAGGATGTGGCACCCAGGAGCTGGGAAAGCAGGGGAGTATGTTCTCCCTGCAGCCCCCACACCCCAATCTTAGGTGTGCTGGGCCATTTCAGGCTGCTGCCCTCCCGGGACACTAAGAGAAAAAATCTGCTGTCTGAAGCCACTGAGTTTGTGGCAGTTTGTCACAGCAGCCACAGACACTAACACGGGACCCGAGAGAAAGGCGTCTGAAGGCTCATCAGATGACTCCAGCATCTGAGAATGACCAGAGCAGCTTCATTTATAAGGCCCCCGAGGGGCCAGAGCCACAGGTCCTCACCAGGCCACGGGCGAACACCCTTTGCACACCCACACTGTGGAACACCGCACAGCGGTGGATAGTGGGGACACGCGCAGTGGCTCTGACAGAGCTTTTTCCCACTTGGGGTGCTGAGGGTCGAACCCAGGGCCTTCACACTGAGCTACATCCCCAGTCCTTGTTTAATTTTTTGAGACAGGGTCTCCCTCAGTCACTAAGTTGCCCAGCCTGGCTTCAAGCGTGTGACCCTCCTGCCACAGCCTCCCAGAGTGCTGAGATTACCTGACTTTCGAGGCGCCAGTGGCTGCTCCGTGGAAGCCATCTAGTGTGGCATCTGCTCCAGAAATGTTTTCTGAAGGAACCCGTAGGAGTCTTGTGACACCTCCACCTTGAGTGAAGTGCAGTGTCACGGGCACGCTGCTCCTGCCTGGGTAAGTGTCTGCCCTCCCTGTTGTGCAGTTTTGCCAATTTACAAACACTTGGGTGGAAACCATTCATTTCTGTTCCACTCCCGGGCTGAGAGCAGGAGCGGGTGTCTTCATGTTCCCACTGAAGGGTTTCAACTGTCCTTACACCTCAATCTGACCCCACCCCCAGCTTCATGGGTGACTCTGATTGGATGAATCCATTACTATACCCCACCCTCTGGTACAGTAATTGGCTAAGAGATGGAGGTGTGGTCCATAGAGGGCCAATCAGGACGAGAAGGCGTGGTTCCGGGCCTGTGTCTGAGCCAATGAGAATAGTGATATAAGCTCTGGCTGAATTGGGAGCAGAAGCCTGTTGCTCCAGGAGTGGTGGGGGTACCCTCTTCCGGTGAATGGACAGAGTGCTGGGGCCCAGGTGCTGGGCACCTCCTGTGCAGTCTCCTTCAGGGCCCTGTCCCAGGGAGGCAGCAGTCACCAAGAGGCCAAGTGTCTGCTGTCCCCAGCCAGGGGCCAGTGCGTGAGCCTGGACATGGGTCTCCTCCAGCCCAACCGGGCCACACCCAGATTCCTGACTTACAGACAGCTGAAGTCGAGATCAGCTCATGTCCCTCCCCTGAAAGGCCACTCCTGCCCTAGACCCACCCATGTCCTCTGCCACCTGCCTTCCTGGGTCCCTTCCCTCACTACCCATTCGCTGTCACTTTCCTTCTGAGTCACAAATGCACCTGCTCCCTGCCTCAGGGCCTTTGCACACGCTGTTCTGGGGCCTGCAACACTGCCTTCCCCACCTTGGTCTCCTCCAGTCTGGGCAGGCTCACCCCTTCCCATCTTACACACCTCAGCTGCCCAGAGAGGTAGGGACCAAGCCACAGAGGGCCACGCACATGGAGCTGAGTGCCTGTCCTGTCCTTCAGGTCTCTGTGGGCCCCAGAAGGGCCGGGTGCCTCTGTGATGCGGGGCTGGAAGCTGCTCTGGCACTGGGAGTGGGGCTGGCAACCCTCCCTCCTGGCACCCTGCTCTGCTGACTTTTAGAAAGGCTCGGGCCTCTGGGCACCCACATCCCAAGGTTAATTTTTAATGCCACTCTGGTAAATATTTGATGCTACTGCTTTACCAGGAGACCTGGTTCTACATTAAATGCCATGAAATGCCCCAAGCTGCTGTCCTCTGTGCCATAGGGACAAAGAGTCTGCTATCTCCTGCCAGGAAGCGTTGAAAGCAGGCTCTGCAGCACTGTTCTGCCGGTCAGCTGTTCATTAGCTGTGGGGAAGGTCAGGAGGTTTAAAATGGAAAAATGCGAAAGCCCGCAGCTCCCGAGGGAAACAGCAGGTCGGGTGATGGGGAGGACACAGGTGGCCCCTAGCCCATCTCCTGGACACAGGCCCTGTGACTCTGGCTGTGACAGAGGGGGCAGCAGGAGGGGGTCCTCCTGGGAAGGGAGGAAGGGTGGGAAGTGGAGTGGGCTTGGCGAGGTTCTGAGGGATGAGCAGGAGCTGCCCAAGGGCTGGGGAGCCCAGGAGGATGGGACTTAGGCAACATCTCCATGTGACAGTGTCTGAGCCACCTGTGTCACCACCTGGCCTGAGCCTGGACTTGGGAAGGATGTGCTTTCTGCCTGTTCCATACTGGGATTCACCCAAGTCCCTGGTCCCCCTGGCCTCGGCACCCCGACTCTGTGCTCCCTCCAGTCTGGCACTGCCCTGGCCCCATTTCTGTTTGTCCAACCCCTGGCCCTCAGGGCAGGAGTGAGGTTGACCTCGGAGCAAACCCAAGCAGGTGCATGTGCATACTCATATCCCCAGCTGCACAACCCCCAGGTGCATGCGTACCCCGTATTACACACCCCTACCCTCCACACCCCTCCTGGCACCACGGCCAGGGAGCAGCCACCTCCCCTGGGCAATGGCTGTGTCCACTGCCCCTCCTGCTTCCCTCTGCCTACTGGGCACACGCCTGTCCCTCCCTGCACCTCTCACTTCCTGTTCACCTATGACCCACCTGTCCCAGCCACTCAGGACCCCTTTGCCCCTCCCATCTCTGCCTGGTGCCCTGGCACCTGCATGGCGCCCACCACGCTGTGCCCACAGGCTCCCTGCCTTTGTGGCTGCAGCCAGCTCTGCCACAGCACTTGGGGCTCCATCCAACCCCACCCGACGCCAACCCTGCGATGTCCTTAGACTAACAGACCTGTTTCCTGTCTAGAAGCTCTGTTTCTAAGCACCCTGAGAGACGCACCATCGATTGACTAATGGCTCTCTGGAAGGCGGACCATGCGGAGAGCCCCGTTACGCGATCCATCGATCCCAGGCACGGCTGCATGGAGACCTGAGAGTGACAAACGCGTGCCTCTTGGCAAGTGACAGTGATGGTGCAGGCAGAGCCTTGGCAGTTAGAGAGGGAGGCACTTGGGCCCTTCCTATGAGCAGGCGCTGGGCAGAGTCCTCCAAAGTCCTCCTGATCCCAGGCGTTTGTTACGGGAGCTGGGCGTGAAGGTCAGAGAGGGGTATCGCAGAAATGTCCCTCAGCCGCACATGCAGAGACCGGGCCAAATCTGCGTCCCTGAGACCGCAGGACCCCAGGCCCTGCAGAGCGGGAAGCTATGGGAATTGGGGACACATGCTGGGCTATAGGCGGCTCCAAAGCCACACCCCAGCTCTGTTCTGCCGACCCCAGTCCCCGAGCTGGCTGCCTCTGTCCCCCAGAACCTGAACAGCTGTGAGAGCCCACAAGGGTGACTGAGGTGCGACAGAGCTGTCTTTCGTGGCTATCAGGGAGCCTGTCCCCGCAGAGGCAGTGGTAAGAGACAGGGCATTCATGAGGCCTCCCTCTGGCCCCCCATCCCATGCCCTTGGCGCCCACAGCAGAGATGCTTTGGTCCCTGAAGTGACGTCACTGCAGCTCAGAGAGGTGCCACCGCTCGCCCAAGGACACACAGCCGAGCAGCCCAGAGCTGTGGTCACATGGCAAGGCAGAATCATTTCCATGGCATCCGTGAAGCAGTCTGGAGACAGCTCCCCCAGCATCCCAGGGAGCCTCAGAATCCCTAGGTGCCCAGGCTGTGTTGGGGGCATGGGAGGAGCAGGCACCCTGGTGGCCCCAGGCAGCCTCGGCCTCCATCGCTGCCGACAGTGGTGCCCACGTTGGGACATATTTGCTGCCTCACATGTGTCTATTCTGGGAAGCAAATATTTCAGCAGTTACACAGGGCAGAGCTTTCCTGGCAGGGGGAATGAGGGAGGCAGGAAGCCTGCCTGCCCCTCCTAGCCCACACTGACGCCGACCAAGATGGATCCCTTTGCCCGCTTGTGCCCTGCGGCCCCAGCTAGGAGCCAGGCTGTGAAGAGCCCCGGAACTCAGATAGTTTTTTGGGAACAGGCAAGAGCCATCAGGCAGGCCACATTTCAGTCTTGACAGTGACCTCGCTCTCTCTGGGTCCCCCAAACCGCAGCTCACAGGGTGACTATAAGGAACCCTGGTCACACGGCACAGAGCCACTCCCTCTGGGCACGATGGTTTCCGATTTCCAGGGGCCTCTGTGGAAAGTCTCTGTCCATCACCCAAGGGTGCTGACACCTTTGTTTACAGCGGCCCCCGTGCTGAGGGAATTTTAATTAAGATTCCAGCCATTGAGCTGGGCCTGCCCAGCGCTGGGTGTAAATCCCAGGAGTCAGCTGCAGGACCAGGTCGGTTTAATGCTGTCCGCCGGGCAGGGCGTCGCCAGGGACAGGGCGGCTCCAGTGGGTCTGGTGCCCCTGCTCCTAAGGCTCCATTTTCACAGGTGGGATCCAGCCCCAAACCGGCACTCCTCCCGTGCCAAGCTGACCCTGCGCTCCGACGGCTGTGGCCTTTGTCAGAGGCTGGGCGGGCCCACTCCATCCCGCTGTGTGTCTGCACAGTGATCTTCCCCAGGCCCTCTCGAGCTATTCCCGCCCTCGGCTGAACACACTGATTTTTCCAAGCGAAGTAAGTGGAGGGTCAAGACGGGTTTTCTGCTAATCGCTGGACAGGGCTCCTTGGGGACAGGGCCTATGCCTTCCCTGTTTTTCTTGTCCCAGCACTTAACGCAGAGCAGGGCCTCTGTGGCTGACCTTCAATAAATGCCTGTCGGGTAAATGAATAAGCTGTGGGTGCCCGGCGACAGTGCACAAGGACAGCTGGGCAGAGGAGCAGGAGGGGCTAGCAAGTTGGCAAAGGGGGTGCTGCTTCCTGCCTTCTGCTCTCCCCAGCTTCCTGTGCCCTGGGAAAGGCCAGGAGCTGTGAAGAACTGGCAAAAGGACCTCCCGGAACCACCTGGGCCTTTGCCCCGGGTGCCTGTATTGGGGTGACCCTGGCAACACTGGGCTTCTCTGTTCACAGGCGCACGACGGGGTGGGGCAGGCGAGATCAGGTGAGGTGGTAGACGCCAGTGTGTGAGCCCCAAGTCCCGCAGCCAGCGGCAGACACGGCCCTGCCTGTTCTCGGGGGTTCATGCCACCTGAATAAGACCAGAATACAAAGCTGCACTCACAGGGGTCTGTAGCATTTCCCTGCCAGTTTCTGCGGCACAAACGCTGCCGGATGCACTGTCATAACGCTGAGCTGGGGAGAGGTGATGTCCCCAGAGCACATGCGACAGACAAGGAACCCAAGAGCGCCACAGAAGCGAGTGCCCCAAAGTAAGTAGGAAGCAGGGAACTTGGAGTATTTATTACCTGTGCACCTGTTACCATATCTTTAGTCGTAAGTTTTTGTGACGTAATTTTCAGGGGTGGCGGCGTTGTATCACACCAGGTTCCCCAAATCCTGGCATCCCAATGCTCAGCGCCAGTGAGGAGAGTGAAGGAAGACACAGGGGATTCCTGAGCCCGAGACAACAGGGCTTTGGGCAAGTCTGAGTTTGACTTGATTTAAAGTCAATTTAAAAGGTGTTAAGTAAATAGTACGAGGGAGGAACAAAGACAAGAGGAGAGCCAAGGACTGAGACTGGGGGAAAAAGGCTGCTTTACGGAAATGACTGCCATTACCAGCTTTCTTGGGGGCGCGAATAAATAAAGGGGATGCTCACAAGACAGGAAATAGAATTAATTAACGATGGAAAGGAAAGGTATTGGACCTTACTCAAAATCAAAGAAATGGGCACTGGAGACGGTGCCCCGAAGAAGCTGACCCCTGGGAGCTTGGCACTGGTATGAGGAGCTGCAAAACTGTCACACCCGACTCAGGCATTTCCTTGCCTGGAATCGATCCCAAGGCAATGATTCAAGGAAGGGAGATGGCTCACACCAGTGATCCCAGCACTGAGGGAGGCTGAGGCAGGAGGATCGCAAGTTTAACAAACAAGCAACACATTTTAAAAAGGGAAGGCCAAGAACGCATGAAAGTGTTTCTCATGATCTCCTCTTCTGGACTATGTCTCCTCTCAAGCCCCTGCTTCTGTTGTTTGTCATAGAAAAAAGAAAAGTACACTGTCAAAATGTCTCGCTGCAGGGAAATGCTAAATGAATGCAGCACATGGGACTGTGCCTATTGGGTAGCTGCTAAAATGATATTTAGAGAGATTAAGCAAACTCGCAGGATAATAGCCAAGCTAATGGTAATTGAATAAAATCAGAATGTGAAATTATGAGCACATTATTATTAGAAGAGCAGAAGCAGCACGTGCCCAGGAAGGCAGAAAAATGCAAAGTAAATGTGGTTCTGTGTGGGATTCTGGGTGGCTTTTCTCTCTCCCCACTTTTTACCCCACCTGAGAGCAGCAGGCTCATAGCAACATCCGCGCTCACGGAGGCACCTGCCATGTGCCAGCCCCACGCTGACCTTCACAGTCAGTCATCCTATGGGCTGAATCCACTTGCACCCACTTTAAAGACGGGAACACCGAGGCTCCGAGACATGAAAGGTTTTGTCCCAGGGTCCCCACGGGCATGCGGAGCTGGGATCTGAACCCAGCTCTGACCCAAGACAGTGGCTCACTGCGCTGCACTGCAGTTGCCACAGCAGGCTGGGAGTGAGACATAGAGCTCCCAGCACTGGGCTTTTGCAGGGTCCTCTGCTGAGCAGTGCTGGTTGCAGGAGGAGGCACGGATGGCGGCCAGGTGAATGGACCAGAGCTCCTGGGGCTGGAAGGACCTTTGCTGCCAGTGCAAAGGACAGGACGGTGATCCTGAAACTGAACAAACCCAACCAGGCCACACCAAAACAGCGCCTTCAACCCACAGGGCTGGGGGACACCCGCGCTGTTTTAGGCTGCTGCCCGACCCAGGCCAGAGAGGTCTTGTGCAGCTGCCTGGAACCCGGGCCTTGTGTGCTGCAGGGGACACTTGGGGTCCTGCCCCAGGGACAGTAAGACCTGATCCCCCAGGAGCCCACAGTCACCAGGCTGTGGAGCACCCGGCACAGGCTGTTGTTTTCCCAGCACCAAGCAACTGTGGGGTGGCGCCTGCAGCAAGATGGTGTCCTGAGGAGACATGGGGGCCCAAGGTGTGCTGATCCTCAAGGTCCAGAGCATTCAGAAGGAGCTGCCTTGAGGGCAGAGAATCAGTGAAGGAGTGGGGTGGGCCCCTAACCTTACCCTGGTGTGTTGGTCAGTTTTCCATCCCTGGCACCAAATGCCTAAGGTTTAATTTGGCTCAAGGTTTCAGAGGGTTCAGTCCACGGCTGCTCCAAGGCAGGAACATCATGGCAGAGAGACGTGGCAGAGGAAAGCTGCTCAACTTCCAGCAGCCAGGAAGCAGGGAGAGGTAAAAGGACCAGCTATAGCCCCCATGGTCACACTCCATGACCTACTTACTTTCCTTACTCCACTTCCAGTTGCCACAGAGAAAGTCAGAGCCTTCCTGATCTAATCACTTCCTGAAAGCCCAACAGCAACCAAGCCTTTCGTGCAATGAGCCTTTCTGGACCCAGTGTGTTTATCACCCCCTTATCAGAGGAGCCAGCACTGGCCCAAAGAGGGCAAGCCCTTTGCCCAAAGCTGCACAGTAAGCCCAAGCCTAACTCCTACACAGCCACAGGGAAAGATAGCAACTGCACAGGGAGTCCAGGGTTTTCCCAGCCAGCTGGAAGTCCCAGGGGTTTGAACACCATCCTGCGCCAGACCTTAACTGTCTTCTGAATTCCAGGCTCGGAAGCCTCCCTGGTATTTGATGTCACGCCAAGGAAATCGGATACCAGGACTTCTCCCTTTCTAGCTCTCTTATTTTCGGGAATTTCTCGCTGCTGGCGGGTGGGAGAGGGTGATGCAGCTGTAGCGGAGCTTCTGGGCGGCGTGGACAGAGGCTGAGGGGGTTCTGCCAACAGCCGGCGGACTTCGGGTGAAGCAGGCAGTGCCCAGCTCGGTGGGCAGAGGCCTGAGGGTGTTACCCAGCTCCTGAGGAGCCAGCCCTGGGAGGCACCTCGATGTGAATCAACCACTCCCTTCAGGGCCAAGTCAGGCCTTTCCCCCAAGCTCTAAAAGACTTGGAGGGCTGCACCTCTCTTCCAGCTCAGCCCCACCCTCCACTCTCCACCAGGCTTCTGGGCCCAACTGGAATCTCCGAGCTCAGGGTAAGTTTTGAAGGATGAACAAAAGTTCACCAGGGTGGGGTGGAAGAAGAGCACTATGGGAGAGAAATTGGCAAGGAGTTCCAATTGGACCGGGCTGGTGGAAGGCGCTGGGTAGCAAGGTGAAGTGGGAAGAGGCTGAGGTAGGCAGAGGCCTGCGAGACCCTGGCTCAAGCCCCCTACTTACTATCAGCCTCAGGCAGGCTGCTGCTGACCCTCTCTGGGCCCGTATCTGCTCCTCTGTGAAAGGGTGGGGCCTTCCAGGGTCCTTGGAAATACCGAAGGGGTATCCAACAGCTAAGCACTAACCCTGGCCCCCAGCCACTCCTCTGAGGGAGGTGAAGGCTGGGGCTTCAACGGAGTGCTCCCAGCCGCACCCTGAGGTCAGGCCCGCAGCCACCCCCACCTCACGGATGAGGACACCGAGGCCCAAGTGGGCTGGACCCAGGGCAGGCAGGAGGCCAGGGAAGGAGCTGGGATCTGAAGCCAGGTGGGCATGGAACAGCATCAGCACTGGCAATGGTGACAGTGACAACAGACCCTGCCCTGCACCATGCAGACAGGGCTCGCCAGGCACATGCAGTGTGAAGACGCACGGCTGTTGCGGGGACAGAGAAGCGGGTGGCAGGTAGGCCTGGGGGGCAGGAATGTGGGGACACTTGCCTGTAACCCATGACAGCCGAGGCTGTGATGCTGGGAAGGAGGAACCGGAACCTTGGGTGTGCAAGGAGACGCCAAGCCAGGGAAGGTGGCTGTCACTGGGAGCCACACACTCCAGGCACCGTGTCACCAGGGAGCTGTGTCACAGTGGTGCCAGCCAGGATGCTGGGCTCTCGGCCACACCCAGGAAAGGAGCTGGGAGGCAGGGACCAGGCACCTGGTGAGCTGGTGCCCTGGGAGTCAGAGCGAGAACCATCATAGTACAAGTTCATTTTCCAGCAAATGAAGAAAAAATCCCAGCGTCTCTGAAATTAAGTGAAGGCTCCTGCGTGTTGCCACCGCACTCCTGGGCCCCAGGAAGCTCCCTAACTCAGCTATGGTGACATCTGATATCGGCAGGGTGGGGGCCCCACAATGCCCCAGCTGCCTGGCGATGGGACCCCCCACCCGCCCTCCCACAAGCAGGATGATTGCAATCCTGGCTGGCAAGACAGATGGAGTGAGTGTCCCTGGGACCAGGAGGCTGGGCTGTGCCATGGCCACCCGCACTTTGGCACTGCAGCTTAAGGGACAGTCCCATGGCTCTCTGGTGAGGGGAGCCAAGGATCAGGAGGTGGCCCTGTGGGTGGCCCAGCTGCTCCCTGGTCACTCAGCTCAAGCACCCCAGCCGCCCTCTGACCTCCTCTCGGGTGTCCCAGTGACCCTGGCTTGACCCCTGACCCCCACAGCAGCCTGGTGTCAGTCTTGCTCCCCACCCTCCACGCCTGCCCTTCTCAGCCAGTGACCTGGCCTCCTGCCTCAGTCTCCCCTGGTGCTCTCCCTGGCCCACTACCTTCTCGCTCCAGCTTCCCCAGGAATCAGGTGACAAGCGGTGTCTGTCACCCTCCACCCCCAGGTGAGAAGCAGAGGAGCTGGGGTTGCCACATAGACAAGCCTGGGACAGGAGAGGGATGAGAGGGCGCAGGCTGGGTGCAGATGATCGCTGGACACGAGAGAAAGACACTCGGGGGCGGCTGCAGCCGGGGCTGCTGAGGCAGCAGAAGGGACTCAGGACGCCCTCTCCCGGGCACCCCAGGGCCTGGCGGGCAGGCAGATAGATGCCCGGCTCCGGAACTCAGGGTGCCCACGCCGCGCGCACACGCCCTCCCGGGGGCGGAGCCGTGGGCGCGCGCTGTTCCACGCATGCGTAGCACGCACCGGAAGGGGGGGCAACGCTGCCTTTTCAACTGCAGACCCTGAGCTGTCCGGCATCCTGACTATGCTTGATGTCTTCCGGTGGCTCTCAAATCGTGGTCATCAGGACACCAGTGTGACACACACTCCACGGGGGTCTGCGGCCAGACACCCACATTCCAGAACACCCCACCCTCGGGCCGGCCAGCAGACCCCTCGCTGACCAGCTTTTCCGGCTCTCTGGGGGACACGGGCTGGGGGCGCTGCCCCGAAGACAGCCTGGGTGTACGTTTGTCAGACGGAGCCAAGCGGGCCGTGTCTGGCTCCTGCATGATAAATGTGGCAATTACACGATCGATAAGCACAGTCTGGTTAAGTGCATCTTATTAATTATTCAAGCCATTCATTATTGAAAAGGTCACTACCTGAGAGATATTTAAATGAGCATTAACTGGCTCGGATGCACCTCCAGAGAGGACGCAGGGAAGGGTCACCGCGCCCCTCCCACGTGCCCGGTGTGTAGCTGAAGCCTCAGCACGGCCTGGGGAGAGGCGCCCTTACCCTTGGCTCCTTCCAGAGGGTGGGAAGCAAGGTCAGAGGGGTCAAAGGAGCTGGGAATGGCAGAGCTGGCCTGGGCCCAGCCGCTAGCCTGGCCCCCTCACAGATGGCTACACCTTGTGGCAGGGAGTTCTGGAAAGATCTGGCAGCTGGACTCAGGTCGTGACCTCCCGGGACCAGGCTACAGCTCAGCCCCAACCAGACGCCTGACTCAGAACCCATGCCCACCCTGGCCCCTGGACTCAGGTCCTGGCAGAAAGGAATGGAGTTGCTGGCCCGACCCCTCCCTGCTGGCTTCTTCCTTTTCCCTTGAGCCATGACTGAGCTGCCTCAAGGTCTGTACAATTTATTTTATCACCTCCTGCTGAAAAATCTCCCCAGCTACTGACAGACTGATTGGTTTCCTTTGACCACACCCTAAAAACCTAAACAGTCATCCAATTTCTCCTTTTGCCTTGCCAGCTAGGAAACTCTAAGCTCCACCAAATGTTCAGTGCCAGTATATCTCACACTAGGCTCTAAGTGCACTGAGTTTGCAAGCAAGCTTTACTCCAGAGCTGTCTCCACCTCTCACCTGACTTTCCCATGTGCATGCACGGGAAATCCCTCTTGGCTTCAAATCCCTCTTGGCCAACAATAAGACAAGCAAATCATCAGGGAACGGTGGGCTAGCGAGGTAGCCCTAACCACCCAGCATTTTCCAGGCTCAGCGAGGAAACGCCACCCACGGCCACGGCGGTTGGGGGCAGTCACTCACCAGGCGGACGAACTCTGGAAGGACATCAGCGGTGGGCTGTGGGCGTCTCCCCGCAGCGTATGCATGGGCTGGGGCGCTGGTGCTTGTGGCAGGGGGCCCGGGGGAGGTTGGGGCTGCTGGGCCGGCTGTCCTGGCCGCGGCGCCCCGGCAGGGTTCCCCCACCGCCGGGTGTCCTGCTTCATCCAGCGTCCCTGGATGCCCCAGCGGGCCAGGTACACCTTGCAGATGTCGTAGTTCATGGCAGAGTAATACAGGAGGTCCAGGACCAGCAGCATGAGCACGAAGAAGCCGTAAATCCACACTCCCAGCAGGGCGGTGTAGTTGCTGGGGACAGAGGACGGAGGGTGAGCCCAGCCACCGCCACCTCCCTGCCTGTAGGGTCAGAGCCTGCAGCCCCGAGATCGCTCCCTGCTACCCACCTCCTTCACCACCCTCCCCGAAGCCCCCACCCTGGGCCCTGTCCCTGAGCCCTCGGACCGGGGTCCCTGAGGTCTTCTTGCACCGTTGGTGCCATGGCAGGGAATTCAAACTCTCCAAGCCGGGTATCTGGGGCTCCCTCCACCTCGGGGTGTCCTCCGCTGGCATCTGGCTCCCCTGCTTGCACCTGGGATGCCCCCACCCTGTGGCCTTGGTCTCATGACCCAGGGCAGACACTCACTGGATGGCTGTCATCACAGGGCCACTCACGCCACTGCCCCTGGACCCCAGCTGTGCTCCCCCTTCCAGACTCCCTTCCGGACCCCCAGAGCTGCCTAAATTCTTCCAGGAGCCCTGCACCAAGGGCCTTGGCTCAGCACCGCCCCCCTTAAGCACCAGCCACCCGCCTTTCAGGCCTCCCCCGCCCTCTGTCCGCACCCCTGGGGGCCCTCTCACTGGAGCTGCACAGTGGGCGCCCCAAGCCCCCTCTGCCATTTCCCTCACCGTTCACCCCACATTTCCCCACCAGGACAGGAGCCCTCAAGACTGCACTGCAAACACCCCCAGCCCGGTGCAGCTGCGCTCCCTGAAGAGCCACCCGGTCACTCCGCAACCCCTGCGGGGACCGAGGCCATGTGAGGCACGGCTTCCAAATCACTTGACGAAGCCCCTGCTCCTTGCCGCTGGCATCTGCTCTGGTGGGTGTTCGAGGGGCAGAGGCTGTGCGTGCCGCTGACCCCACTCTAGCAGGGACCCTGTCAGAGGCTCGGGACTCATCCTTCTCTGCTGTGCACCCTGGGAGACCCGTGGCTGTCTCTGGGCCCGAGGAGAAGCCCCTGACGCCTGGCCAAGCCTGGGCTCAGATCTGGACCCCTCCAGGCTCAGTGGGAGATGCACTGGGTTCCTTGGCTCTCTCTGGGGCTGGGCCCAGGGCCAGGACATGGCCTTCCCTGCCCTGCTGCGACCCTGTACCCCCATCTTGGCCAAGACCTTAGGCTAGGGACCCTTGATGAGAGGCCTTCCAGCCCTGAGCCCCTAGCATGGGTGGCCTAAGGGAAGGTGCTTAGGCTTAGCACCTACCTGAGGGATACATGACCCTCTAATTCCATCCTTGCTCCCTCCGGTGGCCCTATCTGCCAGCTACCACTGCCATGAAGCCTGGAACAGTCATATGGACTTGTTCATGCTAAAGTGTGAGTGATCGATAGGCCTCTAGCTGCCTTGTTTGGAGGGGACACTAGCTCTGCCCGGAGGCTTCAGGGCAGAATTCCTGCCAGGGAGAAGAGGCCAGGAGCCTGATTCAGCGAGCTGGGGCAGGATTTGGGGAGAGGGGGTCCCCACAGTTGGAGGAGGCGGCTGGCTCCGTGTCCCAGCCCTGCCTCCCCAGCATCCTCTCTCCCATGCCCCTCCGCAGGGCTTCTCCTCAAGGTTCCCATGGCAGCAGCTCTGGTGGGCAGAGGGAGGAGGGGAGGGCATGGGAGGCCAGCAGCTGTGTGCAGATGCGGCTCAGCAGGAGGGGCCACAGCGCCAGTGCCCAGCGCCGGGGACAGCGTTCACCCTGCCAACTGCGCTGTGCAGCTGCCCGTGCCTGGGAAGGGCACTATCCCCAGATGGCTGTGCCCAGGCACTACCCTGGGGGCCACCGCATGGGGTCCTGGGGGACCGGCCCCCTCCAGCTGTGGTGTTCCTGACCCAGGCCTTTGCCCAAGCTGCTTCTTGGCCGGGACTCCTCCCTCTCCTACGTGAGTCTCAGCCCAGCCAACGCCTCCTCCAGGAAGCCCTCCCGGATGCCCAGCGTAGGTCCAGCCCCTCCCCGGGTTCCTCAGAACACACCAAGGGCTGTTCATGCTGCAGGACAGTCTGCCCTTGAGGTGTCACCGAAGCTGCCCCAGAGCGAGGGCTCGTGACGTGTGCGCACCGGAGCTCGGGTTCTCTGCGTGCAGCACTAACAGTGGATGGGGACATCGGCAGCGACACTGAGCCTGGGGCTTCTGATCCAGCCGTCATGCCTGCCTCAGGAGCTGTGGCTCCACTTTACAGACAGAAATGAGAACCAGAGACTACTGAGTCGGCAATGCCAGGGCTGGGACTCAGACCCAGGCCCCTGGGAATCTAGGGAAATTTTAAGGTCAAACCTAGGGCAGATGAAAGCCAAGTGCAGTGGTGCACGCCTGTGATTCCAGCACTCAGGGGAGGCTAAGGCAGGAGGGTCATCACAAGTACATAGCAAGACACCGTCTCAAATAAAAAACTAAAACCCAGCCAAACCTATGACAGATGTCCAGAGAGGGGGTCCCCACTCCTGCCTGGCAGGGCCCCCATCCCCGCTCACCTCCACCAGGAACTGAGACAGGGCCAACTTCTCCCACTGCACCTCCTACGTGGCACAGGGCAGTTGTGTTTACACATGTGCACATGCATGTGTCCTGCCAGGCCTGCCGGGCCCCAGAGCAGCGCTCCCTGCACCCCACCTCCTGATCCTGCAGGACCCTGCATCAGACCCCATCCCCCGCCAGGGAGAGGCCACCCCAGGTACCAGCTTTGCACCACCCAGCTGGGAAGACTCAGAGCTGTTAAAATGTCTGCAGTTTAACTGAAAATATGCGATTTGGGAATGAACTCCGTCCAGATGCCGGTCTCCGTCGTGTGTGCTGTCAGCAGTGGAAGATAAAAGCCAGGCTGGCGTGGGGGCAAAGCCACAGCGCAAGGCGCCGGGTATTTTGGGAGATGGACTGAGTCAGATTTTCTGGTGTATCCTAAGCAATAAACAAAACCTTCCCCAAGCAGGGACTGTGCCGTGCGTCTCCCCGGAGCAAGTGCAGCTGTGGCCTGTGTGGGGGATGGAAGTCCTGTCCAGTCCCGGTCCCTGTCCCTGTCGCTTTCACTGTCCCCACTCCACACTGGAGGGCACAGGAGGAAAGTTCTAGGGCACCAGGTCAGAGAGCTGGGGGTGCAGAGTGGACCTGGTGCTAGCTGGACTGGAACGGAAGGGGGGCAAGCGGTAACCATGGTGATGAAGGGGGTCAGGAAGTCAGAGCCCAATGAAACCAAATCCTGGCTTGCAAAGTGCTCTCTGTAACTGTGGGAAACTGAGCCTCAGTTTCCCCACCTGTGAAGTGAGGGTGACTACGCTCTCTGCTTTGAGGTGTGACCGTGAGGCTTCATGAAATCACAGCAGGGCCTGGAAGACCTTTCGGCCCAGAGAAGCAAAGCGCCTTGACCAAGGTCACACAGCAGGACGGGTGGGCTGGTGTGGTCTGTGGCGGAGTATGGCTTTGGCCCAGTTAAACCTAGGGATGAGAAATCTATGACTATCACAGTACATGCTGCCCCTGGCCAGAGGACACCTCAGTAGGGGTCCCTGCCCAGTCCCACTGAAAACAGGCTTGGCCATGTGACAGCCAGCAGGGCTCAGACCCAGGGGCCTGAGCAATTCACGAAGCCTCCATCCAGGCTCCGGGAGGGACAGGGCATGGGGAGACTGCATGGGCCAGTGTGACCAGGGCAACAGAGACATAGGGACACCCAGAACACACCCAGGAAGGACATGGATAGCAGGATGGCCTTCGTGTCTCCAGCTCTGGGGACGCCGAGGGTGCTGGTGACCTTGGCACTGTTGTGCCTGGAAGACTTGGGCAGCTGTGCCCACCTGCTGCATCCTGTGTGGCTCCGGGCCCCTTCTCGCCCTCTCTGGTCTCAGCCCTGGTGAATGGGTGCACTCAAGTGTGCCCTGGATGGAGGGAGTCAGGGACCGAGGCCCCGTGACTGTCACATGCTGTGCCTGCAGCTCTCTGGCAGCCAGGACTTTGCACTTGGCCACCGGGAGGCTTAGCCATTGGCTGCCCATGCAGGCCCTTGGAGAGGGGTTCTGTCTTCGTGGACACCAGCTCTCCTCGCCCCTCGGGCCCCTCCACCAACACAGGAACCCCACAAATGTTGATGACACCCTAGGCCGCTCCCAAAGGCTGGACAGAGCTGACCACTAGTCACAAGACTTGTCCCTCCTGAGGCCGGGGCTGAATTGCCGTGGTCCCTGTCTGACCCCTGAAGCTGTTGACCGGCGCCCTGGGGGGAAGACCCACCAGGAAGTGGGCATGGAAGTGGGCATCGGTCTTGGCAGTGGGCTTGGCGATGCTGCCTCCTCTCTCTCTGCCCACTGCCTCTTTGCCAGAACCAAAACAAACCATTCTGTTCTTCTGGAAAAACACAAATAAATAAGGCATCAGAGCTCTGCGTTCTGTCACCACCGCCTCCGGCTGATTCACCAGCAGGGGTGGGGGCAGGAGCTTGTGCCGCTCTGGGTGCCCCTCTGGGGGTCACCACTGGCCTGGCCCCTCTGGAGGCACCACGGGCGGGCACTAAGCTGCCTGGGATGCGGGGACACCAGACCCTAAGCCATCCCAGCCTCAGGCAAGTCCTGCACCAGATCCAACCTCACCAGCCTCTGCCCGGCCCTTTGCCCTTCCTCCCAGAGCCGCAGGGCGGACGACGCAACTCCATGCCCAGAGGGACCTGTGTCCGGCCTGAGGGCAGGACAAGCACTGAGCAGGTGGCCCTGCCTAGTCCTCTCACACACACAGGCCCAGCCACGCCAGCCCATGACGGACCGCATGCTGGCTCCTGGCCACCGGCCCTGTCCCGCTCCCTAGACTGGTCCTGTCACCCTGCTGTACCATCTGCCTGGCTGCCACGCCCAGTGCAGCCCCCAGGCTTAGCTCTGCCTTCCTCCACAGAGCCTGAGCCCAGGCCACCAGCACGGTTCCCGCTCATGCTCAAGTGCAAAACCAGCCTAACTCTCCGCCCCCCACAGCCCTGGGGAGAGGCCTGGCACCCCCATCCAGGAGGCCCGCACTCTCTCGGCCCCACTCCGCCACAGGGGACTCTGCCCACGGCACCCTTCCACCTGGGCCATGCACCCCGAGGACATGTTTGGGAGCACCTCCTCCCCCAGGGGCACAGCAGGTGACAGGAATGTGAGGTGACAGAGCTGGTGCCCCTAACCCTGAACCCGAGTCTGGGGGGTGGTGGCTACAGGATGACAAGGGATGGAGGGAACCTCACTAGGGCAGCGGGTCTCAGCCAGGGTGACTCTGCGCCCCTCTGGCAACATCAGGAGACCGTGGGGTCTCCCACGGGTGCGGAGGAGGTGCTCCCGGCGATCACAGGTGGGGACCAGGGTCACTGCCCCACCTCCCACAGTGCACTGGGGCCCCGCAACAGGGGGAGCTGGCCCCCAGTGCGAGCGGGGCTGCACAGTGGTCCTACCTGGGGCCTGTCCCCGCCGAGATCTACCTCCACGGCAGGCGCTCCAGGATGAGTACAGCGACTTCCAGACCCGAGGGTCACCCCTGCTCGCAGCAGCCCTGCTGGGCCTTCATCACCCAGTGACTTGGCACTCCCTGCCTCAGCTTCCCCACCTGTGAAATGGACTGGGGACGGAGTGGCACTGCCCATGGGGGCTCAAGGAAGAGCACGTGAGATTCCAAGCTCTACTATCGAGTGCCAAGGAACAAAACCTCAAGGTAAAGCACTGATCACCACGTCCCTGCTGGCCCCCCTGGGTGGCGCACGCTCAGGCCCAAAGGGGTTAGTTCCCCAGGGCTGGGGCCAAGTTGCAGGCCAGGTGCCAGGCTCGCCGTGAGGGAGGGGCTTGCTGAGCGACTTCACACACACAATTATTCTGAGGCTGAGCAGATGGCAGGATATTCAGGGGAAACTCCATACATTGCAGGAAGGTGGGCTGGAAGCTGGACTCGGGAGGAGGGGGGCTCGGGCCACAGCCACAGAGTCTGCATCTCCTGCCTGACCCAGGGAGCAAGCGGCACCTTCCCCAGAGGGAGCAGCAGAGCCCACCCAACACCAGGGGGCGGGATCTGGGCTCAGACCCACGGCTCCCTGCAGCACCCCGAGCCCTTCAATAGTTACTCAACAAACACTCCTTTCATGCCCATTTCTCCTACTAGGAAAAAACACATCCATCCCAGCAGTCAGCCTCCTGTTTCCTGGGAAAACCTGTGAGGCACCCATTAAAATCAGGAGGACGGGAAGATGCCTGACCAGGAAAGTCTGCAATGCAGCCGGACGAGGAAAGGAAGTGCACGGGGGAAAGTAGAAAGTGAGGGACAAGATGATCGTCATTCACACACAGCGTGGTCAGAAACCTAGGAGAATGCACTGGGAAGGGTCACCCAGAGATCTCAGAAAGGAGCCCGGATGGGAAATGCGTCTGTAGAGAGCACTGGCTTTCATCATCTGCTCAACAGGCAGAAGAGAGGACCCAGGAGAAGACCCCATTCCCAGTGATGGGAAAAGGAAGACCGAGGGATAAATGCGGAGAGGGTGGCAGCAGCCACAGGAAGGAAGCCCTAAGCTGCTACAAAAGATCACTCGGGCCACCGGGATGGCAGATCGTGTTCTTGGGTGGAAATATCTAACATCGGGAAAAGTCATTTCTTGGGTCAAGCTATGAATTCCATAGAATCTCAGTTTGGTTTGGGATTTTATTTGGGGAGGGAGGGGACTACACAAGCTAATTCTACCATCGGAGTGACAAAGAGCCAGAGAAATAAGCCAAGAGGACTCTAAAACACGCAAGTCACGGGAGTTGACACGGGAGTTCACAGAGCCAGGCACCAGCAAGTGACCAGAGAGTGCAGTATCGCCAGCGACCCTGCCCTCAGAGTCCACACCTGACAGTACAGGCTGGGCTTGTGTTCAAGGCCAACAGAGAGGTGGACGAGGCACTGAAGGACAAAATGAAAATAATAAGATCAGGTTCCACACTCAAAACTGACATCACTGTTCATTTGCTCTAAACGAAAAGTCAGCTATCTGAAGATGAAACGAATTCAAAATAAATTTGGTATAAATGATAAACCAGAGAGTTAGAGATGAAAAATTAAAACAAAAGAAATAGAGGAAGACACGGGGGAATTTCTTAACAGTCTCAAACAGGAAAAGCTTTTCTCACTATGATACAAATCCCAGAAAAGTTTCGATGCAACGTGATTACATAACAGTTAAAACTAGTCACAAGGAAAAAGCATCCTAAAGTCAAAAGCATATTGAGAAAATAATTAACTCCTTTTTTTTTTCTTTTTTTTTTTTTTTTGAGGCAGGGTCTCCCTATGTAGTCCAGGCTGGCCTCGAACTTGCTATGTAGCTGTGGGTGGCCTCAAACTCATGGTGATCCTCCTGCCTCAGCCTCCCAAGTGCTGGGATTACAGGCGTGCACCACCATGCCTGGCTACTCATTTCTTCCATATGTAAAGTTTCTATAAACAAATAAGTAAAAGACAAAAAGTGCAATCGAAAAACGGTAAAAGACACAAGCAGCTAACTCGTATAAGAAATGCAAACAGGTCTCGCCCGTCTGAAAGGCAGTCAGCTTCACTCCTAAGACAAACACACGCCACTTCCATCCTGTGTGGTTTAGTTAGCATCTTGCCACCACTCTTCTGCCCGCAAACCCCTCTCCACCCTGTGGTCTCTGGCGTTCTGAGAGCCGTAAAGAAATGGGCTGCCCCAGATGAGTAATCTCTGGCTCGACAGCATCAGTCAGTGCTTGTTGAATGACTACCAGTGAAAGAAGGAACTTGAGCCCGGAAGTTTTCCAGGTCCCTGACCCCGTTCACCCCCTGCAGCAGGCCTGCCATGGCCCTAATGTGCCCATTTTTCAGATGAGAAGACTGATGCTCACAGGGCAGAGCAGGACAGAGACCTGGTCACCTGAGACTCCACTGGGCTCCCCATGGACCGTCCCCCGGGACGGCCTCCCCGCGCCCGAGGACCCCCACGCTCACTTGTGCACGTAGCCCTCGGAGCCCGCCGTGAGGTTCGCCTGCATGACCGCCTGGAACTCCGTCTCGCTGCAGCAGTACTTGAAGACCGAGCCGTTGTGGTGACAGCACAGGATGAAGGTCTTGTTGTCTGACAGCCGGGGACAGTGGAAGCCGAAGTGGTAGCGGCCCTTGTGATCCGTGTAGGGCTCACACACCCGGAAATGCGCAGAGAGGCCTGCAAGACAGAGCCCCCGGCTCACCCAACAACCCCCACAGCCTCCCCTGGCCGATGGGTCTGAGATGCCCCTTGACAGACGGAGAAACTGAGGCTCGGAGGCCGAAGCGACTTTGCTGGACTGGTGCAGGGCCCGACTTCAAAGTCCCTGCTCCGCTGCCACCTCCGGTAGCCTCTTCCTGGGCACTGGAGCCACTGACAAGCCCAGGCTGGCCGGGTGCAAGGCCCAGGTCCCCCTTTTCCACGTCTCCAGGCATACTGCCCTGGTGCCCTAGACCCAGAGTCCCCTGGGCCCTGCCTGGGCCCCTCCCTCCAGGACGGTATTTAGGAGCCGAGCTCCTGCCGAGAAACAGGGACAGCGAGATCCTAAACGCGTACAATGGAAACCCCGGAGCCCCATTCTCGGGCTTAATCAGCATCCTCAGAAAAGAAACTGCTGTATCTCCTGCGGGGAGCTCTGCATCGGCCGAGGCTGCAACCCACACGGTGCCTACCTGCTGTCTGGGCCACACAGGGGACCCAGCTGGGTGGCAGATGGGTAGCACCCCCAGGCACCGGGGTGCACAGGCTGGCTTGAGGGGCCGGGCATGAAATCCTGTAGGCAACTCCAATAGATGGGACTGTCCTCCTCCTCCTCTACGGGGACGGCACGGGAGTCGGGCAGCCTTCCAGGCCCCCTCACCTCTGACTCCGAGACACAGAGGGATTAAGGACGTGCCAGCAGTGCGCCGGCCTCCGAATCTCACACATCCCCTCCATGGAGGAGAAAAGCCGGGCTCCCAGCTCCGTCCTCCATGGTCAGAAAGGCCGAGTCCGGCTCCTTGGCGCGGAGCCCATGATCTGTTTCACAAGCGCTCAGGAAGCTGATGTATAGGTGGGGACCCGGGGACCCGTCGGCCTGGAGGGGCCGTGGGGAGTGACAGGGACACCCGTGTGCTACCCTGAGGCCAGCATGGGGGTGGCCACAGGACCCAAAAGGGAGAAGGTGGCCTTGAAGCCAGGCCTCCAAGTCTTGGGTGGGAAGGGGGACAGGCAGAAGGGTCACAGCCCACCGTAGCCACCAGTCTGAGGCCTTCGTTTTGGCCATGCGGAAGCGACCAGGAAGCCTGCTGCTTCCACGAAGCCCTGGTCTAGAAGCTGGGCGCTGGGTGGGAGTCCTGGGCCAGGGCCATCTGGGCCTCACTGGTGGAAGACGATGGCATCCCAGGTGGCCGGGGGCTCTCGGGGGCACTTTATAAACAGCTGAGCGTAAGCTGATGCCTCCTGCTCCCAGGTCCCTGTCCTGGGCCCAACAGAGCTTGGGGTGGCTCCTGGCACAGAGAAAGCTCAGTAAGAGCCATTTCTGTCCCTCTTCCCCAGCTGGGTTACCTGGGACAGGTTACTGTCCATCTCTGAGTCCCAAACTTCCTCACTCGTAGGAAAGGTGAGTGATTTCTCCCTCCTAGGAGCAGGGAGGACCCTATGAGCCAATGCATGGGGTCACCTGAGGAGGGAGGAGCTGGCCCACGGTGGCCCGAGTCCTGGCCTTGGCTTGGCTTCAGCTCTGTGTCCTGGGAGCCCTGCCCAGCACTCCCAAGCCAGCCTCTTCCAGGTCCCCTCTGAGCTGCGCCCAGCAGAGGCGCAGGGCTGGAAACCACCAGGCTTGGCTGGAGCACGAGGCCATGAGAAGGTACTGACGGGAGAGAAACAGGGGAGGGCTGGCCCTGTAGGCACCCCTCCTGGGGTCTTGGGGGGACAAGGTGATCTCTCTGGTTGGCTCTGGTTTGGAAGAGCGTAGGGTTTGGTTGATCCCCATCTTTGTAACGAGAGTTCTAGCCACCTGTGACCCCAGCTGAGACTTGGAGGATGGCCTGGGGGTGGCTCGTGCTGGAGGGCAGCCCCAGAGTCAGCCAGCTGCCTGCGCTGGAACCCCAAGCCCTACCAGCTATGCTGTTTCAGGCAGGTCAGTTCCCGCCCCAAGCCTCAGTGTCCCCATCTGTAATGGGGGTTGACGTCATAGTTAAGCATCCGCCCACGGGGCTGAAGGGGAGGATGTGGATGGGGGCTTCCCCTGCAGCCCCAAACCCCACGACACCTGAGACTCTCCTGCTGCCCCTAACGGCCCTGCACCTGCCCGCCCGCCCTGCCTTACCTGCTGAGAAGAGCAGCGCGAAGAGCAGGGAGAGCGCATTCCAGGACCGCTGCCCACAACTGGTCATCGTTTGGCCTGCATCGACCCGATCTGCCCAGCGCTGCCTGTCAACGAGACCCAGGGTGTAGGGGCTGCTGTGTCGCGCAGTGGCAGCGGGGATGGGCAGGGAGGTGCGAGTGGACTGGGAGCAGAGGACAAAAGCTGCCACCTGATCTCTTCTCTGGAATGAGCGACTTTCCCCATGGGTCGCCCGTCACCTCCTGTGCTTTTCATGGCTTAAGGACACCTGATCAAAGGCGGACGGAGGCTCAGGTGGTGGAAATGAGTGGAAATGAGCTGCAGCCTGGGGACGGGAGGAGGCCGGGGAATCTGCATGCCCGGGACAGCTCCAGGGGCAGCTCCCTGCTGGGCCGCAATGCTGGTAATGGGGCGTGGCCACGCATTAGAGACCTGGGGTGAACTACACAGAGGTGGACAGAGCTCAGGAGAACCATCCCTGCCCGCGCCTTCCAGCGAGGATGCTGGCAACATGTGTGCACTCACACAGGAACACACACACCTGCACACACACACATGCACACACGAGTGTTTAAAATGCCGCAGGCCTTCCAAGGATGCACCCAAGGATCAGGACACAGGACTCTAGCAGACACTTGCACCCCAGACAGCAGGAAGCAGGGACATGAGCAGATGCTTGCACACCCATGTTCACAGCAGACGTATTCGCAGGAGCCCAGGGGACACAAGCCAAGTGTCCACAGACAGCGTGAGGTGCACACGGTGGAGTACTACTCGGTCTCCGACACATGCACAACCCAGACGGACTGGGGGCACCGCGCCCAGCGAGGCCAGCTGGTCACAGACACAGATGATGCATGATCTGCTTATGAGGGTCCCCAAGAGGAAGTCTCAGGTTTGGGGACAAAAAGCAGGATGGGATGGCGGGGTGGGGCCCTGGGCCCTCCTGACCTGGCTGCTCCTCTTCCCCCCTCCTCTGACTCCCTGCCCTCTCCAGCGGCTTGGTGACAACTGGATGAGGCCCTTTACCCCAGCCCCAGTCCAAGAGATGACACAGGTGGCAGAGATGTGACCCCAGGCAGCATGGCTCTGTCAGAGGGGACAGGAAGGATGGTGCACAGCTCAGATAGGGCCCCTCTGCTGGCTTGGGAGTGTCCTAGGCCCCTGTCCTGGGCCCCTGGAGCCACCCCAGGGCCACCTTGTCCTCCTGAGCTCTCAGCCTGGCCAGGCAGGGCAGAGGGGACCGGGCGTGGATCCTGAAGAAGCTCCACATCCTGTGTGCGCCACGGTCAAAGCCAGGGCTGTAGGGCAGGGGGAGGGATGGCCACCTGGGTGACCCTGAGACTGGACACTTGGTAGCAGGGGCATTTGCAGAACTTATGGTGACAGGTGCTGACCCTGTGAGGTCCACTCTGCCAGAAGAAGGGGTGATGGCTCTCAAACGCCTCCCAACATGGCTGCTGACGAGCTGGGTGGTGAGCACCTCCCCCTGCTCCCCTGGCTGGAAGCCGCTTAATTGCTCTGCACCCCACATCCGCCCAAGCCCCCCTGGGAGAATGAAGGGAGATTACAGCTTTGGAGCGCTCAGCAAAGGATTTCACTCTGGGGAGACTTCAGGATAGGCCTGGAAAACACCCTGCAGGGCGGGGTCTGGAGCCCTGTGGCCCCATCCAGGGAAGCCAAGGACCCTGAGGCCCAGTCAGGTCTGCACACGCTGGGTCCTGCGGCCCCTGCAGGGTGGGGCTACCCCACTTTTGCAGCCGGAGCCCCAGTCCTACAGCTGAGGAGCTGATGGTGTGGAGAGGCCCCCTCCCTCTACCTCCCTCCCTACAAAGTCACGAGCTCCTGGCTGATGTGGGCATCACTCGCATCCAGGGTGCCCACCCCTCATTCCTGACAGCCCAAGTCCTGCAGCACCGGAGAAGCTGGTGCAGCGCCACCTCCTCCCAGAAGCCTGCCTCGGCCCACGTGGTCATCCGCTTATCCAGCCACTGGTCCCAGCGCCACCTCCTACACCCCACCCCTCGGATCCTCTATCAGGGCCTGACCAGCTGAGATGCGCAGGGGCCCAGGCTCAGGAGTCCCGGGTCTGGGGAAATCAGCCTCTGGGGACCTGGCCCCTGAAGACCCTGGGCCTCCCTGTCGGGGTGTCGAAATAGCAGCACCCTGGGCCTCCGGGGCTGAGCAGTCCCACCGGGGAAGTGTGCCCCGAGACAGACACGAGGCCGATCATCTCAGCGGAGGAAACTGAGGCTCGGAGAGGTGAGGTGAGGTGACCACGGCCACACGGCCACTCAACCATGGTAATCGAAGGCAAACCCAGGCTCCACAATGTGCTCGGCCCCCAGCACCAAAGGAGAGCCTATGCCTCTGTCCCGGATCCCCAGGAGACACAGGTACCAGGGACAAGGGACAGTGATTGTCCCGGGTTCCATTTCCTGGAAAGTTGGGAACCTGCCCAAGAAAGTAGCCGATGGCCCAAAAGCCAGAGAAGGTGCCGCGCAATGGGCGCAGGACAGGGCTTTCGTAACTGATTACAAGCCAGGCACGCAGCGCTGTGGTCCGCCCCTCGGGTCAGCCGGGGACTGCTGTTCTGCGCTCGGAGGGTTATTTTTAAACACCGAATTTGGCAAGGCTGAGAAGGGGAGGGGGAGGGCAAGAGAAGAGAAACGGGGAAGAGGAATTAAACCCCACTGCAAACGACAACACGACAACACATGGCTCTGCTGGGGCGGGCACAAAGGGACGGGTGGGGGACGGTGGGGCAGGAAGGGCGCCCAGGATGCCCTGCCACTGCCCTAGTGCCTGGAGACGGCGGCGGCCTCTGGGGTTCCTGCTGGGCATGGCCAAGGGCACCCCTTCCACTGGACCAAGTCAGAGGGCCGGGCTGGGAGGTTGGGTCCCAGAGAGGCCAGGTGCTGGCTCCAGCTTTTGTGACCCCTGCATCAGGGTGAGTCATCCAGCTCGGTGTCCCTTGCTGCTACCTGTCTCTGCCTCAGCCTCCCCCACCAACCCAGCTCCTTGGTCATCCTGGATCCCTTTTCTGAGCCCCACCTGCTGAGCCGTCCAAGTCCTCCTCCTCCTCCTCCTCAGGCCCTGGCCCCCCTGCCCTCTCAGCTCCTCCTTCAGGTCCCCAGGGTCTGTGGCTCCCCTGGGCCTTTGTGCCCGCTGTCCCTACCTGGGCCTCCTTCCCCACCTCAGCCTGGGGGCTCTGGAAAGGCTGGCCTCCCCCACCCCGGGCCTGTGCCCGGCAGTGCCAGGATTTGAAAATACGGGCAACTAGCAAGCCCCTGTCTCAAAAGAAAATCATTATAAAAGGGCTGGGGATGTCATTCAGTGCAAAGGTCCTGGGGTCAATCCCCAGTACTGCAAAAAAAGAGGGAGAGAAAAAAAATATACATAAAAAGAGAGAAGCCACAGCTCAGAGAGGCTAAGAGGTCAGCCCAGGGCTGCGATTTGAGGCCAAGTCCACCCAGCTCCCAACAGAGGCTCCCAGTGGGGGCAGGGCGGCGGCGCAGGCTCCACGGCATTTCCAGGGCTTCCGGTCAGAGCTGCCCTCCCTCCCAGCGGGGTGATGAGGCCGAGTTACTTCCCTGGTGTCCGCTTCTCCATCTGTGAAATGGGAGCCACACCCCCACATGGTGGGGTGCTGAGAATGGACAGAAAGGACCATGGGGGCACTGGGCATGCAGAGCAACCGCTCCACCAACACTGGCATCCGGTGCTGCCCACCTGGCAGCCCGAGGCCCATGGCTCAGGTATCCGGAGGGCCCCTTGTGGCCCTGCCAGGCGGAGGTGTGTTTGAACACCCCAGTCTCTGCAGGGCTCCCTCCCATGCCTGAGTCTTTACTCAGCTCGGACTTCTTTCCTCTTTGACAGCTGGGGAGCCGCTCAGCTGGCTGTGGGGCAGGGGCTGAGATGTTCTCTAGGTCCTCACCACGCTCTGTACGTAGTAGATGCTGAGTAAGTGCTGGCTGCCAAGGGGTAGGAGCTCTACTACCACTAGGCCCAAGCAGGGCGCAGCAGCACACACCTGTCATCCCAGCATTCAGGAGGCTGAGGCAGGAGGATTGACAGGAGTTGGAACTCAGTCTGGGCTGCATAGTGAGTTCAAGGTCAGCCTGGACTATACAGCGAGGCTGTGTCTCTGTCCCCATCAGGGCTGGGGAGAAGGGTGCTCTGCACAGTGTCTTGAGGGGTGGGGACGAGTGTCATAGCTGGAAGGAGCACAGGTGACCACCGCCTTGGAAAGGCTCCTCCTGTACACTGCTCTCTCCTGTCTCCCGTCCCCTCCCTGCCAGCTGGGCTCTGGCTGTCCTCGCCCCAAGCCACCAAGAACTCTGTGTCGCTGTTTCGAGGGTTTCCCTGGCCAGGAGATGAGGCCCAGGGCAGGAGGGGTTCGCCAGCGGGCACACAGCTGGCTGTCCACCGGCTGGTCTCCCTCCTGCTGCAGGCGGCGTTCACGGAGACCCCCACACCCTCCGTCTCCGTCTCCCCAGTGGTCTGGCTGCACCGGGAGATAAAACAGCCCGAGGTCCCAGCAGCAGAGACACCCATGGAGCGTGAGTCACCGGTGTCAGCCCGAGGAGGAAAGGCAGGCAAGGATGCCGTTCCCGGGTGGCCCCACACTTCTGTCCTCAGCTGCCCACAGTGCCAGGAGCCCTGGCCCCCAGCCCATTCTTCCCAGGGGGAGAGGAGAAGCCAAAGCTGTAAGCCTCAGTTTCCGGACTGCACCGTGGGTAACGCACCCAACTTCAAGAGCTTGGGGCTTTGTTTTATTCATTCATTAAACTCTTCCTTTGTTCACTCATTCTTTCATTTACCCATTCATTCATTCCCTCCTGCTGAGCTGATATGGGCTGGGCACTGCAGACACGGTTCCACCCCAGCGTATGCAACGGCCCTGAGGTTGGGTGGAGCGGGGTGGGGGAGTGGGGGCAGGAGGAAGGGGGTGGCACATGGTGGGTGTGACACTCTCCACTCACAGGTGCCCATAAAGTAGCCAGCGTGGCCAGCCTTGTATCGGCACCAGACCTCTATGTTCACCAGGAGGGATCCAGCTGCTCCTCCGGGGCGGGTGAGGCTGAAGCAGCAGCACCCCCAGGCAGCAACGACAGGGACCATTCCTGGTCCCGTGAACAGCCCAGGCTCTGGACTCATGTCCTCCCAGCAGCCCAGCAAGAAGCCCATTTTACAGATGAGCAAACTGAGGACCGCACAGCTGGGGTCATGGGTCAGATCCCTCCCTTGGCTCTCAGTCTTGGGGTCATGTGGGAGTCGGTGGGCTCCAGTGAGGCTTGTGGGGGACGCGGTCAGCCCTACACTTTCCTGTGAGCAAGGAAACAGGGCCGAGGGGACAGCTGGGCTGTCTTTGGCTGTCACACCCTTCCCCTGACAGCAGAGGGTACTCCTGCCAGGCAGGGCCATCCTGGCCCAAA
The DNA here is from genome assembly GCA_028451465.1 of Erethizon dorsatum. Classification (NCBI taxonomy): domain Eukaryota; kingdom Metazoa; phylum Chordata; class Mammalia; order Rodentia; family Erethizontidae; genus Erethizon; species Erethizon dorsatum. Next base: position 4,782,517 of record CM051831.1, on the reverse strand, counting down.
CCAGGCAGTGTGTCCTGACCGTCTGGACACTGCCCGAGGCTCCCTGGCACCCACGGCCCCATCACCCCTACTCCCAGGCCCTTTCGCCCAGTTCCCTCTGTGCCCCTCACTGGCATTCCCTCCGTGCCCAGCGCCACAGCCTGGGTGGCATTTGGAGCTGGGCCTGAAAGGAGGCCACACCCCTCCTGGAATCCTGCCCACCTGAGCTGGGCCAGAGAGAAACCTCCTTTTATATCCTCCCCAGCACACAGTGCACAGGATGGGGCCCCTTATCCAGCCTGGGTCCAGATAGATGGCAGCACCCCAAAGGGAGGGGAGTGTGATGAGAAGTCAGGTGCAGTGGCAGCCTGATGGGGTGGCAGAGGAAAGAGTTCACTGAACCCTCACAGTCAGGAGGTGCCGTAATGATCCTCAATTTCCAGGTGAGGCACCGAGGTTAAATAATTGCCTGGCTGGTTTGTGGCGGAGCTGGGCTCCTTGTAGTCCCCTGCAGTGGGAACCTCCCTGTCTTTTGACAGTGCTGGCACCGCACACACAGCAGGGGCGAGGACATCTGAGGGGGCTAGAGAGGCCAGGTGACTACGTCCTCGTGCGCACAGGGGTCCCCACCCCAGGCTCTGGGTTTGAGGAGAATCAGCAACACCCACCCCCTTCTCCGCTGAGCAAAGGCCCAACTGTTCTGAGGGCCCCGAGGCCTACAATGGTCACAGAGCACTGTCCGTGAGGCGGTGGCCGGACACACGGCAGTCAGGGCCACACAGCCACATGGTACAGCAGGGGACTTTGCGGCAACACAAGGCGAGGGCGGCGTTCAGGTCCCCAGAGTGAATTCAGGCCCACGCACTTAACTATAAACGTGTTCTTGATGAGGCACAGAGCTGTGGCACAGCACACGGCACTCGGCACACAGGAGTCTGGGGTGCTGACACCCCAGCCTCCTGGCCCAGGGACGGCTTCAAGGCTGTCTGCTGTGTTACCGACACCAACAACTGAACAAGGAGAGCTCAGCGCAGACCGCGACGGGAGAGGACAGAGAGCCAGGCCCTGGCCTGCAGACGAGCAAGGAAAATACAAAGTCAGTGTTGAAAACCACGCAGAAGTAAAAGTAACGATGAGCCCCAGCGACGGCACAGGCCCGCATGGAATTCCCGACTCTACCGGGAAGCAGTTTCCTGGGCCTGGTGCTGGGACTTTCCAATCCCAGGAAGGATGTGTGGATTCACAGGCTCCTTCTGATGAGATCCTGGACACCCTGTCCCTTTGGGGAATTCCTGTCACAAACTCTCTGCCTTGGTTTCCCTGTCCATGAGTTGGGGAACGAAGTCACTAACCATGCTCCCAGCCCCGTGTTCTGCTCTGACCTGGGGAACCCCACCTCACATGACTCGGGCTCAGAATCCTAAGGCTCCCGCTCACCCAGCCCAACCTGCCTGCCTGGGACACGCCTGCCGGGCCTGGGAGGCTCAGCTTCCCCTACACAGAAGGCTGCCTGCCACCAGCTACAGGGACTCCAGGTCTGGGAGAAGATGTGAGATGGCAACTGCTAAGTACCACCTTACTGCCTCCTTCATTCAACCCTGGAGTCCTTACCTGGCCATAGAGACCTGGGTGGGATGGTTCTCCATCCTGGCCCTCCAAGAATTCACACCCTGGGGCAAGGTAGGGGGAGGAGATGACGCCGTCAGATGTTGACAGCTGGATTCCTGCTCTACAGATGTTGGGGGAGGGAGAAAGACATTAAACCCCCACCAAGCCCCCCACTAGGTCATTCTGTGACCTGCCCACAGGATGCTATTTCTAGCAGTAGGCCCTGGGCTACAATCCAGGTTCAGAGACCAGATGTGGTAATTGTGATGTGGGAGTCCCCACTCTTGGAAGATACCTGGGTCCAGGACACAGCACACAGCGGTAAAGACCCAGAGCTGACCAGCTGGGAACCTTCAGGCAAGGGAGTGACCTCTCTGAGCCTCAGTTTCCCCAAGCGTCTATGTGGATGGTCCCCACACTGTAGCTTGGGTCTGGAATGTTCTCAAACCAACCTGTCCTCTTTCCACACTAATTATCTCAGCTATTCGGCCACAGGGACAGAAAGTCGACCAGTACCCAGAGTAGCTGAGTGGTACCGAGGATTCCTGGGGTGGCTGACCAGGGTGCAGGGCTTGCAGTTCTGCACCCCACCAGGGAACAGCTGAGAAAGGCAGGACCCCAGCCCCCGGGGCCCATTGGTCCACTGCCAGACAGAGGGCATAGGGTTGCTCATCTTTCCCAGCTGCCCAGGGGACTCCGATGCCCACTGAAGTTCAAGCACCGCTGGGTAGAACGGAGCTCAGCAACTTTTTGTGCAAAGGGCCCAGGAGTAGATGCCATTGGCTCTGCTGGCGGCCTGCACCTGCACCACCACAAACAGGAAGTGGCTAAATGGGCAATGCTGTGTTCCAATAAAACTTTATTAGTACAAATAGGCGGCCCAGTTTGCAACCCTCTGGGCTATAGCCTTCCAACACTGAGTCTGGTCCCCAGGCCGGCAGCCCTGCACCTCCCGGGAGCCAGCTGGACCTGCAGGCTCGGGGCCGCCCTGCATGGGAATCAGAGGCTGCGTGCCAACCTGCTCTGGGCACCTGCACGTTTGGCAGGGCCTACACAGGAGCCCCGGCAGGCAGGGGCAGGTTCTCCGGAGCAGCCTACGGAGCTGGCGGGAGGGGCAGCGGGGACGGCGCGGTGAGCTCTAACAAACCAAGTCACCAGCGCGGCTAATTGGCCGCAGCTGCTGTTCTAACCAGACTTGTCAGCAGTGATTAAGGGAAGTTGCCTTCAGGCCAATCAACTTCAAAATTCTGCAAAGAGAGCAGTAGAGCCCACAGGGTTTGTGCAGAGCGGCTCCCCCACCCTGACAGGCACTGTGAACCCCACATCCCCGGCCCAGATACCCCGTCCACTTGCCCGCTCCAGCCCCCCTTGTCCGGCTCCACTTTGGGGCTAATGAGCCTCCCACCCACACACTCCGCTGCGCAATGGGCCGGAGGAGGCTGGAAGCGTAGTGACACAGCAGCCACCGCTGTGGGCCTCGTGCGACAGGTTGCTGTCCTCAAGTGTCCATCTCCTACTGATGGCCAGGGACCTGGGTGATGCACAGCCCAGAGGACTTCCTGGTGGCCGTGAGGAAAGCAGGTGGCAGAGGTGACTCCTGTCCATCCTCCTGAGCCTGTGCTGTCCCCCAGCTCCTCCAAGCCCAGGCTGGGCCAGACCTCAGCCTCACCGGGACCCTTGCTAGACTCCTCAGGTGCCCCAGCCCATGGTCCCCATCTCGGGGTGCCACCTCCCTCTCTAACTTTTCCCTTGGGAGTGTTGAAGCTTTCTTCTCCCCAGCCCTCCCCCAACTCCAGCTCCCCTGACTGAGTTCACGCTTTGGAGACAAAACAATAAACGCATCTGAGCAACCAACCACCGCTGCCCACCACCAGCCCTTGGGGACCTCAGGGACAGAGCCTCATCACCTGTGTCCTCTGAAGGCCACACGCGAGGCCCCGCCCACAACAGCAGCCTTCCTGCCGCTTTGCAAGGAGCACGCGTCTCCAGCCCAGGTTGACATCCGAGTAAACAGCTTTCTGGAGGTCTAATTAGCAACGCCGCTTTGGAGGAACGGTGCATCGAAAACTTCTGGGAACTGGAGAGGTAACATCAAAACGCTTTTACGGAGGAGCTTTGTCGGCAGAAAACCCAAGGAGAACTGGGGCGGCAGGGGTGGAATTCCCAGGGGAGGCGAGGCAGTGCCACGGGCAGCCGGGGCCACGGCCACAGAGGACAGAAGGTGCAGTCTGGCACAGGGACACAGTGGCCCCAGGAGCCCGGACCCACGACTCCACCTCTCTGTGCCCCTGCCCTTAAGCGGGGTGCCAGCCCTGGCTTCACTTGGGGGTGAGGATTGGGTGAGACCCCGTGTGAACCCCAGACTGCACGGGGTGGCCCACAGCGCCCTGCCAGCAGGGCGACCCGCCCTTTCCAGACTGAGCTGCAGAGCCGCACAGCTTGTGCATGCTGGGCCGCGGGCTGCCACTGCTGCACAATGCTCAGGTACTTGAGGCTCCAAGGGCTCCTCGTGCTGTGGTGTGACCCTGCTGTTGGCCCGGGGTGGGGGACTGCGGGGTCTGGAGCCCACAGCAGCAGAACTCAAGCACGAGTTAAACCATGTGTGATGATAACTGCACCCCCAAGCAGAACCAGAGGAAAGGCCATTCCTGAGCACCTACTGTGTGCCCAGTCCCTACTATGCTGCGTGTTTTATAAACTTGTCTCCTTCAGTTTTGTTTTCTTTTTTTTTTTTTTTTTAATGTGGGTATGGGAAGTCAACCTCAGGACCTCACGCTTGCCAGCAAGCGCTTGTGCCACTGAGCGATATCACCGGCCCTTTTTGTCCTTTATATGGGTTCCGGGAGTCGAACTCAGGACCTTGTGCTTGCCGGGCAGGCGCTTATGCTGCTGAGCTATCTCACCGGCCCTCCTTCAGTTTTGTTTCATTTTGGACTTTTTTTAAAAATTTTGAGACAGGGTCTCACTACGTATCCCAAGCTGGTCTCTAACCCACAGTGATCCTCCTGCCTCAGCCTCCTGAGTGCTGGGATTATAGGTGTGCGCCACCTCAGTACCAAGCACTACTGAGGCTTGGACCCAAGCAGGTCTGGTTTCCAAGTCAAGGTTCTTTCTGGGCTCTGGGGATGGAAGGACGGGAGGAGGAAGCTAACACTTCCTGCAAACAAGCCGCCTTCCACCCAGGAGCTTCCCCCCTTCCCTAACAGGGCGGGGGATACTGGGAACCAGCCACCCCCATTCCCAGGGGTGCTGACTCCTGCAGACACCAGCTTCCCACAGCCCTGGAGCCGGCCCTTTGGGGGCGATGCAGACACCATGGACATGGCCTGTGGCCCGCTCCACCCCATCCTGTCCCCACTCTCGCCTGGCCCTGCCCTGAACGTGTTATTTTAGAACAAACAGCTTTTGGCTCAAGTCGCTGGAGAGAAGCCTCCCCGCTGGGAAAGCAGGGGGTCATGGACGGGGGAGGCCCGGATGTCTCCAGCCGGACTCCGGGCCTCAGATGGGGAAGGGAAATCTTGGTCTTGGGGTGACAGATCACCTTCCGGTCCCAATGCACCCAAGGACGGACCGTGTGGCGGGAGCAGGTTGGTTCACCCAGGCTTCAGTTTCCTTTCTTGCTTCTTCCCTCCCTTCCATACATCATTCAAGCAAGAAACTTTTACTGAACACCTACTATGTGCCTGTCCCCTGGGTCCTGGTGACACCCAAGGGAGCCAGACAGACCCCCAGTGTGCAGACCCCTGGGCTGGGGTGCAGGAGGCCTGCGCACTTGGCTCCGGCAGGTGTTCACTCCTGAGGCTGGAGGGGGCTGGGGTGTCCAGCCGAAAGTGGGTGTAGAGGGGGCGGCCGCAGGCAGGAAGGGAGCAGGTGGGCAGTGAGGAGGTGAGAGGCCCGGCCCGGCCTTCGACCATCTGCAAATAAAACTCCAGCTCAGCCCTCTTCCTGACTGCGCCGAGACAGAAAATAGCTTTCACACTGTATTTGCTGATGTTTGTCACTCTACTGCTTCTAAATCGATCCAGAACAGATTGTCCGACTGTTTGGATTTCAGGAGAGAAGTCTGCTAATCTTTCGCTCATCCTGCCCAGAGTCCTGCCCAGCCCTCCTCTCCCCGGGGCCTCCCTCTGCGGCCAGGCTCCGGCTGGACGGCCAAGGCCATCTTAGACTCGTGTGCCCACGGGCCTGTGGGCCGGCAGGTGACAGGGGAGGGGCTGGCCCTGGGGAGGGGTCTGCACTCCTCAGTGGCACTTCTGTCCCAGAACACAAGCATCCATGACAAAGCATCGCAATCCCGGTTGCCCACAGCAGCAAGGGCAACCTGGTATCATCTCAGGGGCTAAGGCTGGGGCCGCCTGGAGGACCTGGTGTACCCTGAGTCCTGCCGATGGGTTGATTAGCAATGCTTGTCCTGGGTGAACCCTGAATCCGGCTGGTGGACTGATTAGCAATGTCTGCCATGGGTACATCCTGAGTCCTGCTGGGGTGGGTTGATTAGCAATGTCTGCCCTGTGTGTACCCTGAGTCCTGCTGGTGGGTTGTTGATTAGCAGTGTCTGACCTGGGGACACCCTGAGTCCTGCGGGTGGGTTGATCAGCAATGTCTGCCCCGGGCACCACAGCGAGGGGTGGTGGCATTCAAGCCACACGTCTGCCACCTTGATCTACAGGGCAGAAGTCAAACTCTGTAACTTGTCAGAATGCTCAGGAATCAGACTTCTTCAGCCTTGGTTTCGGCTCAGCTTTTCACAGATGCCATGGGGCAGCCACATGGATATATGGAAGTTTCCCAAATGCATTCCCGAGGCTCCACATCCATGGTTCCCTCTGCCTCCACCATCCCTCCATCCCCTTCCTCACTAGCATGGACCAACTCACCTCCTTGGGTGCCACCTTGTTCAGGCAGGCCTCCTTGATCTCACCCCTCCCCAGGCAGAACCGATTCCCATTCTCTGTTATCCCAACACCTGCACAGCCATCAGGCATTGGGACAAGCAGGTGACTGCCCTCATCTCCCCAGAGACCATGAGCCAGGCCTGGTGTCATCTCAGGAGCAAACAAATTCCAGCCACACTCTGGACAGGTGGCTTGCCCACGCCTGCCTGACACCTGTCCCTGCAGAGCAAGCCACAGGTGGCAGAGGAAGCTGGGAAGATGAGGCCTTGTGCAATTCCCCACTGGCTGCTACCCCCGCGTCTCTACCCCAGGAGGCGTTCGTGTGGCCATAAGAAAGGAGGGGGAAGGCCAGCTCACCACCCACCGGGGCCTCTGCATGAGCCCCCAACAACCCCAGCCAGATGTGCACAGAGGGCCTGCTGGGACCCTCTTTATAGAGGAGGGAACTGAGGCACACAGGAGAGAGGCGCGGGAAGCCGTGCAGTGGTGAGGAGTGGCCACAGGAGCATGGGGACCCCTGCTGCCTGCTGTGAGCATTCGGCCTCCCCTGGAGGAAAGGGAAGAGCCAGCTGGTTCTCGTCTCAGCTTTGTGCTTAGCGTCTATGCCCTCTGCCCCAGCTGTGGGAATGGTACCTGATCCTACTCATGGGCCGCAGGACGAAGCCAGGTGGCACCTGCAATGTGGCCAGGATAGGGCTGGGGCAAGGAGGGGAAGGTCTCCCGGACAGGCTGGGGCCTCAGGGGCCCTGGGCGGGGCGCCCCCATGCCTGGGCTGTCCTATGGCTGCTAGACGGGAGGTGCACTCACCCTCCTCCCCTGGCCCTGAGCCTCGGGTCCCTTAGGGAGGGCTGAGATCGTGCCGGGCTTGTGTTTCCCGACTCTGCCTGCCTGCCGCCACTCCCCTACTCTAAGACCACTTGCTCACCCCATGGAGCCTAAACGCCTCAGCTGACTCAGTTTACCTCTGCACGCTACAAACTCCCTGCTACCATGGCGTCTGTGGCTCACCATGGCTCTGAGGAAGGAGGAAGATGGTGCTGTCCCTTCATGAAGCAGGAGAAACTGGCTCAGTGCAGCCGGGAACTTCTCTGTGCTAAGGGGCGGCAGCCACAGGCTGCACTGGTCTCTGTCCAGCCCAGGAACAAACTCACAGGGACACCAGACAGCCTGGGGCTCCCAGGCCCCAGCCACCCCTAGGCAACCTCAGTCAACAAACATTTGTGGGGAGAGGGAAGATCACATTCAGCTCTGACACAGGACTCCTTGTGCCTGCACAGGGGAGCCTATGTCCCTGGGCCTGGGCCTCTCCCTGAGTTTCCCTGCTCCAAGCTTGTGACATTTCCTGCCACCCAGCCATCTATTCATCCACCCATCCATTGAGCCATTCACACTTCCACTCATCTACCCATCCACCCAGCTATTCATCCATCCATCCACCCAATCCATTGATTCACTCATCCACCCATTGATTCACCTATCTACCCATCCACTGATCCATCCATCCATCTATCCACCCACCCATCCATCTACCCATCCATCCAGCCATCTACTCATCCATCCATCCATCGATTCATCCACCCACTAATCATTTCACCCATCCATCTACCCATCCACTGATCCATCCATCCATCCATCCACCCATCTACCCATCCACCACCCACCCACCCACCCATCCATCCACCCACCTACCCATCCATCCATCCATCCACCCATCCATCCATCCATTGATTCATCCACCCACCCATCAATTTGTCCACCCATCCACTGATTCATCCACCCATCCATTGATTCATCCACCCATTGATCGATTCACCCATCTACCCACCCACTGATCCATCCATCCATCCATCCACCCATCCATCGATTCATCCACCCATCAATTTATTCACCCATCTATCTACCCATCCATCTACCTACCCACCCATCCAGCCAGCCATCACCCATCCATCCAGCCATCTATCCATCCATCCATCTACTCATCATCCATTGATTCATCCACCCACCCATCGATTCACCCATCCATCTACCCATCCACTGATCCATCCATCCATCCATCCACCCATCTACCCATCCACCACCCACCCACCCACCCATCCATCCACCCACCTACCCATCCATCCATCCATCCATCCATCCATCCACCCATCCATCCACCCACCCATCTATCCACTCACCCATCCATCCATCCATCCACCCACGCATCTACTCATCCATCCATCCATCCATCCATCCATCAATTCATCCATCCATCCATCGATCCATCCACCCATCCACTGATTCACCCATCTATCTACCCATCCATTGATCCATCCATCCATCCATCCATCCATCCACGCATCCATTTGTCCACCTCCTTCACTCCCAGCAGACCAGTCAAAGCCAGCCAGGCCTTGCTGGGTGCTGGCTGCAGAGCACAGGCCCAGCAGCCTCCCCCTTCAGGGCTGGAAAGGATCTCCGACCTTGCTGACGCTGAGTCTCTGTAGTGTTTCAGCTACAAAACGTGGGGGTGATGACAACACTAAAGACAGAAATAGTTACCAAGCACCTACTTTGCACCAGCTTCTGCCCCTGCAACAGCACGTCCCTTGCATTGACTCATTTAAGTCTTGCAAGAACCCTGTGAGGTTTTTAGGTGAGGAAACTGAGACCCAGAGAGGCGATGTAACCAGCTCAAGGTCACACAGCCAGTCGGAGCAGAGGATGGGATTCACCCTGACTGTTCCTCTAGCACCAGGGGGAGATACACCAGCACTATCACTGTCACTGAGTGCGGTGCCCAGACTGTCATATCCCTACCTCCCAGCCTCCCGACCACCTGTGCAAGTTTTTATTATTTCATCGTTATCCACCTATTTTGGAAATGAAGATGCAGAAGCCGGGAGTAAAACGCACAGCCCAGGGCTGGCTGCCGGTAAGACATGGCACTGGATGGGAGCCCCAGCCCTGAGCCACCGCTACCTCCCAGTTGCCATGGCACTAGGGAAGCACCACCTGTCCCAGGCGCCCTGCTTCCTTGGCCAACTCCCCACATTCCTTCCACAACCGGCGCAGCGAGCCCAGCTCCAGGGGCCCAGGTGGGGGGCAAGATTTGGCTCCTGCATGGCCGCTTCATGGAAGGATATTCACATGGTGACATAGAGACAGTGACGTGCATGGCAGTGACAAAGTGAGGACACTAAGAGCCAGCATGGGATCAAACGCCAGTCAGTGCCCCCTGCGCCCTCCACACAAATCTGTCTTGTCTGGTTCTTGGGGTAACTCCATGCGATGAGGACACCACGGCTCCAGGGTCATAGAACTCACCCAAGTGCCAGGGCGAGGCTGCCAGGGGTCCACCTGCCTGCAACCTTCCCAGGGCTCCCTGCCCTGACGGCGGCCCAGGGGCTCCACCAGCCCCTTTCCCGGATGTGGCCCGGGCACGGGCATCACGAGGACCCACATCCCAGAGCCCACCCTGCTCAGCTAGGGCCGAGCTCCAGAAGGGAGGAAGGGGCTTTCTGGGCCATGCTTTTGGACCGAATCTTCAGGACGCCTACACCATGGCTCCTTGAGGGTGCCCTCGGATCCCGGGCTGCAGAACCCCACTCTGGGCTCTGCCCTCCTTAGGGAACTGGGTCTCCAGCTCCAGCTGCCTGTGGAGCATGGATGATAATAGACGTATAAGGTCTTTGCAAAGAGCCATGTCAGGATGGTTTTTTTTTTTTTTTTTTTTTTTTTGGTCGGATGGGTTTTAACAAAGGAAGCTTCATACTAAAACCTGAAGGTGTCACTGAGAAGCCACACCCATGGGTGAGACTTGCTTCAAACCTTCCTCAGGCTGCCCCTCTTCCCGACATCCCCCCTGTCCCCTCCTGCCTGGCACACTCCTACACACCCTTCAAGACCCAAGCTGAAGTGACTGCTCCAGGAAGCCCTCCCCGTCCCCTCAGTTGCCTGTTCTTTTGTTCTCTGGCTCCCACTCCAAGAGCAAAGCTCAGCAGGGCAGGGCCCTGCTCCAAATCCTCTCTCCCGTCCCCTGGGCCTGGCACCCCACCCCCACACACAGGGAGCAGAATGAAGGAAAGCTAAACTTGTTTTCTCTCGGCCTATAAAGCCCACTGCACACACGTGATGCCACCGACAAGGGAAAGAAGCCCGAAGTGAAACCAAATCACCATCGCTTCCCTAACATGCTTGGGGAGCCTCTGAGGAAATTCCTGCCCTGGATGATTGAAGGAATTTGCTTTATTTTTAATTTGTGCCAATATCTAAGAAAACAGCACTTTATTTTGAGCCCATTGAGCGAAGAGGAGCTTGGGAATCTGGCGCAGGAGACAAACTTTCCCAGCCCAATTTCCCCATGCAAATCGCTCAGCCGTGAGGAGCCAGCGTCCCTCCTCCCTCCGCGGGGCACCTCTCCGAGGTTTGCCAGGGAGAGATAATCAGATTATGTAGCTGGGGTTTCAAAGAGCAGGGTTTGTCTCATTTTCCAGGCAAGTGTGAACAGAAAAAAAAAAATATTTTTTCCTTCTAGGGTTCTGTTAAGAGCTTGCAGAACTTAATTCAGTGTTAAATGGTGTAATTTGGGAAACTCATGCATTATTTCTTAATTTCTTGAAGGCGCATCTGTGCACATCTGCTGAGACAGGTCCAGCACGGACAGATGGGGGCTCTGGCAGTGTGCACCCTACGAGGGGGCCCGAGGGTGCACCACAAGCCGTGGGGGACACTCTGGAAAGCAGGGCTGGAGGCACCTTCTGCTCTTCCACCCGATGCCCAGGGCAGGGGGGTGCCCACAGTGGCTCCTAAAAAGGGCGCCTTGGGGCTTCATTATCCAAGGAGTTTGGACTCCCCCAGCCTAGACCTCAGAGGCCCCTGGACAATGCCCACTGTGTGTGGCTGGACACCCTGGGCCCTCAAGGATGCCCAACTCGCTGTGTGACCTCGATGCCTCAGTGTCCCCATCTGTATATGAGGATGTGGATGAGCTTTGGGGTCCTCCCCAGCAGCGGCCCCATTACTGTGCAGCACATAAGACTCAGGGTGCTGCTGCCAGGGCTTGGTCTGCATCCCACCCCTTTCTAAGCTAGGGACAGTGAAGCTCCCAGTGGCTTCTGGGCACTTTGGGGCACCACTGGAAAAACCTGGGCTGGGCTAGGGTTGGAGTGAGAGGGGCATCAGGATGTTCAGGGCAGGCCCTGACCTGAATCCCCCAAGCTGGCTACAGCTGGGGACAGGAGACAAAGTGGGGACAGCAGAGCTGGGACATCCAGAGCCCCAGCTAGAGAATAAGCCCTGCATAGCCAGCCCCAAGCAGGTCCTAAGCCCTGGTCATGCCCAGGCAGGGAGCCGCTGGCAACAAATCAGGGCAGCCATGGGGCCTCTCCCAGGGTCCTGCGGCCACGCACACCAAAGGGGTCACGGGAAGGGGTCAAGGAAGGTGTGTGCTGGGGGAGGGAGGGAAAGAGGAGTGGGAAGAGATGGGGCCTTCCCTGCCACTAGCACCTACAAAGTGGGGGACCCGTGATGTCCCCAGGAAGGCATGGCCCAGGCCAGGCGGGTGCCCTGCTCATTGGTACTGGGCTCAGGTGTTCAGGACCCCACCTTTTAGAACAGCATTTGGGAAACAGGGCCCCACTGTTCTCGGAGCTTCAGGGAAGCAACTTCAGTTGCTTCTAAAAGGAGCAGCTGGGGAAGCCACTTGGGAGCTGGGGAAGCGCCGGGTCCCTTCTAAGATCACTGTGAACATGCAGTGTGAATCAGCCGGGGAGAAGCCAAAGGAACAGGGGCTGAGTTAATAGAGGTAAGGCATCCCCAAGAAAGGAGGCCATATCTAAGCCAACAGGACAATGACCAGCAGTAAGGCCTCCAGCAGCTCCCGGCCCTGTGTCTACAGCCTGGTGACGTCTATGGTTGCAAGCGTGATCCTGGCCGAGAGGTTTGTTATTAACCTGTCTCTGAGCCTGGCTTTGCATCTGAACAAGCGAGCAGGTCCTCTGGCTCATCACTGAGAGGCTGTGTCAGCAAAGCCACTGTGGACACAGACAGCTGAGGCAGCCAGACCTGGTGTCACCTGCCACCTCCCCCAGACACCGACGACCTGGTGCCTGGGCAGCCCCTGTGTCCTCCCTGAAGTGCGGGGGCAGGAGGAGGGGCTGGTGATCGTCGCGGAGAGGTGGGGACCAGGTATCTTCTTGTCCCCAAGGACTGGCCCTGCTGCCCCTCCACCAGGGGCCACCAAGCCCAAAGCTGCTCCCCCTCTTCCCTACCTCTGAGGCCCTCCCAGGCTGGGGGTGAGGTGAGGTCCCTTGCTCCTGCCACACCATCCCTTTGCCCAGTCCCCCAGGTCCAGGAGGGACAGTCCCTTCCCACCTATCTGCAGCCGCACTCTGGAGGGTCTGTGTCCCACAGCCCTCCTCCCTCTGCAAACTCCCTGACCCAGACCCCTCCTGCCCTCACAGGGCAGGCACTCCCATATGTGTCCCCACTGTGTGTCCCCAAGGTCCACAAGCTGGCCCGTACATGCCTGAACCTGCCAGCTTGTCATTGGCCACTTCCTACCTGGTCAGCTTCCTCCGGGACCACCATGGGTGGTGCTGCCAATGCAGGGAGCCACTAAGGAGGGCAGCAAGGGAATGAGGGGACGGACGGGTGACAGGGGATGAGGAGTGCCTCTCTCAGGGCAGGTCCCAGCCACTTGCTCACCCTTAAAGATCTGATCCCACTCCTCCTGATCCCATAAGCTTCAGGCCAGGTGGCCCAAGAGACTAGGGTGGGACAGACAGGGACACACACACACACACATACACACACAGAGGTCCAAGCCAAACTGCTTCCATCACCCCTAGGTGACCAGTAGGTACCATACCTCCCTGCTGCCCGAGACAGACCAGCGAACCCCACATGACCATCACATTAAAACCCCTGCTGACGCTTTTGGCTTGAGCCACAAGGGGCAGGGACAGCCAGGCTGCAGAACTTTCAGCCAGGACATGCACACGGCAAACGGCTGTCAGGGCAGGGAAGTGTCTGGCCCTGAGCAGTGGCAGGACCAGGGAAGGGGGAGGGACCCGCATGGCCACCAGGGACCAAAGGTTACTGCTATTCTCAGTGACATTTCCAATCCACTCCCGTGGCTGATCAGAGGTGGGCTGATCCAAAGGTCCCCGAGGGACACATTCGGACACTCAGAATCCGGTGCAGAAACAAAGGGCAACAGAAGAGGAACTTCCCGTCAATGTGGAGCTGAACTTGCCAGCCCACCAGCATCTCAGTCGCTGCCCAGGGTGACGCTCGGTGACTGAAGCTGGCTTAGATGACACCGGAGGGCCAGGCCCTCTTTTTACAGGCCAGGAAACTGAGGCCCAGTGGAGGCTGGGGCCACACATCTGTCAGCACTGGGCGGGGACTTACAGGGTTTTGTCTGCAACCTCACAGCAACCCGGTGGGTGGTGGGAAAGGCTCCCACTGGGGGATAAAGATAAGGAAACAGAGGCTCAGAGGAGTCCAGAGCCTGGTTCAAGGGTTCAAGGTCCCACAGCTGGGGAAGCCAGGGCTGCAGGCGCCTGGGATTCCGGTGCACGGCACTTTCTGCTCTTCCCATCCCAGTCTGGCAGGAACAGCCCCTAAGCCAAGGGGACCTGGAGGCCCAGAGAGGCGGGAGAGGCACAAAGGCACACACAAAGACTCTCCGATGGATTATATAACCCCCTCCCGAGGGGCTGCTCCAGGGGTGCAACTGAGGCAGCCAAGGTGGCCCAGGGACCCCACAGCCAGCCTGGCCTACCCACCAGCCGGCTCTGTTCTTTCCAAAGAGGTAACAGTTGGAGGCGCCAGGACGCGCTGGCTTTTCTTCCTCCTTTCTTTTTTTTTCCTCTCGCTGGCTAACAAATACTAATACCGATAATGATAATAATAATTAGAATAAATATAACCTGACGACGCTTGGGGTCTCGTTGCTATGACAACCATTGGCGGTCACAGTGCTTCCCAGGCCGCCGTCACCGGGCCACCCAAGCCCCCGGCGCGGGATCAATATTGCTTCGGCTCCGGGAGGAGGCGGCGGCTCCGCGGGGGCCACGCGGCGGGCTGGGACCCAGGGGGCGCGCACTTGGGGGGACCTTATCCGAGCCCCGCGCCTCCCTGCCAGGATCCCCGGAGCTCGCCGGGTCCGCAGCGTGGCCCCTGCCCCTGCCCGGCGCGCACCCGGCAGCCGGCTTCCTGCGCTCCCGGACTAGGTCGGCGGACGTTGGTCCCAACCTTGGACGCGGATTCCGGTCCCGGTCCCGGCCGCCGCGTCCCGGCACGATGCGCCCCGGACTGTTCCTCCGACCCGGGCCCCTTCTTCTAAAGGCTCAACGATCCCGACCTCGGCGCGGACCCAGATGCAGGGCAGCGGCTAGTCCGCAGGCTGTCACCCCCAGACTCTGCGCCCAGGGGTCCCGGGCCCTTCTCCAAAGCGTCCCGGACCCGAATGCACCTTACGCGCCTCTCCCGCGCACCCACCTTCCCCGCCGGCTCCCGCGCCCCGCGCCCCGCCCGGCGCCGCAGACCCCGCCCCTCAGCGCGGACCCCCCTTCCCGTGTCCCCCCGCTCCGCCCCTGCCCCCCGGGGGACCCCGGCCGCCCCTCCCCCTCCCCCGGGCCGAGCCGCTCACCTAGTGCTGCCCGCGTCGCTTCCTCGCTGGCGCCGGAGCCGCCCGCCGCCGCCGCCTGCCGGCCCGGGGCTGCCCACGCCCCGCGCCCGCGAGCCCCGCCGCCGCCGCAACAGTTGTCCCGGCGCCCTCGGGGGCCGCGGGGCTCGGGGCGCGGGGCGGCGCGGAAGGCGCCTGGGCTGGGCTGGGCCGGGCTGGGGCCGGGGGTCCCGCGCCCCGAGCCCGCGCCGACTCGGCCCCGCGCCCCGCGCCCCGCGTGCGCCCCGCGCTCCGCCGCCGCCGCCGCCCCGCGCCCGCCGCGCGCCCACTTCCCTCGCGCCGCCCGCGCCCTCCGCGGCCCCCGCGCGCGCCGCTCCTCCCCTCCCGCTCCCTCCTCTCGCGCTCGCCCTCCTCGCTCCCTCTCTCCTCTCGGTTTTCTTTCGCAATCTCTTTTCTTCTCTCGCCCTGTCTCCCTCCTCCTTTGGTTTCTTCCCAATGTTTTCTTTCGCGATCGGTTTCTCCCTTCCGCTTTTCGTTCGCATTTTCTCCCTCCTCTTCTCCCTCTTTCACTAGTTCGTTTCCTTTCCTTCTCTACTTTTTTCTTCCTCCACCTTCCTTCCTTTCTTCTTCCTTCTCCTCCCCTTCTTCCCTTCCTTCCTTCTTCCCTCTCTCCTTTGTTCCTGTCGCCTCTTTTCTCTCCCCCTTTCTCTCCTTTTCTTCTCCCACCCCAGCCTCGCGGGCTCTGAGTCTCCAGGTCCCCAGCACTCACCCTCTTCCCACGGCTCCAGCCCTGGCAGGCGAGGCCCCAGGGAGCCCCGAGGCCCCGCCCCTACCCCAGCTCCACCCAGGTGGTCAAGGTCAGGGTCAGACTGGACGGGAGGACCCTTCCCTTCCCCCAGGGCCTCTGTACAGCTGCCCTCTGGGAGCGCCCCACCTCCCCGGCCCTCCCTCCCGCACCCCCTCTTTCCTGTCCAACCCATGACTTCAGGAGGAGACTGCGCTGGCCACCAGCCACCCTGTTCCCCACCTTGCTCTGGTTGTGAGGAGGGTCTTTCTGCAAGGACTCAGCTGCCTGCTGGGGACCCCGCAGACCCCTGTGTCGTTTTGGAGGGGAGAGGGCTTTAGTGTCCAGGGGTGCAGGCTCGAGCTCCATCCCGCGCTGCGTGAGCTGCACGAGTCTCCTGCATGTTGGGTCTGGTTTTATTTTTATAGGCTTTGGTCGAACCTCACAGGCAGCTCGGTGGAGCCCTTCAAACGCTGTATTTGTTCCTGGCTGCAGCGCTGGGTGGTGTCCTTCCCACCTTACAGACAGGCGACCAGGGCTCAGAGGGGGCAGGACGCAGCTCTGAGCCACACGGGGCACGGGCAGGATCAAGGCTCAGGCCTCCCGAACCTAGCTCTCTCCCGTGCTGCAGGGACGGACCCCCGCGCCTGTTTGTCGAGCAGCCGGAGTGAGTGGAGTTCCGGCAAGTGTGTGGGCACGACTTGGAGACCCTGGGCTGCTGAGCCAGGGCCCACACAGTGGCGTTGTTGCTGAAACCACACCCAGAGCTCCTGTCAAGTCAAGGGTACTGGGGCTCAGAGAGGCTTGGCCACCTGCCCGAGGCGACCAGCAGGAGGGATGTGCCAGGACACTGTGCACCCCGCAGGTCTGCACCGTGGGTGCCTGGGTTTCCGCATCCGTCAGCAGGCACTCAGGGCCTCCTTTTCTGTGGATGTGGTCTGAGCAGTCACCTTGAGTGGGTCTTGTCCATGGGACACAGGGCCACAGGGCGCCTGAGGATGCCCAGCAGGTGAGGTTGGGGTGGCGGAGATGCCTCCTCAGTCACTGGGAAGACAGCAGCAGAGGCTGGGATGTGTGGTCCAGTGGTTAGGGTCATGGGTTTGGAGCAAGGCAGCTCTGAGCCTGCCTGGCCGTGTGGCCTCTGGCATTGCACAGAGCCCCCTGAGTGTCAGTGTCCTGTCCCCAAGCCCCTGGGGGACGGAGATCTGCCCATGTGGAGGAGGAAGCTGGGGGTCAGGGATGGGCTGGGGGCTGGGCACAGCAGGGCACCCAGATTTCCCCCTCGGGCTATGTGGAGAGGGGTGGCCCTCTGAGCTCCCACGGGCTGGGCTGTGCTGCAGGGGTGCTCAGGTCAGGGCCTCAGTGGACAGGGGTGGGCAGGAGGGGGCATCGCTGCAGGTGGCAGGGGTGTGAGTGTGTGTGCGCTGTCACAGGCATATGGTGTATTGCTTGGTGTGTGGTATTTATGGTCTCTATTGTGTGTAGTGTGTGTCCTGTGCAGTTTCTGTTGTGTGTGCAATGTATATTGTATGCAGTGTGTATTGTGTGTGTTGTGTTGTAGTTGTGCCATATGGAGAGTGCAGGGGTGTGGATGGTGTGTCTGTTGTACAGGTTTTGTACATGTGGGGGGTGTAGTGTTTGTGGGGTGTGTGTTGTGTGTGTGGTGTTCGTGTGGGGTATGGTGTGGTGTGTGATGCGAGATGTGTGTGTGTGTGTGTGTGCTGTGATTGTGTGTGTGTGTGGTGTGGGAGGTGCGCATATGGTGTGTATGGTGTGTGCATGTCGCGTGTATATGTAGTGTGTGCACTGTTTGACACATGGAGTGGGTAGAAGGAGCGGCCTCTCCCCAGGGGCTGCGAGTGTGGGGTTGCGGGAGCCTGTGTGTGGTGCCTCTGCACATGCCAAGGAGTGTGGGGCCCAGCCCGGCTGCAGACAACTCGGCGTCCAGCCCCACCAGCAGGGGGCAGCACACCACACAGCGGATCTCTGCAGCCACCTTGGGCTCCTCCCCAACCCTGAAGCCTCCCCCAGCCTTCCAGGGCCCTGCACCCTCCTCCACTGCCCAGCGCAAAACTGCGCACCTCCCAGGGCCTCGTCTCCTCTTCTGCCAGAGGGAGCAGCCTTCCTTCCATCCAGCTCCTGGTAGCTGTGGTGTCCTTGGCTTGCGGCCGCATCACTGCAGGGTTCAAGGGCAGCGTTTTGACCGTGGCTGTCCACATGGCCCCCTCTGGTTGAAGCTGCACATGATGGAAGAAAGGAGCACTGAGGCCATCCAGGATCCTCCTCTTGTTGCCACGTCCTCTCCTCAGTCCATCTGCACAGTCCTTTTCCCCTGCCTGCTGTATGAGGCCACGCTCATAGATATCAGGGGTGAGGATGTGGCCACCTGGGGGTGCGGGGCATCTGCAGGAACCAGCGGCAGGAGCAGGCTCGGTGTGCCGGGAGGGCAAGTTGGTCCAGAACACATCCACATCATGGTCACATACAGACCCACAAATCCGGGCCAGGCCTCCTGGCTTGGGGATGGACTGGGAGATCTCAGATCATGCCCGCATGTCCCCCAGCCCTGCTCTGAGCCGCCATGCTCTGTGTCCCCCGATGTAATCCTCCATCCTTATTTACTATGTCGCTGCCTTCGGGAGGCCTGCTCCCCCGCAAACCCTGGCTCACCATGCAGCCTGGGATGACTCATGCTCTCTCTCTCGGTGAGCGCAGCCTTTTCAAAGGGCTGGCTGGGGAGGAAGCTAAATTTAAAGCCAGGCTTCCCGAGCCCATCACCTGCCACGTCAAAATTGCTACCATTTAATTAGAAGTTGGGACATCAGGCATTCCACCCCCGTCCCACCAGACCCCTCCCCGGGATGGAGCAATGGGAGGCCGAGACCCTGGTGGGCAGGGGAGGGGCCCCCAGCCTTGGTGCCTTCCCAGGGAGTAGCCCCCACCTCCCAAGTCCCCTCTAGTCCTCTCTTCCTCTTCAAGATCTTGGGGTCCCCACCTCTGACCCCGTTTCCCAAATCAAGGGCAGGGATGAGAGAGAGCCCTTTACCCTCTGGAGCGGGGTGAGGGTGTGGCCACACCAGGATTGACCTCTGTCTGGCTCCAGAGTGTGGGACAGGCAGTCCTGCTGCTCCTGGGGCAGAGTGGGTGCAGGGGGTGCCCATGCTTTGATCATGTTTTTCTACCATCCAAAGGGGATGAAAGATGGGGCTCTCTGAAGGTGGAAGCCTGAGCTGCGGACACCCACCCCGGGCCCTGATGGAGGAGGCCTGGTGACCAGCCAGGCCTGTGCTGCCAGCCCACCCTGCTCTGAAACGTGGGGCTCCTTGGCCTCTGCCACCCCTTGCCTCTGACAGTAGGTGAGGCCAGCTGCCCTTGACTGCTTCCCTTCTCCCAAGTGACCACGGGGACCATGCCCTCTAGGAGCAGGTGACCAGGCAGACAGGGCTGCCAGGTGCCTGGGAGTGTTGGCTGCAGAGTGAGAGCCGAGTCGGAATCCTGGTTGTTGCTGAGACTGGTGATGTTCGCAGCCTTGGTGTGCTCATCCTTAAGATACACAAGGCGGGACGGTTCAGGCCAGGCACATGGTAGGTGTGCAGGGTGCAGACGCTGCTGTGGTCCCAGGATTTGGGAGCCTGGGCGGGAAAAGCTGGGTCACCCAGGAGCCTTCCAGGGCAGACAATGTGCATGATGTCAGCAGCGTGGTTTGCTGGATCCAGAGCCTCTCTCTCCCCCTTGCACCCATACTGCCTCCCTCTGGGCCTAGCAATGAACAGCTTTCTCTTCTCCCCAGGGCAGGAGGCCGGGCTCCCAGCCCTCTGGTAAAGCTGGGCTTTGTCTGTAGACAGGGTGCACCGGCAGGTCTGGCTCAGACCTCCCGTGGCCTCCTTCCCAGGGTGACCCTGTGTCTGTGCTTTGTGGGGAAAGAAAGTTTGCTGATGTAATTAGGGGTGCTGATCAGTTGGCCTTGGGGTAAGGAGCCAATCAGTGCACCTGGCCGCATCACTGAACCCTTTGAAAGCGGAGTGCCTCGGGCCATCAGTAGAGGAAGCCCAGAAGGCCTGTTATGGTTTAAAGCTAGATGCCCCCAAAGCCCTGTATGCTCAGAGGAGGGGCTTGTGGAAGATGACTGGATTGTGGGGCACTGTACACACCAGTGGATTCGTCCACAGATGAGTTCGTGGCTGACTGTACTGTTAGGAGTTGGAGCCTGGTTAGGGGCTGTCACCAGGGGCATGACCTGGAAGGGTGTGTTCTTGTCCCTGGCTCCTCCTTTCTCTCTCTGCTTCCTCTCCACCATGACGTAAGCAGCTTTTCCTCCGCCAGGCGCCTCTGCCACGCTGTTTCTGCCTTGGAGTCAGCCAATCTAGGACTAAAACCGTGAGTCAAAGTAAACCCCTCCTCCTCTGAGCTGTGGGTGTTGGGTGTTTTGTCCCAGCGACAGGAAGGTGACTAAGACGAGGCCCCATGATGAGAGGGTGCCAGGTAAGGTAGACTGGGGCAGGGGGTGGGGCTCCCAGCAAGGAGAGGAGATGGGACCCGTCCCATGCCCACAGGACCTGGATTTTGCCAGCAAGGAGCTGGGAAGTGGAGTCTAACCCTGGCTTCCAGGTGTGTCCCTGCTGGGGGCCCCCAGGGGGGACCATGAGACTGAAGCGCAGCTTGCCTCAGCACCTCTGCCCCGCGGAGCGCTAGGAGGAGATCTACGCTGCAGCTGCTCACGCTGCAGGCTTCCCGGGAGACCCTGACAGTCCGGGCCAGCCCTCGGCTCACAGATTCAGGTGGTCGCACCTTCGGGACAGAGCCGGCTCCTGCTCAGCATTCACCGCGGGGGAAGGGGTGAGTCCAGTCAGGCCGGCAGCAAGGTCCCTGCCACACAGAGCTCCCAGGGACAAGCCTGGACCCAGGGCTGTCCTGGCTCAGGTGCCCCGGTCAGGCCCCACAGGGTCCCAGGCTCTTCACTGGGAGGGTATCAGCCACCAGGGGACATCACGAAGCCAGGGGGCGCTGGAAGGGGGATACCCTCTTCACCTTCCCAAGGTGAAAACAGGAGATGTGGGGACTGAGTGCTGCTCTGGGTCTCCCCAAGCCTCAGTTTCCCCATCAGCACCCTGGCACTGATGATGACCCACTCAGGCAGACTCAGGCTCTGTTCTTAGTGGTGATGCGTGCTCAGCCTCGGCGAGCCCGAGGGTGGGTGCTGCTCCTGTCCCTATCAACAGTTTCGCAGGTGACAAGCTGAGGTCACACCCTGAGCGCTGGGTTTGACACACCAGCTGGTGACTGGACAGATGCCCCCCCATCCCACACAGCCCCGTTTGTCATCTGTGGACCATAGCAGGTAGACAGGGTCTGGCTAGGGAGTGGCGTCCCCACCCGCGCCTCGGTCCCCACTCCACCCCACAACCCTGGGGCCTCCCGCGGGTGCAGGCAGGCGACAAAGCCCACTCCCAGCTTCCACGCTGAATGTCTAACCCGGGTTTGGATCTCCGCAGCCGGCAGCTCTCATGGCTGGCGACATCTTCCCACGAGGGGCCTTGATCCCACTCAGAGACGAGCGATGAGAATTACTACACCACCAGCCCAGCACCCCAGCATCACCTAACCCAGCCAGCGCTCCCTGGGGCAGCCCCAGAATAATCACCAGTGTGGTGGTCAGGCCTCAGGCTCACCAAGCAGCCCCCACACCTGTTTACGCCTTGCAGAAATACTGGGCGCAGCAGCTCGGCACTACCCTCATCTCCGAGCTGCTGGAAGGCAGCCCAGGGAGGTCGTGTGCCCAGCCCGAGGCCACACAGCTCAGGAGAGCGCAAAGCCTGCCCGGGTGGCTAGAGTGGCCTCACTCTGTGCACAGTCCCCTTACACCTCCAAGGGCTGAGCAGGCTGCTCAGGCAGGATGGGGGTCTCCACTGTAGCCCTCTGAGCCTGGCCAGGTAGTCTCACTGCTCCAAGCGTGAGATCCGCCTTTTCTGTTAGCTGGGTTTGGAGCAGGAGCGTGCTCATCTCTCTTCCCCTTCCGGGCTGTGCGGTGTCGGTGCAGTAAGTACCTTTTTCCCTGGGGCCGAGTTAGGTCTCCTGCCTGACAGGGCTGTGTGCCTGTGGTGCCCTCAACGGGCTCCCAGAGCCCTTGCAACCATGCTAGAAGTCGCTTCTGTGGATTCCTGTTTATACATAGCAAAAATGGGCCCAGAGAGGTCAAGTGACTTGCCCAGGGCGACACAGCTGGGAAGTTTCCGAGCTGGGCTTCGAACCTGGGTTGTCCGTTCCCTAACCCAGGCCCCTACTCTGGACCTTGACACAGCAAGGAACAGAGGTGAGGCTGTGGAAATGGAACAGGCCTGCCTGCACCTCCGCAGGCCTCAGTGTCCCTGCTGGCTCCGTGCTCCTGGCCGGGCCTCTCTCCTCCTGCTGTCACTGTGGGGCATGGCTCCCCTGTAGCCTCCCTTCCTGCCAAGCTCTGCGTTTCCATGGAACCTGGAGAAGGAACAGCGCAGTACTCTGAGTCCTGTGCCGGTGAGGACCCAGCACAGAGGCCAGCAGGGCTGGGTAGCAGGGCAGAGCCACAGCCAGGCCCGGCAGCTGCTGCCTGTGTGGCCTCGAGCCAGCCCCAGTCACCAGTCTACATCTGCGGTGAGTCAGCGCCGCCAACAGGGTGTGGCCAGGGTCAGGTGGCCAAGGGGTGTGTCATGGTCACAGGCTCGGGACACCCACAGACCCTGTCCAGAGCTCTCCTGGCTGGCCACAGCCAGCCAACTCGGTTGCTTTGAAGGAGGAGGAAGGAAAGGAAACTCTGATTTCCAGAGCCCAGATTTCTGACCGTGTGCCTCTGGGGCTCTCTGTATTCGTGTTCTCATGAGCTCCTCTACCCACCATGAGCAAAGGATTATTTTCGCATCATTTCAGCCGAGGACAGGGAGGATCAGAGAGATATATATACCTTTCCCAGGGCCGCACAGCAGGTAATCAGAAGATGATGCCAAGTTCAGAGCCATTTATACCAGCATCACTTTCTCAGCAGAGAAAAGGTACCCTCCCCGTGTGGAGGCTAAGCGGAGCCTCGGCCTCAGCCCAGCCTTCCTCCCCACCCCAGTGCCAGGTACGGGGAGGGCCCAGGCCTCCAGAGGCGTCTTTGCTCCTAGGTGCTCCTGGGATTCTCCCCAGAACCAGTGCCTGGTCCTGGAGCCCAGGCCAAAAGAGGATGGGTGGCCTTCTGCCCCAGAGCATCATGGGAGTATCTTGGGCATCACTTAAAGACAGGGAACCCAGACAGAGACCTGCCAGCAATAGCCCAAGAACAGCAGCATGAGCACCAACTGCAGTGGAGGAAACTGAGCATCAGGCAGCCTGAGGGACTCGCCCCAGGCCCCCAGCACATTAACCCTCTGTGCCTAGACTCTGCCTCTTACCAGCAGCGGGTCCCCTTGAACGAGTCACTTTCCTTCTCTGAGCCTCAGTGTTCTCAACCAGGAAATGGGGCCAGCAGTTCCTCCCTTTTGGGGACCCCATGATGGTTGGTCAGCTGAAGCCAGTGCCTTGTGCAAAGTAGGTGTTTTCTGGTCGCCCCCTCCCACCCATCCCCAATAGAGGCCAGGGTCTGCAGCTTGGTACAGCACTCGTGGTGACAGCGCTGGGTCTTAGGCACCTGCTGTGTGCAAGGTGCTAAGCATCACCATCCATAAAGATACAGTCACGAGTTGCTCAGTGGCAGGGACATGTTCTGAGAAATGAGTTTGTGGGCAATGATGTCATGGTGTGCACATCACAGTGTGCTTACAGGAAGCTGGATGGCATGGCCAGGCTCTGGGGGGATGCACGCCGTCACAAGGCCACATGAGGAGACGCAGCCCAGAGGAGGCAAATGGCACCATCAGAGGACACGGTGAACACTGGACAGACAGGCTGTGCCACCTCTGTTTTGTAAGTGGAAGGAGTATGCAGTGTAACCAAAAAAATACAGTGTGTGCTTAAATAAAAATAAAAGTTATTATAGTAAAAAACACACTGCTGTGAATCACCCTCAAAACCTTCTCCCTCTCTTCATACACACTCAGGCCATCATCTGTGCCACTTTCTGAAGCAGCTCTGAAAGTCCTCTTTCTTGAGTGTCTTTTCATGGCTGCCTCAATGTCTTTAATTGATTCAAAACATTTAGGGCAATTTCTGTCAAATAAAAACATAAGCGTGTGTCCTCATCGACTTTAATCATGGGATCTGGCCCCATGTGGCTTCTGGCTCTTCCCCAAAGTCAGGATGACCGTGAAAGGGAAACGTTTGCGGTTGATTCAAGACATCAACGCAGCCAGACAGCGCAACTAAAGACACTCAGGAAAGAGGACTCCAGAGCTGCTGCAGAAAGTGGCGAGGACGATGGGATGAGTGTGTTTGAAGCAAGGGGGGAGGATTTTGAGGAGCATTCAGGGTAATGTATCTTTTACTGTGATTTTTTAAAAACATTCACTACATTTAAAAAATCACACTGTACACACTAGCAAATACAGTGATAATAAAGGATAGCAGACCAGCTCGGGCCCACCACATCGTGGCTAAGCAAACTGTGCTGGTGTGGCGAGTGTACGGCTCCTACTGCTCATCAGGTGTGGGCGCCACTGTCTCCATTCCCGGGAGGTGGTCACTGTCGTCCCCACCCCCACCTCACAACGCACTGAGGCCAAAGGCTTACACCATGAGGGGACCCTGGGGCAGAGCCTGGGGTGTCAAGGAGGGCAGGCAATGGGTGGGGTCACAGTGACTTGGCCAAGGCCTCAGCCAGGCCTTGTGCTGAAGGTCGAGCAGGGCCGGGCTGTGCCCAGATGCAGTGCTGGTCTGAGCAGGAAGCTCGGGCTCCACCCCTTCCCAGAGAGGGTCCCCACCAATGGGGCTTGGTGGCTTCACCCAGCGGGGCTGCTCTTCCCCTCTGGCCCCCCAGCTCTTGCCCTTCGGCATCTTCTCTTGATGCCTGCCTGACACCCATGGGCGCCCCCTGGTCTGTGCCCCACTCTCTCCTGCCTGGACTTGTACAGCAGCCAGCAGCCATTCTGACTCCATTCTCCGGCCCTCTGCACCATCCTTCAGATGGGGCCAAAGGAGCTGGGTGAAACCAGATCTGACAGCGCTACTCGCTTGCTCGAAACCCTTCTGTGGCTCCCTACTGCCTTCAGGAAGCAGTCTGGTCCCGCTGCCTCTACCTCTGAAGCTGTGCTTCTTGCCAGCGTACCCTGGTGCTATTTGTATTTCCTGGACATTGTCCTGGCGGCTCTGTGCATGTGCCTTCCCAGCTCACCTGTCTTTTCCTTCCGGAAGCTTCCCTGAACCCCTCCCTGGCTCCCTGCTTCCAGTGGGCTTCCGGCCTACCCCACCCCGGTGACACTGTGCAGAGGACCAGACTGGGCCCGGCTTGGCTCACATCCCCAGCGTCACCCGCTCCACGCCCAGCCTGGAGCTGCACAGTGGCCCCTGCAGACCTGGGCTCATGAGCCACCCAGGAGCAGGAAGCACTGTGCCTTCCAGGTCCCCCAGGTGCCTGGTGCCCGTGCCTGTCTGTGCCTGTCTGCAACTTGGCTCCGATGTTTTACTAATGGGCACATTTAGCACTGGCCTCGCACCCCCATCCTCCAGCTCCGCGCACCCCACTTTAATTAATTCTCCCCACGCCCCGAGCAGAGCTGCTCTTCCCACAGCGGATAATGGTGTGTGAAGTCCTTTAGGCGAAGGTGCTGTGATTAATTCCGCTGTGCAATTAGGATCCTTTCCTTACCTCCCGGCCCTTCCCGGTTCTGGCACCCTCTCCTGGGTCCACGATGGGCCCAAAGACTCCAGCACGGAGTGTTCATTTGTTATTCGTCCAGAACCGCACACAAGCTTGCACAAGCTCGCTGCTGAAATGGGGCTATGTCATTGCAAGAGATAACAAGGCAGAGACGCCAGAGGGGGCAAGTTAGCTGGGCACGCTGAGGCTGTGGAAGGCGCTGGAACTCACAACACGAACTCACAACACGAGAAAGTTCACCTCCTCCAGGAAGCCCACCCTGACCGGTCTGTTCAGACTGGCCTTGCCTTTGCCACTTCCCTCCGGCCTTTAGAGCAGAGGCTTCTGTTTTAACAGGTGATGGCTCGGGTTTGGCCTGGTCTTCCCAGCCACACTGCAGGTCCTCGCCACCAGATTCAAGGCTCCACAACTTTGGATCCTGGAAGATAATGGCAGACTGGCATCCAGTGGGTGATGTGGGTGGTATGTGTGGAGGGGTGAGTGAAGTGGTAATAAGTGAACAGGTATAGGTAGTGGGTGGGTGGATAGATGAGTGGATAGGTGGGTGGGTGGTTGGATGGATAGATGGATGGATGGAGGGATGAGTGGAAGATGGATGGATGGGTGGATGGATAGGTGGATGGATGGATGAATGGATGGGTGGGTGGATGGATAGGTGGACGGATGGATGGATGGGTGGATGGATGGGTGAGTAGAAGATGGATGGGTGGACAATAGGTGAGCAAGTTCATGGAAAGATGAAGGTGCAGGTGGACAGTCGGGTGCATGGAGAGATGAGTGAAGGGCTGAGTTGATGGGTAAGTGGATAAATAAGTGAATGAAGAACAAATAGACAATGGGTGTATCGCTGGGTGGGCTAACGGGTGAATGATGGGTAGGTGGGTCTTCAAAAAGACAATAAAATAGTAAAAATAATTTTGCCATATCTACTATTTATTAAGATTTTGGACACGGTTCCAAGCATTTTACATAGTTGCCTCTCAGAATCTAAGAGGAACCGGTCCCAGGACCCTCTACGGACACTGAAATCCAAGGATGCTCAAGCCCCTGTACAAATTGGTACAGGATCTGCACAGACCTTGCGCACGCCTCCCATGCACTTTAAACCCTATCCACATCACTTGTAATACCTAAGGCAATGGAAATGTCACATAAACAGTTGTTGTGCTGTGTTAAGGAACAATGACAGAAAAGTCTATAGGTGCTCTGTACAGATGCGATGTTGTTTTCAAATATTTTCAGTCTACAGTGGGTTGAATCCATGGATGAGGAACCTGCAGGTAGGGGAACCGAGTGCCTTTCCTGAGGCGCCAGGCGCAGTCCCCAGCATTCTGCACGTAGTGATTACCCCCCCGGTGGAGAGGGATCTCACCAAAACATAGCCCTCTTCCTGTCGCCACCCTGCCCCAATTCCTTCTCTGCCTCTCTGACACGTATTATTAATGTTCAGATCTAAAATGTCCCCCAAAGGTCTCATGTGTTCAGCAGCAGGGCTCTCGGAAGGTGACTGGATCATGGGGTGTTACGAGTTCGCGGCTGAATGTGCTCTTAGGAAGGGTGGTCTGGTTGGGAGGGCTGAGTCACTGGGGTGTCACCCAGAACAGCGTATTCCTGTCTCTGCTCCTTCCTTCTTGCTCTGCTTCCTGGCCGCCCTGACGTGAGTGGCTTTCCTCTGCCAGGCCCTTCCACCATGCCTTCCTGCCTTGGAGGCAGCTAGCCATGGACTGAATCCCCTGTGTCGTGAGCCACATCAAACCCCTCCTCCTTTAAATTGTGGGTGTGGGGCACTGTGCCAAGCGATGGGAGAGGAACTATTGCACCACTGACACCAGCCTTCCCGATCTGCCCAGCATCATGCAACCAGAGGCTGCATGTGCACCAGGGGCCCTGGTTCCACAAATGGCTTCATCCCAGATCCCAGATGGTTTCCTGTGCTGCCTCCTTCAGGGTGCTGCCCACCCCTCCATCCACCCCAAGACCCAGTGTCCCCATGGCTTCCTGTACATCAGCGTCCTAGCCTCTCTCCTGCCCAGGCCTGGAGCCACCCCAGTTTGCACAGCCCTGAGCCTCTCCATATCTCTCTGTGCTTGGGCCACCTGGCCTGTGACGCAAGGCTGGGCACAGCGCATGGTGCGAGGACAGCCATGGGGCGGGAAGTGCTTCGAGTGTTTGGCTGTGATTTTTAGCAGTAAAGTGTCCACCTGTCCCAGAACGGTGGACGAGTGGTGGCATCGCTTCTCTGTCTGAGTGACCGCACACAAGACGACCCTTTAAGGCAGAGCCCCACTGGGTGGCTCACTCTGGCTGTGCCCTGGGCCTCGGGCAGCCGGCAGCCCAGGTCTCTGCTCTGGAGGCACAGACCTGAGGTCCTCCATTGGCACATCCACATCTGAGCCACCTCTTGCTCAGGGACAGTAGGGTGACCTTGTTGCCCTCATTGCCTGGGCCCTGAGGAGCCAAGAAGTCTGGGACAGTGAACATCCCCTCGTTGCCCTCTCCTGCAGTGTGCGGGGGTGGGAGGACTGGCCCCTCGCAGCGCAGCCAGCTGCTGCAGCATCTCTGGGCACCGGGCCGAACCCCACCAGCTGTGTGCAGGAGGAGAGGCGCCGAGCAGCAACAATTTCCATCTTCAAATGTGCTGAGCCAGCGCACTGCCGCCCTTGAGGCTCCCCCAGGGAGGAGAAGGTGTGCGAGTCCTGGTGTGCCACTTTGGGGGTGACCTTCAGTCTCATTCTCCAGGTGTTAGAACAAGATGGCTTTCACTCCCCACTTGGATCCTATCCCCCCATGCGCCCAAGGATGGGGGATGGCAGTTCTCATCACCCCAACCCCTGCGTCCCCTCCAGTTTTGCCAGGGACACCCTCTTGCCTCAGCCTCTCCAGGTTTCCATACACAGAGGCAGGAGGGTCTAACAGCTCAGAGCTGCTGCAGATCTGGCTCGCCAGCCTGGGGACAAAACCTAGACAGGCCACCCTGAGGAGTCCCCAGACCTCTCCCAGCCTGTTCCTCCTGTATAAAGTGGGGACAGTGGCCCATCTCAGACAGCTGGTGCCGCGGGGTGAGAGATGTGTTCAAAGTGGCCCTTAGTAGGAGCTGCTAGAGCACACAGTAGGTGCTGTGCGTTGCTGCCACGCTTCCACCTGGAATGGGCTGCTGTCCTGACTGCGAGGACAGAACAGTTCTGCAGGCCTAGGCTTGCGAGGAGGCACAATGGCCCTATTCACTGTGTTTCCAAGGGCAGGGCTACCCTGCAGGGGACCGTCTGGCGTGGATTCAGAGGAAAAGTCCAGTGTGGGAGCTGGGAGAGAAAGTCTGAATAGGACATCTGTGTAGGTAGAGAGCTCCCCATTTCTAGGGGCAATCAAGTATAACTGGTCCTCTGCTTTCCAGAAAAATCAGCAGTCGTTCACAGTCCCAGTGACCACCCTGGGAATCACAGAGCTGCAGTAACCTGGACCAGCGGTCCCCAACATTTTTAGCACGAGGAACTGAATTCATGGAAGATAATTTTTCTACGGATAGGGGTGGGTGGGCTGGGGGGTGATGGATGATTCTGGAATGATTCAAAGGCATGTACAACCTAGATCCCTCGCATGCACAGTTCACAGCGGTGTTAGCGCTGCTTTGAGAATCCAGCGCCCTGCTGATCTTGACAGGAGGTGGGAGGGAGGACAGGGCCCACATCTTCGGCTGGACTGGTGTGGCCAGGGTGGCCCTGAACCCTGGAGTACACAGTGGGCTGCGGGCCCACGGTGACACCTGAAAGAATGAGGTAGCAGAGCTGACTTGTGTCTTTCTGCCCAGGTCTCCAAGCATGCAGTAAAATCTGATGACCCCATTTCGCTTGCGGTGCTGGGGATGGAACCCGGGGCCTCGCTCCTGAAAGGCCAGCCAAGGCCAATTGTTCAGGTGAGTCCTGAGCTCCCGCTGGCCTCTGTGGCCAGGTCGGGGCTGGCCCTCTAGGGCCTGGCTTCTGAGAAATGGAGCCCTGGGTAGGGAAGCTGCTACCTGCCGGGAAGGGGACGATGGAGGCCCATGCCACTTTCCCGAGCTGTGTCAGGCCTCTCGATCTCCTACCCAGAGGCTGCACAGAGCCTCACCGTGGGCAGGCAGGAGTTGCTCGGTCCTCCTGCGGACCAGTGGGAGAAACGTGCAGTTTTCCCCACTGGACAACCTGGGACTCCTCAGGGCTCCCTGCATCCGGCCTCCTCCTGGTACCCAGCAGCCTCAGGGATATTTCGCTACAGTGGAATCGATGTAATGAGGGCCAGTTTCTGCATTAAGGCCTCAGCTTAAAACTCTCCTACTGGGACCAGGAACAAGGCTGCTTTCATTGAAGGCAAAGTGGGCGAGCGCTTCATTCCAGGAATCGCTCTGGGCAGCTCGCCTGGGGAGCAGGCGGTGGGAGGAACATTTCCAGGTGGTATTTATAACACAGACCCTCCCCCTTTCTCTCTTGTCCATCTGCCTGCTGCCAAGTCCCCATCTCCCTCCGGAGCGCCCAGCGCCTGTCACCTGCGGCCCGGGACCCTGAGCTGGAACTCCGCAAGCCCTTGTCTCCCTCCCTCCCTCCCTCAGTCAGGTGCGGCTCCTGGGGTCCGGCCAGGCTCTTTGGTCGTCCTGGCAAAGGTGGCTGCTCGCGTCCAGGGGTGGGGGGGTTGCTCTGCCCCTACTTCCTGTGTGACCCGAAGCACGTTCCCGGGCCTATGAGCACGTAAGACGGTGGCTTGTGATCAAGAAGTGCTGCTTCCTCTGCCGTTGCCCTCTTTTGAATGTTGCCCCTTCCCAGCCGACATTTAAACAGACTCTGCAAACAGGCTCCCCACCTCCCCCCGAAACCGTGACTCAGCCATGGGGGAGCCATGGTATTTGTCATGTGTTTAACCCTATTGCAGCCACACAAGCAGGGTGGGCACCCTCCTCTGCCTTTCATGGCAGTAATGGACAAGGGACACAGTGAGCAGAAGCAGGTGACCATCACTGGTGAAGGACTGAAGAGCCGATGGGGGCCCCATAAGGACCTGGCGAGACGGACCGTGGGCAGGGATGATCCTCCGTGGGAACTGAGTCACAGGTGTGTTCTTTGTGCATAGCTGGAGGAGGATTCTGAGCTTCTTTAAGGCCCCTCAAAAGGCCTGTGATCCCCAAGGCCCCCAGGCCAGGACCTGGTCACAACAAAGTCCCCAGAACCCGGCTGTCACTGTGCATGGCAGCTGCCTCTGAACTGGTCCTTGGCTTCCGGGAAGGAGCAAGTCCTTTCCGGCTGGGGGTGCTGGGGACTTCGGCCAGGTGGGTCCCCACTGCCCAGTCTTCCCTGGCCTCCACCCAGTGCCAAGCCCTCCTTCTGCGACCCCCAAGCTGGAGATATCACATGGCCAACCGGCCTGGCTGGCTCACTCCGGGATGCTGTAAGGCCTTTGGGGTCCTATTTTCCCCTCACCCCGAGGATTGCCCCCTGGGCACTGTGTCATCTACTCATTACTACATTCCTCAGTTGCCCCTTCCGTCTGGAGTCTCAGTGACAGGACGGCAGGCTCTGTACCTGCCTGGCTGTCACACATCCTAGGGGCTGACACATAGTAGGTCCTCAGTAGAAATCTGCTGGGTGAGTAGATGAAGTCTTGGGGTGCCACCTTGGGGAGCAATTGCCCCAGATTCTGTGGGGAGAGCGTGGGAGTGCGGACCCCCGACAGTGCAGCACGGTTTTATATTTTCATTTCATTTATCAGAAATCAAGGTTGTCAAGCAGTGCTGTAAATCTAAATTGCCTGATTAAAGCATAAGGAAGAAAGTGGTGCCGGTGGCAATTAAGGCGAAGCCAGGGGAGGATTTGGAAATACTGTCATTCCTTCCGCGGCTTTCACGAGTGGGGCTTCAATTCTCAGGAGTGCCCGGGCTTGCTTTCATTACTTCTGGGGGTTTCCTCGCCAGCTCTTCCCACAGGTTACGTGACATTGTTATATAAAGTGACTTTAATCATGAGAATCCCAGGCTTTGTTCTTGCCAGCTTGGGAGCCAGAGTTCAAGTGCCAGGAGAACCAGCTGGGGCCAGGATGTGACCGGGGCCAGGGATTCAGATCCTGGGCTGAACCCTCAGCCTCACTCTGACTCTGGGGGACTGAGTTCTGGGCCAGGGGCTGCACAGGCAGCTGGGTCGCTCCAAGATCACCTTTCCCTAGTCCTCCCCTCCCCTTCCTCCTCACCCCTCCAGACCATGCCAAACACGCTGCCCCTCGGGACCTTGGCACTGCCGGTCCCTGTACCTCCACAGCCAACCTCCTCGTCCTCCTTGTCTCGCTCTCACCTCCTGACCTTTCCCACCCCTTCCGGGCCCTAGCCACTCTGGCCATCTCCGGATCACACACACTTAGAGCTCCAAGGTTTATTGAAAGTTGGGGGGTCATCTGGGAGTGGAGGGAGACTCAGGGCCAAGGACACCCCGGGAAGCCACCAGTCAAGTATGACTTGGAGTGAAAAATCCCAAAGCTGAGGGCTGTGCTGTTGCAGCTCCCGGCTCTGTGGCCAACCCTTTAGGCTGTGTGCAGCCGGCTGTGCCCCGAGACCAAAGAAGAGGAATTCGGAGCCAGGCCCACGCAACACTTCCTGCCAGCCTCTCTGGGGTCCTACTGCGTGTCTCCGGGTGGGGAGTGGCTGAGCCGGCTGGCAGCAGGGGACTGGAGAGAACACTCAGAGCCGACTTGGAAGGGCAGCTCCACGCAGACCTGCCTGGAGGTTAGCAGGGTGTGAAGTGCCAGGGACAGTGGCCTGGCGCTCCGCCCAGCCCCCACGGTGTTGGGTGTGTGGCCAGCAAGCGCGCCACATGATGGAGCGTGTGTTCCGCGTGTCCCTGTCATTCACGGATTCAAGCAACGATTTCCAAACCACAGCTGTCTGCGGAGCAGGGCCTGGGCTGTGGCTGCCAAGATAAGCCGTGACTCGGTTTCCACATCCTGTTGGCACCCTCAGCCTGGCATAAAGTCGGGGGCTGTGTTACTGCACTGAAAGTGGTTTGTGGAGCATTGAGAGCTTTGCCTAATGTTTAGGGAACCCAGGTCACCTGGTGAAAAGCTGACCATGTCTGAAATGCGCCAGGCCTGGCTGACAGGGTGACCCTGGGCAGGTCACTGCCTCACCCACCCTGGGCATCCCCTGGGAGCTCGGGGCTGATGGTGGTGTCCGGGGTTCACCCGGAAAGCAATCTCGGGGCCCAGAATCCTCAGTGCTCCTTAGCTCCTTCCGTGACTCACCTGTGTCAGGGCTGCATGGTGTCCCCTTCCTGTTTACCTGTGATGTCCAAACCTCAGGACCTCAGAATGTGGCCCTATAGGAGCCGGGCTTTTTATAGAGGGGGCAAAGTTAAAGGAGGTCCCTTGGGGGCACCATCGGGACTGGTGTCCTGGTGAGAAGGGGTTGGGACACAGTCACACGCAGAGGGGAAACACAGGGGGCAAAGAAGGGACATCTGCAGGCCCGGGGCCAAGATTTTGGAAGGAAGTGGCCCCGCGACACCCCAACCCCGGAGGTCAGCTTCCAGGTGGCTGTTGGATATTTAAGCCACAGGTCTATGGCGCTTTGTAACACAACTATTACTGACGGGAGAAGGAAGTGGTTTTCAGACAGAGTTCAAATCACCCACACCACACCCATTGTGGGACCCCTGCTAACATCGGGGACACAGGGCAAGAGGGGCTTGCAGCTCCCCCCTGGCCCTGCTGAGCTGTCACAATGATGCTCCACTTTGGCTTTGTTTTGGTGGCGAAACCACTAAGGGAAACAGTTCCATGCGCCACGGCAGGTCCCTGCAATACATGGCAGGTCTGAAAATCGCACCCTTGGAGCAGGAGAGGGGCCTGGCCGGACTGATGCCACCTGTGTGGTGCCGACCCCATAAGCGCGCTTGACCCGCCATCTCGCTTCTCCTTATCATCCTAGGAAGGGGGATGTTTCTATCCCCAGAAGGACATGCCCTGGGTCACGCGCCACTCGGCAGCAGAGCTGGGGTTAATCTGCTGGAAATGGAAAACAAATTCAATCAAGGCTCAAGCTAAGTGAGGCCAGCCCTGCAGTGACCAGGGAGGGGACACCCAAAGACATCCCAGCCAGGGGAGGGGAGTGGGATGGGAGGAGCCTTCCCTTTCCCGCAGTGGCATGGTTCCTTCAACACTGGTGATGGATGGAAAGTAAAATGCTGGATTGCCAGGCGCGGTGGTGCACGCCTATAATCCCAGCACTGAGGAGGCTGAGGCAGGGTGATTGCTGCAAGTTCAAGGACAGCCTGGGCTACATAGCGAGTTCAAGGCCAACATGAATTACACAGAGAGACCCTGTCTCAAAAAACAAATGAAACAAAAGGGACACAGCGTTGTCCCACCAGGGCAGGTGCCCAGTGCAATGCCTGGCACCTCACCCCCTCCATGGGAAGCCCTGCACCCACAGTGTGCCTCACTTTCCTCCTCCTGGGAGGAGTGTTTCTGCAGTGTCCTGGGTGTTGGGAAGGCAGGACTGTGTCTCCCCTACTTTCCTCAGCACAGGCCCCATGCAGAGGGCAACCATGTCCCCCAACAATGACCTCCCATCCCAGCCTGTGCCAGCCCTGCCAAGCCCTTGACGCACCCTCTCTTGAGCTTGTGCCCAAGGCCCGCAGCACGCAGTCTGACTGGGCCCATTGCACAGATCAGGAGACCAAGCCTGGAGCAGGGAAGTGACAATGGAGACAAGCGCCTGACACGCGCTCTGTGCACACAGAGACAAGCAAGGTAACCTGGCCCTCGGCGCTCAATAGTTGACTGACATCTGCTAGCTGTGGGACCAGGCGCAAGGCCCTCAGTCCTCTCCGTGCCCAGGTTTCCTCCTCTATGTGGCATAGGCATCTCTCCCCCTCCTGCCAGGGCCTTGGGGCGATGCAGGAGACCTGCTCTCCAGCTGTGTGCGCTATGGGTTGGGGGCCGGGCAGGTGGACACAACATGAAGTCCTTTGCTACCCCAGGACCAGGCAGGACTCAGGCCCCCAGGTGAGGTGACGCCGGCTCCTTCCTTTCCTTGCCTCCCAGGAGGACCTGCCAGGCTCACAGAGGACCTGAGGTCACCACGGCAGCTTGGCCCCGATGGCTTCTGACCCTGGAGAAGGGATCAGGGACGCCGCCCAGAGAGTGATGAGGGCCCCCCGCAGATGGGATGGGAGAGATTCCACAGGGTTTGTGGCCACGCCTGGATGGCGCCCAGCACTCTGCTGAGATCCGGGAATCCTGCGCTGGGTCCCGTCTGATGCCATTATAGTCCATGTGCAGACAGCGCCAGACCTGGGTGGCCCAGAGACAGACGTTCTGTGTCACGGGAGGGGCAGGGTGTGAGGGCCCAGAGCCCCCGGCTTGGAAACCACCTCCATGAGCTCCCATTTCACAGGTGAGGCCTCTGAGGCCCAGGTGCAGGGAGCAGCCCTCCTCCCAGGAGATCGGGGGCTTTGACACAGGCCCTGCAGGTGTTACCATGGCCTGTGCCCCTGCTGGCACAGAGCGACCCTGGCTTCCCACCTTCTCTGAGTCCTGCATTTCCGAGTCTGCTCCTTTATAAAGGGGCTGCCAGCCTCAATCAGGCCGCGTCAGTAAAAGGCTCTTTTGTCTGCAAAGCTCCAGCCTGTTGTTGAAATAAAGACGCATCTTTCCACGGCACAGAGGACGGTTTGTGGCAATACCCTGAGCTCATGTTGCTCCGTGTGCCGATTCGTGTTCAGGTACCCAGCAACGGGTGCACACACAAACACGCACACACACACGCATGTGCTTACGCAGCTTTCCACACAGGCACACACACAGACACACCCCTACATACGCACACCGCCCGGGCAGCCCTGGCTGGCTCTCTGCAAGGCAGAGGCCGCCTCGCTCACTCCCTGGTTGCCCCAGGAGCCGTACAAACTGGCAGCCCAATTTACCCAGTGTCTTCACAGCACCCAGCGGTTCGGCCCAGGTGCACCCCAGGGAGTTGACCCTGGGGGGATGAGGTCAAGCCCCACCGCGAGTCCCAGCTCACATGGAAAGACACAGCCTGCCAGTCCCCTCCCCCTGTGGCTCCTGGCGGGTGTGGACCTAAGGCCTTGGCTTGCAGAAGGGATCTTGGGGTCAGGACTAATCCTCCCACTTCCCGCTCTGGAGTCTGGAGCCTGCAGATTTCCCTGGCCACTTCCCTCCCCCAGACCCCGTCACCCCATACCTTGACCCCGCTGGACTGTTGGATTCCTGCCGCATCCCTTGGCGAGCAGTGCAGGGGCATCCGACGAATGACACATGGCCCTACCTGCTACACAGATGGGAAACTGAGGCCCCAGGGAGCAAAAGGCCCTGCCCAGGGTTATTCCCAGGTCACATCCAGGCCACTCTGTGTGTCCGAGACTCCCGCTGCCCTTGGGCACTCTGCTGGCTCGGGACAAGGGGGGCCCTAGTCCAGTCCCTACTGAGGCCAGGCAAGAGTCACCCACGGGCAGCAATGCTCTGGGGACAAATGCTGGTCTGAATCAGCTGTGCGACCTAAACTCCTGGTACTCCTCTCATACTGCACCAAGGGGGGGATGGTGCCTTAGGGATAATAAAATGGATAAGACGATCGAAGCAGGCACATTCAGCACCTGCCGAGTGCGAGCTCTTTTCCAAGTGCTTTTTTTCTTTTGTACTGAGAATCAAACTTGGTGTTGGTCTACCACTGGGCTACTTGCCCAGCCCTGTTTAATTTTTATTTTCAGACAAGTTGCCCAAGTGGGACTTGTACTTGAACTTGCCATCCTCCTGCCTCAGCCTCCCAAGAGTGCTAGAGCACCCAGCACCTCGCCTAGCCCCAAGTCCTTTATGTGAACTTGTAAATCCTCCCGAGGCCCTCTGAGTGGAGCCCATAATCATTCCCATTCTCCAGAGAGAACCACTGAGGCCCAGAGAGGGAAGCCCCCCCACACCGTCACGGCCAGAATCAGGCAGAGGCGCAGTCAGAGGGGACAGGCTGGAGCCAGCAGGTATCTGCAGAAGCGCCTGGAAATTCCCCTAACATAGGTGCTGGCCTTGCACCCGTGCTACCAGGGACCCAGTAGTATTCACATCATCTAGTGCAGCCCAAGAAACCTTCCATCCAAAAGAATTCATCTCTAACGGTGAGGAAGACCGAGTTTTTCAAAGAAAATCAATGCCACATGCCCTGAGGCATGTCCCGGACAGCTGTAACACGGGTGAGAAGTCACAGCAGCTGTAACGGGAGGCACTCTGTGAGCCAGGCATCATCTCATTTAATCCTTCCCACAACCCCAGATGGAAAGGCAACAGCGAGCAGACCATTTTACAGACAGGAGACTCAGCCCGAGGGGTCCGGGACCCACCTGGAGTTACAGAAAGTGAGAGGCAGCCTTAGGAGGACGGAGCCTCCCACTGCCCTGGTGAGGCATCCGTGGCTCAGTCTTCCTATTGCATAGGGCCCAGCAGTCACATCAGAGGTCTCCGGTGTCTGGCATCCTAGGCTCTGCCCAGTCTCCATTTCCCCACCATTTCTCGCAGGCATCCGAGTGCAGCACGTGTCCTTTGGCCACAGGACCCCGAAGAACCCTGGCTTCCTCTCATCCCAGGGCTCCCAGCCCCAACCCGGCGGCCGGCTCTTCAGTGTCACTTGGAGAGGAGCCGCAGGCGGCAAGAGGGGCCTGGCGGGACAGGCAGCCCAGTGTTTCAGGGGGGAGAGGTTGTCCTTGTCCTGGGTTCAGCTTCCGCACAGAGGGAGAGGCCAAGTGGTGCCTGTCGCTTAGCCCTGCAGGCTACTGTGCACCCGCAGACCCCACAGCCCCTGCAGCCCCCACAGCCCCTGCTGCCTCTGGCACCCACCCCTCCGGCCTGATGAAGGATGGGCTGTGCGGGCAGTGAGGAGCCTGGGGAGCAGCCTGGGCACAGCCTTGGGACTCGTCCAGTGCCCCAGCTACAGCTGGGCCCGGGCCTGCCAGGTGCTGAGGACCAGATGGGCTGGGGCCTGGGGACCCCTGCAGCCCTGCACCCCCCTGCGGCCCTGTAGTGCGGCAGAGTGCTGGGTCCCAGGAGCCGGGCCTCCCCACAGCTCATCGCTCAACAAATTACCATTTCTGTAATGAACTCGTGCCCCGGCGATGACCTGTGACCATCTCAGTGTAGGCAGCAGTGGGACAGGCAGACAAAGCCGCTTCCTTTGGAGAGGGCCCAGCCAGTGGGGGAGGGGACAAGGGACACAGACCCTGGCCACACAGAGCAATCGGGACACACAGAAAGGATGGCGGGGTGAGGGGAGGCTGCCCCAGCCTGGGAGGGACAGTGGGTGGCATATGCTCAGCATCTTGGAGGGACGAGCCACCTGTACTCCCCTTCAAGCCTCTTCTCCCCACCTACTCAGTCCCTGTGACCATCTCTCAACCCCCATATTTCTGCCACCTCCACTGCCATCAGCCAAGGGAGGCCAGCATTGCCTCCATGCTGCCCTCTTTCCTGACTTCCCAGCAAGGAGAAAATGACGCCTAATACAGGAGACATCTGGTTGCAGACTTGGGAGCATTACTGATGCAGCCAGAATATAGGGCCAAGGTCCTAGCGGAAGGAAAACTCGAGGGGGCCAGTGTCTGGCGCTGCTTTCCCTGGAGACAACAACCGACCTGTAGCTGCTGCAAGAGGCCGAGAAGCCAAACCAGAAGCCAAGCAGAAGGTGATAGATAGCTGATCAGGGCCCTTGGAAGTCTCATAGGTCTGGGCTGGGACAAACCATGGCGTTCAGGGCCATCGTGATATTGAGGACTTGAAGATCTACATCCTGGGAGAAAAACAGGAAGAAGGGCGCCCCCACTCTTTCCATCTCCCCTTTAGGAAATGTGCAATTCTTCCCAGAATGAGCTCAGCAGGAAGTGACTGTGAAGAGACCGAAAATCTAAGAATAACTTTCAGCAGATTTATGATCATGGGGGAAAAATTAAAGTTTAGGAATCATCAAGGAAAGACCCAAATAAACACAGTCAACCTCAGTTGGATTCCCAAAGGGCAGTACCCCAGAAATAGGGCAAATCAGAGACAAAGCGAAAACTCAGTTTAGAACCAGCCTGGGGCTGATCAGATTACGGTTATCCCTTCCTAATCTCAGAGCCTTCAGAAGTTAAACCCTCTCAAGAGGGCTGCAATCTTATGCAGAGACTCTAAGTGTTTATACAACATTCATCACTCGTTAAAAATTGTCAGGAACAAGAGAAGACATTTAGCAAAATAAATGGTCCTCTGTTGGAGTCACCAGACAAATAAATGACGCATATATTGGAGTTATCGGAGCCGGACAACAGCATTATTATGAAGAGTGCATTTGAGAAAATGGATGAAAAGATGAATCATTTCAGCAAAAATGAAATATACAGAAAAAAAAAAAGGAAGGAAGGAAGATCTAGACCTGTAACACATAATAACTGCAAACATGAGCATAGTATGTGGGTTAGGAGCAAGTTGGACACAGCTGAATGGAGACTCAAATAACTGGAGAATCAGCACATAGAAATATCTCTATTAAACCACAGAGACAACAAAGGAGAAATACAGAAAAGATGGTTTAAGAAGAACAAGTGGGATTCTGTTAAAAGATCCAAC
Organism: Erethizon dorsatum; assembly: GCA_028451465.1. Classification (NCBI taxonomy): domain Eukaryota; kingdom Metazoa; phylum Chordata; class Mammalia; order Rodentia; family Erethizontidae; genus Erethizon; species Erethizon dorsatum. The sequence continues at coordinate 4,743,266 of CM051831.1, read as the reverse complement.
ATAGTTATCACTGGAGTCCCAGTAAGAAGAAAAGCCCATGAATTAAGCAGAAACAGTATCTCGAAAGATGATTTCTAAGCATTTCAGAAGTCTGATCAAACACACCAAGATTTGGGGCCGGTGAGATGGCTCAGCGGCGTACGCGCCTGCCTGGCAAGCGCGAGGGCCCGAGTTCGACTCCCGGATCCCACATACGAAAAAAGGGCCGGTGATATCGCTCAGCGGCACGGGCGCCTGCTGGCAAGTGAGGTCCTGAGTTCGACCCCTGGTACCCACAGGAAAAAAAGAAAAAAACACATCAAGATTCAAGATGAGACCATAGTGTAAAGTGAAATAAATCGGACACACAAACTTAAATATCACGTGGTTTTCTGACATGGGAAACAAAGTATAAATAAAGAGCAAAATAAAAAAATAAACGATGGGAAACAGGGAGATAGATCTTTTGCAAATGGGAAGGGGGCCAAGAGATGGAAGGAGGGATGAGGGGGGGCAGGGAAGGGGATGCAAAAAGAGATAAGATGTGTTATGTCCATGCACCAACTCCCCACAAGGAATGTGATGGTTATATACTGCAATCATGTACTAATAAAACTAAAAATTAAAAGAGAGAAGCAAAATTGTCTTCCAAACTATGCCATGCACAAAACTGCAAAAAGCTAAAGACAAAGAAAGGCTAATGAACAGTCAGAGGAAAGACACGTTCCTTTCAGTAAAGCAACAGCGAGACGGATAGGCAACATCGCAAGAATAACGACTCCCTGAAATCTGTAGAGTGTCATCTTTAAAGTGCTGGCGACCCTGATCTAATCATCCCGCCCTGTACCCAGATAGCAGCGCATCATATCGGACCCCCTAAATACGTAAAATTGTTATTGTTGATTAAAAATTTAAAAAGCGAAGCAAGAAAAAAACAGAGTACTTAGAATTATATAACTTCTGAAAATCCTTCAAAAATAAAAGTGTAATTAAAACATTTCCAGGCAAGTAGAAACTCAGGTCATTTGTTCCTCTCAGAACTTCAAGAAAGGAAATACTTCAAAGGAAGTTCTTCCGGCAGAAGACAGCTTTTTGCCTAGAAACACAAGCTCAGAGAAGAACGTGCAGGTGGAGAAAGAGTTAACACGTAACCCTGCTGGTTAAGAAGGATGCGTGGAGGGCAAATACAGTTTAAGTGCATTTTTGCATTTTCTGGGAAGTGGTGAAAGTAGGAATTTAAATGAGACTGCAGGTCAAAGATGCAGGCTGTAATCTCTAGAGGAACCACTAAAAGAGTAATTAAAGAATGCAAAACTACCAAGGTGGTGGAAGAAGGGGAAAGGGAAAAAAAAAATTTTTTTTGGACTATTCTTGAATAAGTAAAATAGGGGCGGGGGGAAGGAAGGTAGAATAGATGGGGCAAGTGGAAAAGAAATAGTTTTATTAGAAGACAAAAGAACATCTAGTGTTGAATTGGTTTAATTGGCTTTTTAAAGCCCAACTGTTTGGGGCCCGTCCTGCACTCCCCTATTAGGAAGTATGGCCACTCTTCTCCTTTTGGGAAGTGGGAGGAGTCGGGTGGCTTCACTGACCAATGGGAAGGCGTAGAGGTGACGTCATGCGCTTCCAAGGGTGGGTCATGCATCTTCCAAGTGATAAAAGAATACAGCACCTGCCTGTTTGCCTCAGCCCTTCCTTCTGTCCCTCCCTCTCGGGACACTTGCTTTTGCCATCAGGCGAGCACCCTGGGCAGCAGGTGCTCCTCTAAACCCCCACCCAGGGTCCCGGCCACCAGCACCGACCCAGGCGTGTAAGGGACTGTGACTTCGCGTGACTTCCATGCTCAAACTTCCAGTCTTCCAGCCGAGGCCCCAGACCGTGAGGAGCAGAGACAAGCTGTACGCTCCTGCCCTGCCTGAATCCCTGGCCCACAGAGCCCACTAGAGCTAAGATGATTGTTACTGTAATTCAGCATATTTTGGTACAGTTTTTAATGTAGCAATAATTACTGTTGTAAAAGAAAAATTAAAGGCCAAAAACTAAAGATGCAAACACCCTAGACGAAATGTGAGCAAATAGAATTTACTGATGTATATAAAATCATCATACTCAAATTGGATTTAATGTGGGAACGTAGAATTGATTTGACATTTGGTAATCAATATAATGTATCACAGTAGAAGAATATAATCCATAATTATATATGTATCTGTTTTGGTTTAGATCTGAAGTGCCCCCCCAAAGTTTTGTGTGTTCAGAAGGCGATTGGATTGTGGGCATGCCGTACTCATCCCTGGATTCACCTCTGGTGAGTTCAGTAGTTGAACAGGAGGTGGGGCTGGTAGAAAGAAGTAGGTCACTTGGGCCATAAGGCCATCTCCCTCCCTGGCTTCTCCCTTCTCTCTTGGCTTCCTGGCCACCGTGATGTGAGCAGCTCTCCTCCTCCAGGCCCTTCCTGTCTTGGAGCCGCCTGGCTGTGCATGGACTGAGACGTCTGAAACCGTGAGCCAAAATAAACCTCTTCAAGGCACAAGAGTCTGGTATTGTGTCCCAGTGACAAAACAGTATCTCCACAGATGTAATAATCACATTTGGTAAGATTCAACATACATCCATGATTTTTTAAAACATTTAGAAGTCTAGGAATAGAGGAAATTTCATAATGGCAACAGATGTTTATAATACCCACAGCAAATATAAGAAGAAAGATTGAAAACTTTCTCCCTGACTTCAGGAACAAGTCAGGGACACCCACTGTTACTACATCCGTTCAACATAAAGGTTTTAGTCAACATAATGAGGCAAGAAAAAGAAAAATACTGTATAAGGATTGGGGAAAAAAAGAAAACCATCAATATGCACACTTCACAGCACATACTTCAGGTTTATGATACATAAATTGAAAGAATTTTAAGGATGATCTATTAGGATTAACAAATTTACCAGTGTTACTGGATACAGGTCAATATGTGCAAATCAAGTGCATTTTATAGATTATTCACAAATAATTAGGAGATGAAATTTTAAAAGATCATTTATAATAACATCACAAACACAAAACACCTAAGAACAAAATCTAATAAAAGATGTGCAAGACCTCTACACAGAACATTATGGAGAGAAATAAAAAAAGATCTTTTTAAAAATGGAGAGGTGCGTCACATTCATGGATGAGAAGACTCAAGCTATAAAGATTTTAATTCTACCCACATTAATCTTTGCAGCAGATTCAAGCAGGCTTTTGTGTGTGCATTTGGAAATTGATAAGCCAATCCTAAAACGTACAAGGACATGACAGATATTTACAATATTAAAGCAATCTCAAAACAGAACAAAACTGGATCTCGCAATAAGACAGGTAGGGGCCACCAGGAAAGGACAGAAAGCTGGGACCATGAAATAACCCTGGTCACAGTAAACTGTTATCCTTCATAGCGTGGCGTGATTGTTTCTCTATCTCTTTGCTCTTTCAACAGACCTGTCGAGAGACCCGGATAAAACCACAGACGCAGAATATTTGCATGAAATGAGAAATTCTAACCACGGAAAAAACTAACTAAGCCCTCTGACTTCGTTGCTTTTATTCAGCTTAAAATCATTGGTGTTGGGGGTCACACAGCTGGGAAAGACATTCTTAGTTTCCCCCCAGCTTGGCTGACCAGGGCTGCCTGGGGTCCCTCCCAGGGACCTGAAGGCCACCTCTGCTGAGAACACGGGCTCTTCACTTGGGCCTGAGGGTGTCAGTGGGCGGCCGACCCGGGAGGACAGGCGGCCTCTCTGTCTGCATCTATCTTGGGCCCGAGTCTGTTCAGCTCTCCGTGTAGACACCTTGATCATTTAAAGCATTTTGTCCAGGACTCTGGCACAGGGTGACTGGGGCCAATTGCCCTTCAGAGCTGTGCTCTGTGTTTTCTTTTCTTTCTCTCGCCCCTCTTTTCTGCCTCCACCCATCGCTGCCCAGGGCCCTGAAGTCCTTCAATGCTGTCACAGGCGCCAGACCCTCCAGGCTGGGATGTGTTGTACGGGATGATGGAGCCAGACGCGTGGAAATCCTACAGCCTCTAGGGCAAACTGGCCGTGACCACCTGGTGGACCGAGTCTGTCACAAGAAAAAAGATCTTTTGGAACCATACCCCCAGCCAGTGGGAATCACCCGACTTCAGCCTGGCCGGCAAATCTGTGAAAACCTGAGGCTGTCTCTGTTCTAAGAGAAGCCTGGCCTCCCCCCAGCAGAAGCCCCCGAGACCCCCAAAGCTCTGCCTGTGTTCCAGTGCGTGTGTTCCCAGCGATGGACTCAGTCTGGGTCGAAAGATCCCATCATCTGGTACCAACAGGACTGGGTTCGAGACTTTCTCCTCGGTCCAGCACAGCGCTCCTTGGAGCACAGTGTGGAAGGTGAGCAGGTGTGAGCGGGCATGTGGGGCGGCAGCCTCACAGGGCAGAGGGAGGGGCTGTGGGACGCCCGGGGCTCAGGTGCGCAGCAGGAGCAGCGCAGGCATCCCTGCACTCTGTAAACCTCTCTGAATCCCAGGAGCAGCTCTGCAAGGTGAGCATTACTACCCCATTTTGCAGGTAGGTAAACTGAGGCTCCGACAGAGTAAGCCACCTGCCCCAAATAGCTCAGGGTCGTGACTCAAACATGTATCCAACTCTATGCTGTGTGTTTCTAGTAATAAGACTGGCCTGGGCCCAAGAAGAGAGCCAGGAGCAAGAGGGGTGGGCTTGGGGCACACAGGAGAACACTGACTGGCGTCAACTTTCTTCTCGATGATTGGAATGAGCTGAATGAATAAAGAGCATATGTACTCACCAAGGATAATTTTCATCTTGCGTCTTCAGCGTTGGCTGAGTTGAAGCAAAGAGCCTGAGCTGATCCTTAAGCTTGGCACTCCCCTCCCTCCCAGACTTCCACAATGCTGAGGTTTGAAGCAGGAAACATCTGGGCGGTGCGCGACCCAGCTGCAGGTCTGTGGAAGCCATAGGCCTCCAGGAGGGGAAGACACCATGGCCACCAGCCAGAGGCCCAGCGCAGAGCTGTCTGCTGCCGTCAATCCCCAGGGAACAAAGAGACCCAACCAACACCAGGCTGGAGCAGAGAGCCCTGCCCAGCATTGCCCAGCACAGCACTGGCTCTCTGTAGAAACAGTGGTCCTGGTGGCAGGGACAGAGGGCAAGGGGAGGAGTTCGAATCCGGGGCTCCAGGGATCAGGCTTCCCCAGACACTGGCAGCGGAGTGGGAACATCGCTGGAAGGAGGGGCATGGGCTTCCCCTTGTCAGAAGGCCCCTCTTGGGACAGAAGGGCCCTGTGGATTTTCCCTGTGGCCAGGCAGAGACAAAGACAGGGAGAGGCCATTGTCCCTCACCCTTGTGATGGGTGGATGGCAAGAAAGACCTTGAAGAGCGATGATGAGCGCTGGTCAGCAAAGATACGCAAGCCTCAGGCTGGAGCAAGAGGATGCCCACCTCCGGGATGAGCACCCAGACATCGGTACCTCAGTTTCTCCACTTACACACGGGATGATGGTAGTAACCCAACCTGGTTCTGCAGGGTCTCTGCATGGACAAGCGTGTGTGCGCCCGTCCGCAAGGCCCAGCAGAGCCTGGTGCACAGGGAACGCCAGCGAGGACTCTTGTCACACACTCACAGGCCAGGACAGATGGTGGCAACCCGGGCCTCCTCGCTGCGTGGCTCCCTCTCCATCCCCTGGGGCCTGGGGAGGAGGAGGCGGCTGGGTGGGCAGAGCGGCTGAGCTGAGCTGCGTTAGTCTTGTTCCGGGATCTCAATTACCGTTCCTAGACCGCAGGGCGGCTTTATGGAGTGGAAAAAATCCATTAAGGTTTTTAAAGCAAAGCTCAGGACGTAATCACTTCATCACAAGGTCCTCCGTGTCAGGCTGGCCAGGGTGGGGCTGCTGCTGGGGGCCCTTGCCCGCCACCCTGTCTGGCTCAGGGTGCCGAGCCTGGGGACAGCAAGGTGAGCCCGGGGCCCCGCTCCTAACAGCCGTGGGACCTCGGACCTTTCTGGAACCTTCCCTGCAACTGACCTGTCCTCTCTGGCTCCTCCCTCCCCACTGGGAGAAAGTTTCAGCCGCCTGGACGAGGGGGTTGCGAAGGAAATGGGGAGACCACACAGCTGAAGTGCTCACTGTGGCGCCCGGCACAGGTGGGTACCAGCCGCAGTGACTGCAGCACCCCTTGCCCTGCAACCCCAACTTCTCATGCTCACACTTGCCTGTCCCTGGTTGTGCCTGATGCCTGATGCCAGGATGACGGACCAGGCTTAGCTCAGGGCATCTCTTCCAGGAAGCCCTCCCTGATTGCCTACCGCAGGCTTGGCACAGACCACATGGGGTCGGCACGTGATCCAGATTTCCCTGCCTTGCTGCGGGCCATGAGCCAGCACCCCAAGCAGGTCCTGGAACAGAGGGGCACCCTCAAGGGCCAGCTGGTCTGGGCCAGGGAATGGAGGAAGCTCTTCCGGCCTGGGCTCCCTCTGCCTCCCATGTAGCCCCCTTCTTCCTGAGTGGTCCTCTGCTCAGCCTGCCTCCTCCTCCCTCCCACCCTTCCCTCTGGTCCACGACCTCTGAGCATGAAGGGCCTTTGAGATTCCACCTCTTCCAGGAAGCCCTCTACTCTTTGCCCCGTGGCCCCCACGAAAAGCAGGCTGGAAGCCAGGATGCCTGCAGCTCGCCCCAGGCGACCCCAAGTTCCAGCACAGGCTCAGGGCCAAAGGGATGCGTTCAAGGTCACACTGGAGCAGCTGGACCAGCTCAGTCCAACCCTGAAGTCTCCCCACCATTTGTGGGGTTCCCGTGTGCAGCTGCGGAGAGGGGAGGTACCCCAGAGGCCCTGGGGAGCCATGAAGAGCAATTACCTTGAGTGAATGGGGAGGTGGCACCTCCTCCCTAATCACCCTCATTTCCAGCATTTACAGACAGCTACTTTTCCAGGCTGGGCTCGGCAGGGAAAACGGGTTTTGGCCGGGGGTCCTGGTGGGGGCCCGCTTCTTCCAGGGGTCGGGGGTGGAGCAGGCAGAGGGTGAGCACAGGGACCAAGCACAGAGCTGGGGCAGGAGGTCCTGAGCACTGGGTCCCCGTGGGAAGCAGGAGGTGGGGGAGGGGAGGGAGGGGTCACCACCACCCTTGCATGCGGGACTAGCTGAAGTGACCCTGTAGGGCAGGGAGGGCCTGGACAGTGGCCTGGGGGTGGGTTCGGAAGGGCCATGGAGACCAGAGGATGGGGTGGGACCTTAGGGCCACAGGACCACTGATAACAGGGTGCCTGAGCAGAAGCCCCAGGGCCCGGGGGTGCTCAGGAAGGGGAGCCCTGGGGGAGGGGAGTCAGGCCCGGCTGACTTTGCTAAACCTCCCCTAGAACAGACTGCGCTTCCAGCTGCGTCCCCGCTGGGGACAGACACCCACTGAGGTCAGAGGTGCTCCCTGGCTCCCCAGTGGAACAGCTCACTTTGGTCTCCACCCCAAGAGTGAGCGACCCACTCAGCCCAGCGTCCCAAGAGCAGGGGACCGGCCCTGGCCCTCACCATCCCTTCACCCCACTGGGTTTCTTCCAGCCCTGGGCTGTGCCCCACGGGCTCTCCCTCAGGCTTTCCTGTGTGGTTCCCTCTCTTCCTCTCAGCGGCATGAGTAGCAGGTTCTAGTTTTGTTCTTTTGTTTCTCTCTTTTTTTAGTGGTACTGGGAATTGAACCCAGGATCTTCCACTGAGCTACATCCTCAGCTGCCATCCCACCCCCACCAGGTAATTTATTTTTACTTTTGAGACAAGGTCTTGCTCAGTCACTGAGTTGCCCAGCCTGGGTTCTAAGAGATCCTCCTGCCTCAGCCTCCCAGAGTGCTGGGATTACAGGCATGAGCCACTACCCCCGACAGGATGTGAGGTCCTGGAGCTCAGGACTTGGTCTTCCTTACAGCTTTGGTCACCATAACGTGGCCCCCAGTGATGTCCAAGCCCAGCTGAATCCTTGGAACCTGTGGATGCTTTCCCTCCCCTGGCCAAGAGGACCTCAAAGCTGTGATCCTTGAGATGGGAAGATCATTCTGGGTGGACTAACTGGCCCAAGTCAACACAAAAGTCCTTAAGCTCAGAACCCGTTTCTGGCTGAGCAGACACACGAGCCAGGCAGAGAGGGAGGGAATCAAACAGGAGAGCGCTTGTCCTCCGCCCTGGCTATAGGGTTGCAGGAAGGGGTCAGGAGCGCAGATGCCTGGCCCCTCTAGAAGCCACAGCCCTCAGCTGACACCTGGGAGGGCAGTGTCCCTGTCTGTGAGGTATGTGGCATCGATAGGTGGCCTCTGCAGAGGAGTCACAAGGTGCTGGGAGGGGGACTTTGTGACATCAGGCTCTTCTGGGTGCTCTGCTGTTTCCTCCTGCCCTGAACTCCTGTGACCGCTACTGGGGACTTGTCTCTGTGGCCCAGGGAGATCGCAGCCCCCAGGGATTCAGACAGGAAAGCACAAATGTGACAGTAGCTCCCAGGGGACACAGGTGGCCAGAGGGGCACAAAGGAGCGGCCTGATAGATGTAGGGTGGTGGGAGGCTGACCGTGGAAACCGAGGCAGGAGGTGCTGACTGGGAGGGAGCGAGGCGGTCAGGCAGGGTGCTCTGGGTGGGTGGCAGCATGGGCTGTGGGGTGATGAGCTAGGGGGACCCGGAGGACTGGGGTGTCCAGGTGGAAGGCTGCCGAGGTCAGAGGGCAGTGGCTGGGCAGGCGGTGGGTCAGACCGGCTCAGAGGAGCTTGGGTTTTACGTGCTGGAGGGCAGTGAGCCATGGCACGTGTCAGCAGGGAGGAGCCGGGCCAACTTGCATCTTGGGAAGTCCCGTGCTGCTGGGACCTGGCCTGGCCACATCCAGGGCCCCACAGGTACTAAAGGAGCCTGGCCAGCCCTTCTGAGAGGAGGGGGACGGTGCAGAGCACTCAGCATGGCCCTGAGCCCAGGCAGCCGCAGCCCCTTCCTCCGCAGGCCACCACCTCCTGGGGAAGGACAAAGCTGCCTCAGGAGACCTGGCCCTGCCTGTCCCTGACAAGTCATTTGAAAACGTTCTTGATTGAAAACAGAACATGAAAAGGAGGAATTCAGACAGTCACTGCCTCCCCAGGCCGGATTAGCTGCCAGGAGTGCAATGATTTTCATTAATGCCATCAGCCTTCCGCCAACTTGATTATAATTACTCTCGGGCCGCGGTGCTCAGGGACGACGCTGAGTGGAATGAGCATTAATCAAATCAGCTGATCACATGTGAATGCTGATACCCGAACTCAGCGCCCTTGGCCAATGGGAGAGGCCAGGGGGTGGCCTGGGCCCTCTCTCCGTGGGGCGGGACATACATATGGATGGGGAGTGAGTGACTGCTAATGCGCTGTGTCCCAGGGCCAAGGCTCGGTCTCATTTGCCACCTCTTGGGTGCACGCCACAGCTGCTGGCTGGGAGATTATGGTTTGTGTTTCCAGATGAGCAAGCGCTGCAGCTCAGAGAGGTCTCGTGGCCTGCCGAAGGTCACACAGGACGCTGCCCTGGCCTGGCTTCTCCTTTCTCACCATGCTGGTTGTTCTTAGGGGAGCAGCGGGGACAAGGGCGGGCATTGGAAGGATGGAAAGGGCAGGGGGGGCAGAAGGAAGTGGCAGGAGGAAGTGGCCAGCCTGTTCTCCCAGTGGACCTCTGCAGCTTCCTGAGCTGCGCCAGGCGGCGTGGCCCTCACTATGTCTGCTTCGTCCTCAGTAAGGGGCAGAGGACTGGGCCAAATGCACTCAGTGTGTGACTGAGTCCCTCTGGTGCTCGCCCCATGAGGACCTGGCTGTCCCCTGCGAGACTTCGGAACCTGGAGACTGGGATGGGTTTCTGTGTATCGGGCCTTTCCCAAGCTTCGGTGATGACAGCACACACTGGGCTTGGGTCCCAGGCAGGCGCCTCTGAGGGTCTCTACTGGTACAGGGGACAGAAGTGGCCCCCACCCAGGGCCCAGGGCCCAGTAGGGCCAGAAGAGTACAGACCGAGCTGCAGCACTGGAACTTTGCCCTGCTGGGGGGCAGCAGAACGCTGTCCACCCCCTCTGTGGAAGCAACCCACACCCTGGGCACTGGCCACCACCCGCCACTGTCTCAGAGGAGAGGGAGACCTGTCCTGTCACCCTGCCCCTGGTCCCTCAAAGGAGTAGCTGACAGATGACTGGGTCTCGCTGGGTGAGGCAGGAGAAAAGCGATGCCTTAATATTGTGGAAGGGAAGGGGACCAAGTGATAGGGGTGTGAAAGGGACATGAAAAGAATTAGGATGTGTTATGTACATGTCCCAGCTCCCCTAGATGAATGTGAGCATTATGTACTGCAAATGTGTACTAACAAAAAATAGAAATTAAAAAAAATTTACTTGGGGGAAAAAAACAAAAGCATCATTAATCTCCATGCCAGGAGAAACAGCGGAGTTGCCCTTCAGTGGTGGGCTTCCTGGCCCTGACCTCCCCCGGGGCTGCTGCGACGGGAAGGGTGCAGACAGGTGCACTGACTCCTGGCGGTGCTGCAGGAAGGACAGGGCCACCGCCAGCATCCTGTGACAGGGACAGCGTTGGGCAGGTTGTGGAGACCGGAGTGAAGCCCACCTTGGCCATAATGGAAGGAACACGGGCCTCAGGAAGCCCAGCTTGGGCCTAACCAGCCACAAAGAACAGGGAGCAGGGCCGTTTGGCATAGGTCACCTGCCCTCCTCTGTTGCTGCTACCCAGATCCGCTGGTGACAGTGACCTTTGATTTCCCCAAACCCAGGGCAGCATTTTGGGCAGTTCCTGTCTGAGGAAGAAGCCAGGAAGAAGAGAGACTGCTGGGGTGGCAGGGATGCCGAGGATGCCGATATTAACAAGAGCAGGCTGACAATGGGTCGAGAGGCTCCCTGGAGATCAGACCCTGTTCTCAGCGGCAGGGGACTTCCAGAGCACAGGACAGATGGACTTCAAGACAGGAGGAGTGGGCGAAAGGACTCAGACCGGAGGCTGAGGCTCAGCAGCCATCTGAGGGCAGCTCTCAGGAGAGAGCAAGAGCTGATGTGGAGAGAAATCAAAATAATAATGGGAGAGATGTTTCCCCGAGCTGCAGCAAGATGCTCGTTTACAGATCGAATGTGCCTGGTGCATGTTGAGCAGAACTAATGATGGAAAAACACCTATGCCTAGTGGAATTTCAGAATGACAACAGAGAGGAGAGAATCCTGGAAGCTCACAGAGGGATAAAGCAGCCGGGGACAAGAAAACGAGTACCCGAGTCCCCCTCACTTGCCAGGAAAGGTGGGAGGCAGCAGGGCAACACTGGCCAAGTTCTGAGGGACAGATTTCGGACGGAGGTGGGCACTGTGCTGAGCCATCCAGGAGGAGGGTGGGAAGGGGGCTTCTCCAGACAAGGAGGGGAGGCAGCTGGTACCCACACCCAGCTGGACGTACACCTGCATCAGGGCTACATGCACACCCAGGTCCAGGTGTACACATGCCTGGGTCCTGACTACATGCACACCGGGGTCTGAGCTGCAGGCACACCTGAGGTCAGGCTGCATGCACACCTGGGTTCCGGCAGAATGCACACCTGGGTCCTGCTCGTGCACACAGACACACCTGAGGTCAGGCTATCTACACACCTGAGCTGTGTATAATTGAGTAGGGGCCAAGAAGAAGGCAGTGCAGGCCTGGGGGATGGGGCTACCAAGGCTGTGCAGAACAGCAGTGAAACCCAAAGCTGGTCAAAAGATATGCGTGGAAGTGGGTGTCGGGCATCTCCTCCAAGGAGCGTGCTTCTAAGAGTTGAGACCAAGTTTCCTCTGCAGGTCCATCCCAGCTCATGGCTCCGCAGGGAGTGATATTTAAAAAGGTAGCAGCATCAGCCCATGCGCTCATTTCCAATGCGCAGAAGGAGTCCGCTGCCTCAGCTCAGTGGAATAACTATTGCTTGCTTCACCTGGGGGTGATGTGTCACCTGGACAGAGAGATGTCCCCGGGCCAGTACAGCCAGACAGGGAAGGCACAGAGCGGTTTCCTCGTCCTCCAGTTAGCTGAGGTCAGCACACAAACCCAGCCGGCTTCTCTGCTCATCCCTGTCACTGCCTCTTCCTGACTGGAGCCCACAAAAGGGCCAGCCCTGTGCCTAGCACTGAGGTCAGGACAGGAAGTCCAATGTCACACAGGAGCACACTGACGTTGGGGCGGCTTGGAACAGGAACAGGCCACGTTGCAGTGATTTGAAAGCTGGGGATGGGCAGCAGGAGGGAGGGGGACATGCTGCCCAGGGCACAGCCAGCACAAGCCCATGGGTGTGGCCTGCCCCATGGAGACGTCCAGGCAGGGGCGTGGATGATGAGGAGGGGACACTGCAGACAGAGGTGAGTTTGGGAGATGCCCAGCTGCAGCACCATGTGCTGGAGCCCGGACTTGGTTCTGATATAAAGGCCACCGCGGAGGGTGCCCAGGAGTCTGAGCAGGGGATGGCCCTGAGGATGCCGTCCCTCTGCTGCCTCTCTGCCTGGCTGCTGATTGGGACACAGAGGGCAGGAGTGCAGAGGCAAGGACAGGAGCTGCGTTTTAAACCGTGGAGCCCATGGGAGCAACGCCCCCTGGGTGTGCGGGGTTGGGGAGGCCAGAGCAGGAGCCCCAGGGAGTGCTTGTCAAGCTGGGGAGACAGCCCTGGATGCGTGTTAAAGTTACAAAGGGAAGCGGCGGAATTAAAAGCAGAAACTGCGAACAGCCTTTGGCTGGGAGAGGGTGGGGGTCGGGGGCGACATTTACTCTTCGTTTTAGACTTTCTCATACAATTTGCATATGCATCATCCATAACCACGTGCAGAGGTAGGTAACTTTTTAATTAAAAAGGAAGTGGGGGCAGGGAGTAGCTGGGAAGGTACTCTGGGCCTGGGCCGGCCCCCTCCCAGAACAGATGTCCCTGCCGCCGCTGGAGGAATCACACAGGGACCTGTGACCTTGAGAGCCATGACCTTGAGGTGGGCGGGGGCTGGGCAGCTCTGGAGGTGGAACTGAGGCCCAGCCTGGGAGATGAGATGTCAGCTGAGAAATCTGGGTTCAGGGGCTGGTAAGTGATGGGGCTGGGATTTGAACCCAGGAAGCCAGGTTGTCAGATTTCCCTCCCCATCCTCCACCGCTTCTGTCCAGGGAAGAGGTTGTCCCTTGCTGTCCCCCACCCTGCAGGTGACACTGGCAGTGGGGAAAGGCAGAGGTGCCAGGTCAGTTCCTACTGGCAGGCTCTGTGGTCCTGGCACCAGCTGTGTGCAGGGGTCCCCAGGGCCTAGATTTCGATTCAATTATAAATACTTGAAGACATGGCCGGGAGGGAGGGAGGCAGGTGTCAGCCTGCGTGAGTTGGCCGAGGTGGCCCCGGAGCTCAGAAGTGTTTGCAGAGGCAAATCAGAAGTGAATGGAAACACTGGTTCCTTGTGACAACCCACAGGCACCCGGCCAGGCAGAACAGCAGCTCCCACGGCCTCCTGCCAGGGCCCGGCCCTGCCCACCCCCCAGGATGGGCGACGACCCTCACCCTCAGCCAGTGAGGGCTCCTGACCACCCAGTGATCTACCCTCTGTGCAAGAGAGGTACGATAGATACAAAGTAGATAGAAAGGACTCAAGGAAAATCGTCATTTTATTCTCTCTCGCTCTCTATCTATCATCTATCTATTTATTTTTCTGAGACAGGGTCTCACTGTGTAGTTCAGGCTGGCCTTGAGTTCACTATGTAGCCCAGGCTGGCTTCAAACTTGGGGTGATCCTCCTGCCTCAGCCTCCCAAGTGCTGGGATTACAGGCGTGTGCCACCATGCCTGGCGAAAATTGTCATTTTTAAATTGTGCTTGTAATTAAAACTGCAGCTTCAGGACATAAACCCAGGAAAAATTCTTAAGGGCCTTAAAGACATGAAGCCTGTGACCTGGGCTCCAGGCCCAGGCCTTTCACCTGTCAATCACTCTCCTCCTCCTCAGCGCCATCCTCACTGTTAACTAGACAGCAGGTCTCAGTTTTAAACACAGGTACAGGGTTTGCATTCAAATATAACCCACCATCGCCAAGCATCCCAGCATTCAGTAGGCTGAGGCAGGAAGATTACCATGAGCCCCAGGCCAGCCAGGGACACTCCGCTTTGGGGACCCCCCTGGGCCCTGTCTAGGGACAGAAGGGGATGCTAAAGAAGGTGATCTGGAACCCGGACTGGTGCAGGGTCCCAGGGAGCAGGTGTAGCTCACACGTGTGCCGACCCTGTCATGCTGTCCCAGCCTGCTAAAGATTCCACCCAGGTCTGTGTACCTGCTGTCCCTCACCCTGAAATGCTGTCCCCCTCCCTGAAATGCTGTCCCCAGTTTCAGCAGCAGGTGTCAGCTTAAAATGCCACCCCTGGCTGGAGCTCTCCAGCCAAGGTTAGGAGATTGTTGGTTCCCACTGCGCCCGCTCCTCCCTGCTCGTCTTCCACCTCTGGCCGGGCCCTGTGCTGACTGTGGGTACCCAGGGAGGAGCGAGACGTGGCCTTGTCCTCAGGAGCTGTAGTCTGGGGACAGAGCGAGCAGGGGCGTTGGCCTAGAGGTTGAAGAGGTCCTGGGTCGATGCCTGGGCCGGGTGCTGAGGGGAGGGGTCAGAGTTCAGCAGGAAGAGGAGGGATTGGGGGGCAGACAGAGAATTGGGGTCCAGGATGCACAAGGGCCGGTCAAACAATGCAGTGTGTGTTTAAATTTTTAAAAACATATTAAAGTACACGTATCACTTTTATTTCTTTCTTTTGCCTGACTGCTCTGGCTAATATTTTGAGGGCTACGAGGAACAGGTGTGGTGATAGTGGACATCCTTGTCTTATCCTGATTTTAGAGGGAAAACTTTCAGTTTTTTCCCATTAATATGATGTTGGCAGTAGATGGCTTTTATCAACTTGAGGCAAAGTCCTTCTATACCTATTTTCTTCAGGTTTTTTTTTTTTTTTTTAAGTCATGAATGGATGTTGGATTTTGTCAAAGACTTTTTCTGTGTCTACAAATGGCCAATAAATACATGAAAAAAATGTTGAACATCGCTGGCCATTAGAGAAACGCAAAATGAAACTACTTTGAGGTACCATCTTACTGCAGAAAGAGTGGCTATTATCAAAAAATCTAATAATAACAAATGCTGGTCAGGGAAAAGGTACTCTTCTACATTGTCAGTGGGAATGTAAACTAGTACAACCACTACGAAATCAGTGTGGAGATTCCTCAAAAAACTAAAACTAGAAATTCCATTTGACCCAGCAATCCTGCTACTGGGTGTCTTCCTGGAAGAGTTAAAATTGTCATATTACAGGGGTACATGCATACCCATGTTTACAGCAGCACAATTTATAATAGCTAGCTCTTAGAAACAGAGCATATGTCCATCCACAGATGAACAGATAAGGAAAATGTATTTATATGCAATGGAGTACTATGCTGCCATAAAGAAAGGTAAACTTCAGGCATTTGTAGGTAAATGGATACAATCTGAGACCATAATGTTAAGTGAAATAAGTCCAATACACAAGCTCAAATGTTGCACGCTTTCTCTTATATGAGAAACTCAAAGTATGTATATGCAAATGAGAAATGAATGGAATATAGATAAATAGGAACTGGGGACAGGTTCAGATGGTTCTCCAAATAACCTATTCCATGTTTCAAAAACATTTTAATATATATGCCAATTTGCCTCATTTATACTACTAGTTCCTCTTCATTGGAAAAGAAGTTTTGTGCTAGTATCTGTTTATTTCTTCTTTGTTGGAGAGAATCTTTTTTTGTTTATGTCTGGTACGCTAAGTAACTACTTTGAAAATAACAATACACAGTGTATGAACTATTGTTATTCTCATTATTTTGTTAGGAATTTTTGTTTTATCTTTTTTTCCATAAAATAAAAAAGAAGAAAAAATGTATTACAATAAAGGAGACATTGACATGAATCCCCCTCAAAATCCTCCCCCGCCATCGTCCCTGAAGGAGGGGGAGTGCACTTCTGAGAGTATTTTTATGAAGTGTGATCAAAATTTGGTGACTTGCTGCTGAGTGCGATCTAGGAGAACGGCAGGCCAGGAAGAACACGACAGTGATCTCACCCACCTGATTCACTGGCTCTGGTACCATGTGACTTCTGGCTCCTCCCCAAAGTCAAAATGACCAAGGTCAACATTTTGAATCCATTCAGGACACTGAGGCAGCCAGGACAGAGCAAATAACAACACTTGAGAAAGAGGACTCCAGAGCTGCTGCAGAAAGTGGCAAGGACGATGGGATGAGTGTGTTTGCAGCAAGGGGGAGGATATCGAGGGGGATTCAAGGCAATGTGTCTTTTACTGTAATAAATTGTTTAAAAATTTAAGCATTCGCTGTATTTTTCAATCACATTGCATATCCTTGTGTATCTGCAAAGACAGCTTCAGGAAGCCGTGTGTGGCTGTGAACCCCAAGATAACAAGTGTGGCCCTTCCCTGAGAGTGCGGGGAGCCGAGGAGGTGTGAAGGGTGAGGCAGTGTACAGTGGGCAGGTCAAACAGGATTGCTCATTGCTTTACAGATGCTGTGCTTCTGGGGCCCACAGAGCTGAAGCAACTCACACAAAGTCACACAGCCCAGGCTGATCATGTCCGCAGCCCACCCTCCTACACCCGAGTCCCGCCTCCTGCTAGAGCCCCCAGGGTGACTGGAATCAATGCAGCGCCGATCTGACCACCAGCGCCAACCCGGGCCACAGATGTTTATTACTCTTACTGCTCTAGCGACATCAGCATCTCACCTACATTGTTGCACCAGCCCGGTTAGTCCAGGTTCGCAGGTGACTCAAGGGACCTCCCGAGCTCACACGCTCAGCAAGAGACACCTGCATCCGGGACACCTGGCCAGGTTGTGTCTGCCAGCCACTCACAAAGAGCTGTTGCCATTCCTGAGCCTGTCCGGGGGGCCGGGCCCTCCCTGCACACCATGTCACCCACCCCATTAATGCCACAGTGTAGCTCAGCTGCTGCTCAGCTGACGGACAGCGGCACTTGAAGCTGAAAGAGCCGGTGTCCCTCACCCAAGGTCAAGCAGCTGAGAGACCAGCTCTCCCCAGCCAGGCTGCAAAGCCCCAGCCTCTGCCCTGCATCTGCTGGAGCAGACCCCTCACTGACGGGTGACTCCGTGCAGCTGACCCAGTCGGCTGCTCGGTCCCCTGGGCTCTGCCCACCCGCAAAGCCAGCGCAGCCCCCGGTCCTCAGCTGAGCCAGCTTGAAAGTGCAGAGAGCTCCGTCCAAAGTGACTGGGTGACACCAGATCGCCTCTGGAGCAGAGCCGGGTAATGAGGAGGCACAGTGTGCCCTAATTGCCTCCTGGTCTTTTATCATTTATCGCGCACTTTCACAGACTGTGGGCAAGCTAATTGGCAGCCGGCGTTGAGCTTGCAAGGAGCAGCTCAGCCCTTTAAGTGACTGATCTTGGAGAGCTCAGAGGCTGGGAGTCTTGTGTGGAGGAGCTCCGCGCCCGGCCTGAGGACACAGAGAGTGGCGAGGCACACAGGCGAGAGGTGGGAAAGGATTCCGGACACCTGCGCTCCTCGCTGGAAACCACAAGCTCGACTTTGCAATCAATTGGCCTGGTTGGCCGGGGTGTGGATGCTGACCCCAGTGGGGACATGGAGGGGACCATACAGCCTGGGTGCCTCTGTCCCCCGCCCCTTGCATACTTCTTGTACCTGCTGCCTCTGTCCATCCCATGGTGACAGTTTTCTCCCTTCTCTGCCCATTTCCGGGATGGTCTACACTGGCAAAGCTGAGGAGTTGCTCTTGACAGCACACGCTTTCCCCGCTGACTCTGAGCCCTGTCTATCTCAGCAAATCCCCCCAGTTCTGGATCTCGGGAATCCAGGAAGCAGCTGGCCCCACGGCTCTCCCTGGAGGATGGAGAGGCAGAGAGGTGACAGCGCAGGAGACATCGTCCCTCCCATCGGGACGCAGTTTTGTCGTGTCACGACACCCACAATTCCTCTGTGTTAGGGTGCAGCTGACTCCCCAGAAGCCCTGCCTGGTGGTGGAGAAGGACAGTTACGGCAGGGGCTCTGTGCTCCGGACATCTGTGCGGGGCCACGGGGGCAGGGGAGGCAGGAAGGTTGACGGAGGCGTTGATGTTGGATGAGGGAGGAGAGGCTCACCAGGGTGACAGGTACCCTCCGGACAAAGGGAGCCACAAGGATCCAAGGGCAGCAACAAGGACAAGGCCACAGGAGCAGGGGGTGGGACAGGAGGGAAGGGTGTTCCTGGTGGTGGGAACAGCAAGTACAGAGGTCACAGAATGGAAAGAGCCCCAGCCGCCGGGGTCCTGCGGGGCTAAGGCGGTCAGCAACCGCCTGTGTGTCCCAGGTCCCAGGCAGAACCAGGCATGGGTGGCAGTGGGAGGCGTGAACAGCCTCTGGCCCCGGCGTGGCCTCAGCATCATGCTGTGTGGCAAGCGCAGCGGCCGGGATGATGGGGCTCCAGGCCCGCAGGCTCTTACGCTCCCCCAGGGATACACCGTCCTGTGGGGACACAGCCTCTCTTGGGTCCGGCCCCGAGGTGAGCGCGGGGACTGGGTGCAGGCTGCAGCTCAGCAAGCGCTTTCTGCTCCAGCCACTGCCCCCCATTCAGGGGTGGGCAAGGCCCCCTCCCTCTGGAAGGGCCAAGCGGAGCCATGTCGGGGAACAGCGGCTGGGGCCCCACCCCTGGCAAAGGAGTCACCGTGTCCAGGACGCCGTGGTCACTCTAATGCCCACACTGCCTGCAGGTCTGGCCTTGGAACCCAGTGAATTAGCCTCTCCGGCTGGCTCTGTGCAGAGAAGACAAAGTGGGCTGAGGCTGCGGGGGTGACCAGAGCAGGGAACAGGGACATCAGGGTCAGTGGGACCAGAGGGTCCCAGCTGGGGACCTGTGGCTGCTCCCCGCCTGTGCAGTGAAGGACGAGGACAAAGACCCAGGCCGGGGCCGGGCAGCTGAGTGCAAAGCCCAGCAATGCTCCACACGGCAGGTGACTAGGAACTGTCCCCTGAGCCCCTGAGCCTCGATGTCCCCTTAGATGACGGGGAACCTGTGCCTTAGAGCAGGCTGAGAGGAGCCCGTGGAGGCTGAAGTCACAGCACCCCATGACCCTGAGGAGAAGCAGTGGGCAGCATAAAGCGTCCCCGCCCAGGTCGGTGCAGGGAGAGCAGCAGCAGAGAGGAACCCATTAACTCAAGTTGGTGGCTGTTCTACATGTTTGAGAGAGAGAATGAGAAAATACCCCACTTCTCCACATTTCAAATTAAGAACAGAAAACATCCAATCCGCTGGAATTGCCGGAGAGGACACTCAAGCTTTATTTCAGGGCCACTCAGGCTGAGAGGAGAGGAGGCGACAAGGGGAGAGAGGGCAGGAGGGAAGGAGCAGCAGGTGGCGAGCGGCATAGGGAGACCTGGAGAGCAGAGACACCCGGAGGCCCACTCTGGCCCCAGGGCTGGTGGTCCTGTCACCTGGGCCCCTGGCATGGCCCAGGGCAGGGCTAGAGGAGGGGGTGCAGCAAGGCAGCCCCTGGCCGCCGTGGGCCGGGTTGGGTAGGACGTGTGCCCGCCCTGGGCCAGGAGGCCTTCCCGGAAGAGAGAGCTCGGCCAGGGGCTACCCGACTGTGTCCCGTTCCTCATCCTCCTCCACGCTGAGCCGCCCTTACATGAGAGGTCACTTGAAAGCCCGCCCAAGGCAACTCAAACCCCACAAGGCAGTCGCCTGCCTCAGGGGTGGCATCTAACCCCTCAAGGCCCAGAGGAGGCCAAATGGGACTCATCAGGGCCCAGGCCTGGGGAGGCTGCCGAGGGCCCCGACCCCCAGCCCCGGGGCTCTCTGAGTGCTTTCGGCAGAGAGCGCCCTGTCCTCATGTGCCTAGGCGAGGTGGGGGCTGTCATCACCACAAAAGCAGGTCAGAGAACCAGAACTGGGGCACCCAGAGGGGATGCCGCGACCACCCAGCCCTCGTGGCCGATGAGCAGCAGAGCCAGGCCCGCACCAGGCCATCAGCACACACGCTGTCCGTGCATCCAGCCGTGCTCAGCAGCGAGCCCCTCCACCGCAGGCCGGGAAATCACTCACACCCCGGATGCTGGGCCCACAGCTACGGAGCCGCATTTCCCACCCCAGCTTCCATGGTGTCCCTTTTGCAAATTCACCATTGATCTGTAGGTGGCTCAGTTCTTCCCAGCCAGAGCTGACGCTGAGGGGCCTGGGCCCTGCATAACTACAGTGCGGAAACGGGTCCCAGTCCCCGGCGCCAGTAGTCACAGTGGCTCCCACGTCCCTGGTGCTCAGGTCGACTATGTGGCCCAGGCTTGCAGGTAACACTGGATGTCACTGGGTCCCTGTTTATCGTTATGGCCACAGAGTGGGGTGGCCAAACTCCCTGTTCTCTCTCCTTCCCTGCTGTGGACCCCCTGGGGGCCTTCCTTACTCCCCTCTCACCCAGCATCCCCCATGGGCACAGTGTCCCCGCACTGCCACTCCTACCACGTTCTCTGATTCTTCCATCCCTCCTGGAGCATTGGCCAAGCAGGGCTTGTCAACCCATTTCCCAGATGGATAAACTGAGGGTCGTGGAGGCTGAGGGATGTGCCTGAGGCACAGGGCTCCAGGACTGGGGTGTGGTTCTGGACCAACGGGCCCTCAGGAAGGGGTGCATTGGAGGAGGAGACCAAGCCTCTACACAAATGATTCTGTACAGGTTCTGTCTTAAATGTCTGCTGTCCGCTCAGGGTGTGGAGTTCATGGGAGACAAGGGAGTGTTTAACTGGGGAAAATGACCCTGGCCCCTTCGGAGCCGCGCGGGCTGGTATTTAAACTCCTTGTAGCTTAAGGGCACTGGGCTACCGATTTTTTATCGTGTGAATTTGCATGAACCAGAGCATTTGCGAGTGACCTTTAAACTACCAGCCACTTCCACGGCCACCAGCTGGGTAATTCTCCAGAGCTGCCACGTCCCCGGGCTCTCGGCTATGGATTATTAAAGAGCGGGACAACGCTAATCCAAGTAATGAGATCAGAGGTTCCCAGCTGCCACTTCATTTAGAGCTGGTGCTGAGCACCTACGGGGGCTCTGAGAAGCAACTCTGGCGAGAGGACCCACCTGCCCTTAGGGTCCTGGGGCTGCCCACCCCGCGACGTCCAGACCCAGAGCAGGATGACTGGACTGACTGCGGCACAGACTTCTGCCTCCAGGCCTTTGCCCAGGCAGTGCCACTTGCAGGATGCCCTCCTCTTGCTCCTCTGCCCGCTGACGGCCTTCCATCTGCTCTGTGGTTGAGCCACCTCCCTGGGAACTCTCCAGTCCCCCCAGTGGCACTCAGGGCTCCCCTTTCCATCCCTCCTCTTGGAGCTCCACACTGGGAGGAATGTTATTATCCAGTGCCAATGCACCACCCCCACCCCGTGACCCTGAACTTGACTTTGTCTCTTCTCTTATGCTTCCACCAAGAGAGTCACAGGCCCATAACTAGTCCCCAGTCAGGAACCCAGTAAAGCAGAAGCCATGGAGCCCAGCCACCCCCAGCCAGACAGCCAAACCCCACCACTCCACAGCCCCAGGAGTAGGAGAAATCCATGTGTTTGGCAGCACTGGGGGATGCTTGTCACACAGCACTGTGACAGTAAGAGCTGACCAATGCACCGACTCAGAGGAAGGGTTGCCCCTCTCCCCGAGGGGCAGCTGAGCTGGATGAAATGGCTCACAGTTTCAGCCCATGGTCAACTGGCTCAAATGCAGAAGCAACATGGTGGAAGGGTCTGCCGGGGAGGAGAGCTACTCATGACTTGGTAGGCAGGAAGCAGAGAGAGACAAGGAGCAAGGGAGGGAGCTGTGCCCTTCCAGACACAGCCCCAGCAACCTGCCTCTTCTGACCAGGCCCTACCTCCTCAATGGTCAGCCTCAAACTCATCAGTGAATCCACTGCTGAGCACACAGCCCAAGAGCCGTCACCTTCCCAAAGCCCCGCCCTTCATCGGAGGGAGGCCACTCACGCGCTGTGGACCAAATCCATGTGCTGTGGTGTCCGTCAGGACCCCGTGGGCTGAGGCAGCAGCAGGAGGAGTGGTCGTGGACACTGTCCCCTCCATCCTGGTCACATGGGGTGGGTACAGCAGCAGCAATGGGGAGGCGGTGCCCATGAGAGGATCGCTGCAGGTCACCCGACCTTGGCGTGTGTGTACGTGCGCGTACGTGCGCATGCGTGTGCACGTGTGAGTTTGGATTTGACAAATGTTGTGGCCTACAGTGTGCCAGGCTCCATGCTGGGAAGCACTGGTCCTGAGACATAGTCAGAAGACAGACTGTGACATACAAAGTGTCCCCTCCCCGGGTCCTGCCCTGTGCTGTCTCCTGCTTCTGGTTCAAGAGCTATTCATTCCCCAGCAGCCCTGGGACCAGGAAGGGACTGTCTTAGGCACTTTCCTGTTCTGGGACACAATACCTGACACCCAGAAACTTCAAGGAGGAGGGGTTTACTTTGGCTTACACTTCTGTCCACTCGGTTGGGTCCCAGATAGGAGGGTATCACAGAGGAGAGCTGCTCATGGCGGGGCAGACAGGAAACACGGGGTCAAGGGAGGAGCCAGGACAGAGATGTGACCTTCCAGGCCACGCTCGCAGCGACTGCCTCTTCCGCCAGGCCCCGCCTCCTCTCAACAAGTCACCCATGATCCAGTCATCTTGCAAAGGCCCTGCCTGTGATCACATGAGGGGACATCTAGATAGAAATCACAACGGGAACCTCACTCCACTCTATTGACAAGAAGACCAAGTCGAGGGGCCAAGGGCTTTGCCCAGATCTGCCCAACTGGAAGCCCTGGCATCAGGATGAAGCCCAAGTTAGAATTTCAGCTCAGTGATGACAGTGCCTGGCCTTAGTGACACAGGCCACGTGAAGGGCTGGAAACTGTACTGCAGCTGGAAGTGGGCAGATTTGGAGGACAGTGAGCGCTGAGCAGGGCTCCTGGGGACAAGGACAACATGGACACCTGGCACAAGGGTCTTGGGTGCTGTTTGCAGGGACCGCGAGTCCCAGGCCCAGAGCAGACCACCCAGCGGGTCTCCACCACCCACCAAGCGGCTCTCCTCACAGGCCCAAGCTCCCTCGGCAGCTGCACCCTGGGCCAAACGCTCCCCAAGGGCCCCTGGCACCGGCGCTCTGGCCTCACCAGCCTGACTGTAGAAGCTGGCCATGCCACCCACCAGCTGGCCCGCAGGCTGCGAAGAATCTATCACACCCAATCCGGCTCCCTACAGCACACCTCTGCTGCCTGCCCCCAATGCAAGGCCTTTCCCAACGCCCTGAGGCCACCCACAGCGCCTCTCCTATGATGGCCGGGGTGGTGGTGGTGACACAGGCCAGCAGGGCCCCTGCAGAGCCCATGGCTCTAATCACTGCATGTAGGTGATGATGCCGGCCAGGGATTCCATACAGAGGAAAAAGTCAGATCGACACCCTTCCTTCAAGCACCAGGGAGCAAAGGGGCCCCAGCTCCATGACAGGTCCCCTCACTTTAATTGGGGCCTGCCTGTGATCACATGAGGCTTTGAGGACCCACCGAACCAGGTCCTTCCTGTAAACCTGAAGCCTGACCCGGACTCAGGGAGCTCGGCACCCATGCAGGGAACTCCTCCTCCCCCAGGAAGTCATCCCGCGCTGGTCCTCCCGGAAGGCCCTCACCCATGGCCAGTGGGACAGAACCCGGTGGTGCCTCTCCTGCTCCCAACCACAGTCGAGCAGGATGGGGACATCTTTCTCTTCTCAAAGGCACCAGCTTCTGCAACCCAGCAGCACACCAATTCCAAAACTTCTGGGGCTGGCATCTACCGAGGCCGAGGGGACACGGATGTTTGGGTGGTAGCTGAGAGTATTGGAAGAGCCGAAGAGCTGACTGCCCCTGCCAGGCAGAAGTGGCACGA
This sequence comes from Erethizon dorsatum, assembly GCA_028451465.1. NCBI lineage: Eukaryota > Metazoa > Chordata > Mammalia > Rodentia > Erethizontidae > Erethizon > Erethizon dorsatum. The sequence goes on along the minus strand of CM051831.1, from coordinate 4,719,332 downwards.
GGACCCCTCCCAAGGAGACTGATGCTCCAGTTGGGATCCTGGGAGTTGCAGGAGGGTGGAAGCCACACGGAAAGTTGCTCCTGCCTCCCCCGGAGCCCCATCCCCCCACAGGCCACAGCCATCTCTTGCCCACGGCAGTAGCCCCTTACCTGTGCCCAAGGCTGGTCACTGTCCAGGGGGAGGGGAAGCTGGCATGGGGAGGCCGCTCCAGGAGCCCAGGCTGCTGTCCCTGCTCAGGCACAGCCCCTGCCACGCTCCGGGCAGCCTGTTCCCGGCTAGGGCATGTGTGTGTGTGCGCCTGCAGGGACTGGGTGCCTCCGGGGGCCAGGGTCAAATATTCCTGGCTGCCACCTGCCACCAGCCCATCCCAGGGGCCAGCTGCTCACGACAGGGGCGCCGAGGCCAGGCCGGGGCCGCCGTCATCTGCCACAGTCAGGCGTCTGCAGCTCTCCAGGCTCCTGCTGGCAGCCCAGGCTCAGGCAAGCAGGTTATTTTTAGAGCCCAGCCCTTCCCCAGACTCCAGGATCCCAGCTGAGATCTCCAGCGGCCCCAAGTAGCCCATTCCTGGGCCGAGCTGTCGCTTCCTGGGAATGTTCTAGAAGAGAGGAGCAGGCCAGGAAGGGACAGAGTCTTCTGGCTTCTCATGTGAGAACACAGGGCAGACTGGGGTCTCCACGGCTCCTATGGCAAGGACAGCAATGACCTCAGCAGCCTGGCCTGGCCTCAGCACAGGCAGGGCATCTCCTCTCTGGGAGCCTCGGTCTCCTCATCTGCAAGATGACAGAGGACAGGTGGTCACCTGTCCAGAGCAGGGCTGGGACCCGAGACCACCTGGGAGCCAAGATCAGGCACCACAGCCGCTCTGCTTTTCCCCACTGGGGTGGCACAAGGCACCGTGTAACCCCCATGCCTACTCCTTACATAAGAAGCTCACAAATACTCAGTAAGCCAGGGACAGATGCCATGCCCAAATGCACGCTAGTGGGAACACACCCATTTCAAAGGTGGGAGTCTGAGGTCCAGAAGAGTTAGAGGGCTTCCCAGGGCCCCTGCCAGCTTGGGGCAGCAGGACATGTCTCCAAGCTCATGTGTGCCCCCTCCCCATCCCACCTGGCCTGCCTGGTGCCCCTGGCACATTTCCCTTGGTGATATGAGCATGGCTCATGGTCCCTCCACATCTGCAGCCTCCCCCATGACCGTAAAACCAAGCAGCAAGTCCCTGCCTGCCGTGAGCGATGGGCTTGCTGTGGTGACAAAGGGGACAGCTCCAGATGCGCTGAGACTGCCTGTGTTTGCTCGTCTGCGTTGGCCAAGCTCCCAGGAAAGACATTTGCTCATCTTTGCTGTGCATTTGCTCAGTGTCCCCCAGGAAGAGAAAAACTCGGCCCCACTGGCCCAACCTCTATGCAGAAAGTGTGGAGACAACTGTGCCCCTGTGGGCACCTGCATCTGAGCACCATCCCGCTGCCCACCTGGCGGAGCCACCCAGCAGCTGGAGGTTGGACGGAGCATCACTGTGGTTGCCATGGTGACCAGCCCTGTGAGTCGGGGAGAGCCCTCTGCAACAAGGGACAAAGGTAGAGTGGGGTCAGGAGGAGTGGAGCGCAGGGACCAGACAGAGGAGAGAGCGGACACTTTCCTCTAAAAAGCATTTGGTGTTATTTTCTGAATTCTTGAACTTTTTTTTTCCTTCTGAATTAGATAAGAGTTTATTCTTTCCATGGTGCAAAGTTAGGAAACCACACAGACAAAATGCAGAGGAAAAGTGTCCCGGCACCCGAGGCCTTTGTCAACCGCGGCTGAGACTCAGCGATTTCATCCTTTTTCCTATATCCAGCTATAAATATACATCCCAGACAACATGGAAACGTTCTATATTTACAGGCTCTAATCTACTTTACTCACTGCCATCATTTCCCCAGGATTCAAAGTGCTTCTCTAAAACAGTTGGAACTGGCGGCATAGGGTGACTTCACGTGGCAGCCACCATTCATGTAGCTCTGTCTCAGGGGCCCAATGCCCGGGTCCCATGACCGGCTTCGGGAGCCTGGGTGCCCCGCATCCCACATCAGGGTCCTCCCTGCTGGGGCCAGAGTTAGCCAAGTCACACAGGCGTGAAAGTCCTCCTGGAGCTGGAGGCTGTGAGAGACCTGACGAGGTGACCTACTCAAGGATGAATGAGAGGTGGGGGGGTGTTGGTAAGGCGAAGATGAGCCCCCTCCCATCACCGTGCAGTTCTGCAGGACAGGCCCACAGGGCCCACAGCCTGGGGTGCACAGTCCAGGTTGAGGAGGGAGAGCTAAGAGGTCCTCCTGCTTCCAAGCCCCTCGGAGGCTATGGGAAACCCTGGGTGCACGATGTTTGCCTCCATGTGGGAAGAGGCTCCCAGCTGCACCCCCGGATGTCTTGGTGGTGCCGCTGCCATGTCACTGCACCCAGGCAACCAGCCCCTTTTTCCCAGGAGGGGAGCTTGGGAGCTTGGGATTCCTGGTGCCCAGCCCTCCAGGATCTGAGGTCAGGCAGCACCCAAGTGCAGAGGATGTGTGTGGCTTGGGAGGCTAAGGCAGGCTACAGGATGGGGCTGGAATTAGACCCGCAGAGGGGGGCCAGCTGCCACCCCATTACCACCTCCTCTCCGCACTGGAGCAGGGAGGTCCTGGGTTGGAGCCCTGGGGCCGTCCAGTCTCAGAGCCGAGGGCCACAGACAGGCATTGGGTCCTGGTTGGGTGGGGCAGCCTGGCGGACCCTGCAACTCACAGAACGCAGAGCAGGGTGTACAGGAGTGGCCTGCACAGTGGGGTCGCTCTGGGCCTTGCCCTACTCAGCTCACAGCAGAGACCCCCTAATTCAGCCGGAGCCCTGTGGTCCAGGAATGCACTCCAGGTGGACACCCCAGAGTCCTGCAGTTCAGCGCCCCATTGAACAGATGGAGAACTGAGGCCTGAAGCAGACAAGGCCCCACCTGTGGTCACACGGTGTTTCATGGACTACTGTCCCATCCTGTGCTTCTCAAGGGCCAGCTCCCACCTCCCGTGGCTCCCACTCCCCGTGGTTCCCACTTCCTGTGACCTCTTACACAGCCCATCCTGATGAAAGCTCCATGTGAACTTTAAATGTGTCTTTGCGATTGTTAGGTAGGGCATTTTATAAATACCGATTAGATCAAACGTGTGCTGTTCAAATATTCTATAACCTAACTGATATATTTCTTGCTTACAGAGGAGTTCTTAAATTTCCAGCTTTATTTTTTGATCTATTTTTCCCTTTGCTTTTGTCAATGTTTGCTTAGTATATTTTAATACTCTGTTATTTGAGGCACACATATTTAGATAGATTTACTTAACACATCGACTATTTTATCATTTATCTCTTGTGATTTTTTGTTCGTTTGCTTTAAAGTCCATTCTGTTTGTTCTTAATAAAACCACACCAGACTCCTTTCATCCATATTTGCATATTGTATCTTTTGCAAGCCTTTGCTTTTGACCTTTTTATTTTGAAACCAATCTTTTGTAGTTGGCCTATAATTGAGACATGATTTGCACCCAGTGCAGTAATCTTTGCTGTTTGATTTAGAGGTTTAATTCATTTATATTTAATGCAACGGTCGATGTGATTGGGTTTACATCTACCACTTTGCTATTCATTTTTCATTTGTTGCTCCGATTTTTGATTGTCCATCGCTCCCCTTTGCCTTCTTTTGGGTCAATCGGATACTTTTTTGTTACCTTTTATTTCTGCTACTGGATTCTTAACTACATTTTTGTCGTAAGGTTTCCCTTCATTTCATTTGGCCTGTCCAGTAAGCTGTCTTGTCTGTGAAGTTAGAAAGAAAACACTGTTCTCTGTACCTACCCATTTTTTGGCCTTCTCTGGTTCTTATCATGCCTCCTCTATCTCCAAGAGGGGCCCCAAAGGACAGCCTTTAGCATTTAAGAACTATAATTCTGCTGCAGTTAAGTTTTCTATGTATTCAACTGTCTCTTTATTTAACTCTTGTTTTAAAAGATTACTCTTACTGATTATAGAATTCCAGCTTGACAGTTTTTTTTTTTTTTAAACTAACACATCCATCATGAATATTCTTCTATTTCCTGGATGTAATGTGACTTGTTTTCTCTGGCTCGTTCTGTGGTTTTTCTCTTTACATTTGGCTTTCAGCAGCTTGAATATGATGTGACCATGGGTAGCTTTTCTTTATCGTCACATATATCCTGCTTAATTTTATAGTTTCATGGGTGTTGTTCATCAAATTAATGTTCAGCCCTTACTTCTGTGAAGATTTTCCTTCTCCAGTATAAGTCTTCATGATGCCAATTACACATTTGTCCTACAATTTGGTATCATCCTACAGGTCTCCATTCATTTTTTTGAAAATAATTGTAAAAATTTTCAACAGTTTTATTTATTTATTATTATTTTTTTTGTGTGTGTGTGTGGGTACTGGGGGTTGACCTCAGGACCTTACGCGCCAGCAGGCGCCTGTGCCGCTGAGCAATATCACCGGCCCTTTTTTCGTATGTGGGTTCCAGGAGTCGAACTCAGGATGTCGCGCTTGCCAGGCAGGTGCTTATGATGCTGAGCCATCTCACCGGCCCATCAACGGTTTTAGATTTGTGGAATTATTCCAAAGACAGTGTAGAGAGTTAACGCACATCTCACACCCATTTTCCTTCATTATTAATAGCTTATATTAGCAGGGCACATTATCCCTATTAATAAAGATTTCCAAATTTTGTTAACTAAAGCCCATATTTTATTCAGATTCCCTATGTCCCTTTTCTGTTCCAACATCCCTCCGGGATACCATATTATAATCAGTGGTTAAGTTTTCTTAGACTTTTTCTTGGTTGTGAGAGCTTTCAGGTAGTTGGCCAAATGCTTAATTGGAATTTTTAAAAGGTTTCTCCCATGATTAGACTGGCGGTGTGGATTTTGAGGAAGAAGACCACAAGGGGACGGGTGCTTCTCTTCGCATAATACCAAGGACACGTGGCTGTTAATGTGACCTTGATCACCCGGCGTTTGTCCGCTTCCTCCCGTCCCTCCACACTGCACTCTCCGGAGGGAAGCTGCTCGGTACCTCCCACACTGAGGGAGACAGGAGTGAGGCTGCACCTCTCTAACTGCAGAGCATCTACATCAATTATTTGAAGATCTTCTGCATGGGAGATTGGCATTTCCTCCCCATTTATTTGTTCATTCAATCAGTTCTTTATATCCAGATGGACTCATGAGCTTTTATTTTACACTTGGGTTATAGTCAGATATCCAACGCTACTTTACTTAAGCTGCGTTCCTATGATGCCACCCTTGGCCAGCTCCTTAATGGTCTCTAACTTCCTGGCACTACAAGATATCCCAGGCTTATCTTGTATATTTCCTGCCTTGTCCTGGAATCAGCGTTTAGCCAAAGTTCCCTGATTCCTTCACCTGATTATTAGAAACTCAGGTACAGCCAGGTGTGGTGACACATGCCCATAATTCCAGCTACATGGGAGGCTGAAGCTGGAAGCTCGCAAGTTCAAGGCCAGCTCAGACAACTTAGTAAGAGCCTGTTTCAAAATTTAAAGAGAAAAAGAAACTCAGATTTCGGTGTTTGGTGTGCTGATTTCTACAGGATATTAATGGCCCGTGGCCCTGCCTGCTGGCACAGCAGAGGTGTCTGTGCGTGCGCTAACCCACGTGTAACACTTCTGTGTTCCTCTTTCAATAGGCAGCGTCCGTATCTATATTAACCTAAACATGACTGCATCCTGAGCTCTCCGACTCTGGTCCATTACTCCGTGGATCACTGGAGCCCCTCCCCACGTTTGTCTGTAACCTCACGGGACAACAGTAGGAAGTCTGGCTCCTGCCACCATCCATTTAATAACCATTCAATTCCAGTGGCCCTGGGCAGTGGCGTCCAACTGTCAGCCCACGTCCAGCGGGAGACAGCTTTACAAACAAGAGCACGGCACATATGTTTCCTGTGCCTTTAGTCACATTTACTCATTTCTGAAGTCACTTAGGCCACGCCATGCTTGGATCCTCTTCAGCGAGACCGTTGCACACATCTCTAACACAGTTAAGTTCTTTTGTCACATTCAGCGTCCCGTTCTGGGATCCCACAACCTCTCCCGTAGTTTTTAAAAATTTGCATGTCACAGTTTACTCTGTGTTGTTAAGTTCAGTGCATTTTGGCAAATCCTTAGTATCTTTTATTTACCATTACAGTGTCACACAGAATAGTTGCACCTCCCCAAGAAACACCCCATTTATCCCCCTTCACCCTAAATGCCAAACCCCTGTCAATCACAGATCTGTGTAAGACTTCTGTCGGTTTTGGGTTTTCCAGAGTGTCAGAATGTCCAGAATGTAAGCAGAATCATACAGTAAGAATTTTTTTTTTTCAAATTGGCGTCTTTTGCTTAGCAATGTGCTCTTAAGATTCATCCATGTCTTTTCACAACTTGACAGCTCATCGCTTTTTGTCACTGAAAGCTACTCCGTGGTTAGGATGTGCTATAGCTTATTCACCTACTCTTTCCAGCTTTTGACAACTATGGAGAATGATACCATAAATAGTTGCATGCAGGTTTTTCTGTAGCCACAAGCTTTCAAATCAGCTGGCTGTACACCCAGCAGAGCACTTGCTGACTTGTATGGCAAGCTTATGTTTGGCTTTGAAAGGAGCTGCCAGACCGCCTTCCAGAGCGGCTGTATCGTTTTGTGTTCCCAGCAGTGAAGGCAAACTCCTTTTGCTCTGTATCCTTGCCAGAGCAAGGTGTTATATTTAAAACTCATCACCAAGCCCAGGATCATGTATATTTTCTATGCTTTCTTCAAGAAGTTTTATATTTTTCTGTTTTCCATGTAGGTCTCTGATCTATTTAAAGTTAATTATTGTATAAGGTCTAAAGTTTGTGTCTAAGTTATTCCTCCTCCTCACTCTCTTTCTCCTCATCCTCCCCTCTACTCTTTCTTTTTCCTCTTCCATATATCCATGCTGCTTATGCACTATGCACGGGGCACAGATTATTCTAGAACTGTTGTGGAAAGAGTATGCTTTCTCCGCCCTGTTTATTTTTCCTATTTTTAAATTTGGATAACTTTTATTGATGAGTTTCTAAAGTCTCTATCTTTTTTCCCTGACATTCCCAATATACTGTGAAACCCATCCCATAGATTTTTCATTGCAGTTATTGTACTTTTTAATTCTTGGATTTTGCATGTGAGCTTTTCATTATTTCTGAGATTTCATACTTGTGTGCTTATTCCCACAAGGTTGTTTAATTTCTTGAAGATGCTTTTCCTTTCATTCTTTGGACATATTTAAGGTGACTATTTCTAAGGATCACAAGCTTGCACTGCCATTGGCCACTGCCTGCAAGGAGTTACTTTGTGTATTTGGTTCAATTTTATAATTGTTGACTGTGGAGGGCAAATCTAGTTCCACTTACCCTGTCCATGCAAGTCCCAGTGACTCTGTCCTCCTCATGTAGCCAATCCCTGGCCTCCAGTTACACTCACAATAACATTGAAATCCTTTATTTAGCCCACAGGGCTCTACAAGTCTGACCCTGACTTGTGTCTCAGGTTCCACCTTTCACTCTCCACTTCATTCACTCTACCCGCAGGTGCCTCTCTTGTCCCTCGAATCTTCATGCTCTTTCCAACCTTGCACTTGTCCCTCTGCCAAAATCTTCTGGCCCTGGATCTCTGCCTGGCTGGTTCCCACCTGCTACTCAGGCCTCAGCTCAAAATCCCATCTCTTCAGGGAGCATCCCTGCACCCACTATGGAAGTCAGCACTCCTGTTTGCAGGTTTGCTTGTTTATTCCCCGTCACCCTACAGGGAGCAGGAGCAGGTCTGTCTTCTTGTGGCCCCTGGGGCGGCGCACAGGGCCTAGGTGCACACTTGACCTTTGGAAAGAACAGTCCTGCACTGCATAGCGACGTTTCAGCCCGTGACAGACAGCACGTGCAACAGTGGTCCTAGAAGGCGATAACGGAGCTGAAAGATCCTTGTTGCCTAGCAACATCACAGCCATCGCAATGTCATAGCGCTATACATCCCACACGTCTGTGACGGTGCTGAGGTAAACAAACCTACGGCACAGCCAGCCGTATAAATGTACAGCACATGTAACTATGTGCGGTGTGTAGTACTTGATAACAAAAATAAATGACTATGATTCTGGTCTATATATTCACTGCGCTAGACTTTTTGCCATTATTTCAGCATGTGCTCCGACTTAAAAGCAAGTTGAAGCTGGGCATGGTGGTACGGCTACTTGAGAGGCTGAGGCAAGGGGTTCACAAGGTCGAGGCCAGCCTGGGCAACTTAGCATGACCCCATCTCAAAATAAAACAAATAAAAAGGGCTTGGAGGGTAGCTCAGTGGTACAGCACTTGCCTCTCATGTGAGATGCCCTGGGGTTCAATCTCCAATACCAGAAAGAAGGAAGGGAGGAAAGAAGGAGAAGGAGGTCGGAAAGAGGAAGAAAGAAAGATGGCTGTGAACAGCTTGCCGAGTTCCCCGGCAGCAGCCTCATCCATTCGAGTTTACCGCGTCCCTGGATGGCATCAGGAGGCCCCAGGAACCGATGGCCCTCTGCCACCTAGGCTTGTGTAGTGCTCTCTGGGATGTCCCCGCGATGAGTTTGCCTAATGACACCTGTCTCCAAATGTGGCCCATTGTCCTGGCTGAATCCTCCGTGCCTCTCCCTGCTGAGCCCCCAAGGCTGTGGTAAGGGTTTCGTTTTCCTGGGCAGCTCTGTAGGAATCTACTGTTCCCTGTGCCGTCTGCCACACTGCCTCCTTCCATCGCAGCCTCCCATCCTCCTTTCTCCTCCAGGTTGAACCACGCCCTTCCCTGATGGGGCCGTGTCTATCAGCAGCCCGCCGCCCTGGACAGAGGAACCAGCAGGTGGTCCTGGGAACCAGGCCTGTCACATGGGAAAATGGACAGCAGGAAGCAGGGCCCAGGCTGGGAGCTGGATATGCATCACCCCATCCCCGGGGCCATAGGCTGGGAGCCCAGGTGGGCATTGAGTCCCCACAGCCACTATATAGGTACAGCCTGGAGGAAGGGACAGGGAAGTGGGGACCAGGGATCATCAGCCTTGGCTGCACAGGAAATCTATGGGGAGCATTAAAATACACGGTGCCAGAGCCCACCCCCACCCAGGCGTGCACCTGCAGTCCCTAGGAGTGACCCAGCATCCGCTAAGTGACACAGAGCTTTTTGATGGACTCCTCCCAGGGTTGAGAGGCTGTGCCTGGAGCCCTGCAAGAGCATTCCACAGCCCCTGCTGTGGGTGGTTTCCTCTCCCCGGGGCCACCAGGCTCCCGGGTCCCAGGAGGTGGCAGGATTTGTGCCTGGTGGAGTTGCTCCGCCTCGCAGGCCTAATTGACTGTTTATGCTCCCTAAATGGAGAGTGGCAGCTTTCTTCCGCCACTGCCGCCCTAATTGATGTTTGTTTTCCTCTCTTCCCAGAGGCAGTCAGGAAATAGGAAATCTGGGCTGTTAAGCTTGATCTCTAAGACTCTCTGGATGGAGTGGGAAGGCTCTGGGCCATGCTGGCTCTCTCCACCCCACCCCATTCTCCTCTGCGGGCGACCCAGCTTGCAGGGGGAAGGTCTGCATGCTCGGGTACTCAGGACTGGCCCATGGAAACTGCCCACCCTCAAAAAATATACCTGCTCCTCCTTCAAGATGGAAATGTGTCCCCTGAAAGCCATTCTCTAGAATGCTCTAGAGGTCAGCTGCTGCTGTGATGACCCTCTAGGGCCCAGAGCCTGGGAAGAGTGGGAAGCAGTGGGTGGCACTGAGACTGAGGTGGCTGCCATCTCTCTGACCTTGGTTTCTCCTAATGATGGTGGTGAGGACGATGGTGATAGTGATGGTGATGAAGGTGACAATGGTAATGAGGATGTAGAGAATGGTATGATGGTGATGATGATTAGGAGAGTAATGATGGCAACGATGGTGATCATGATAGTGATGGTGATGGTGACAATGACGATGGTGGTGGTGATGGTCGTAGTGATGATGGTGATTATGACAATGTCAATGATGGTGGTGGTGATGTTGAGGACGATGATGGTGATGATGGTGATGATGGTGGTGGTGGTGATGGTGGTAGTGATGATGGTGATGTTGAGGATGATGATGGTGATGTTGAGGATGATGATGGGGAGGAGGTTGAAGATGATGGTGATGTTGAGGATGATAATGATAATGATGGTGATGATGATGGCGATGACAGCAATTGTGATGGTGGTGGTGGTGATGACTATGGTAATGGTAATGATAGTGATTATGGGGATGATGATGGTTTTGGTGGTGACAGTGATGATGACAGTGAGAATGATGACAGTGAGGCTAATGATGGTGGTAGTGATGGACGATGGTGATATTGATGGTCATCTCATAGGGCATTGAGGGGAGTGAGTGAGAAAAGGTGAACAGATGCTTACTGTCAGATGGACTAAGACAGCTCTGGTGTCACCTGAGGGTGACCAGAAGCTGGTTGACCAACTTACATGAGTGCACACCTCCCCCAGGGATGGCGAGGACATCACCACCTGCGATAGGAGCCTTCTGGTGTGAATCAAGTTCTTCCACACACTGCCTCACCGTTCCACCCACATTGCTCTCCTCATCTGCAGCAGGGAAGACTGGGCTAATTATAGGAGAGAAATAATTGCCAGGACCAGCCTAGTGTGTGCAGCATAATCTGTGCAAAATGCTCTCCCTGTGCCAAAAAAAAAAAAAAAAAAAAAAAAAAAAAAAATTGCTGGCATGCTCAGCACCTCCCTTCCTGGAGTCGAGAAGCTCTGGGCTGTGGGTCATTCCTGGGGGGGGCCAACCACATGGACACCCTATTTGAACCCCTCCCAGTGTCTAGGCTCAGTGGGCAAGGATTTGGCTTCAGAGAGCCAAGGGCATGTGCTTGTCCTTGGGAGAACGTTTGGCTTTTCTTGGGTGTGTGGTGGGTGTTTCCAGTTGCCCCTTTATATTAAAGAGGTCCCAGCTCTTCCCTAGCCCAGGCCTTGGAGCTCTTGGCCTTTGCTTCCCCTCTCCTCTGCTGGTGACACCCTTGAAGATTATGCCAGCAAGCTTCCCTGTCGCATCTCAACTGAGCCTCAGAATCCTTCTCAACAGTCTAAGCAGCATCTGTTGATTGAGCAGGATTGTCATTTGAGAGATGAGCTTGTATTTATCAGCTTTTCATTGCCAGGACAGAATACCTGATTTGCACAATTTAAAAGAGAAAAGGTTTAGTTTGCCTCACGATTCAGTCCATGGTCAGCTGGCTCCAAGGCAGAAAAATCATGGTGGAGGGTATGGGAAGAAAGCTGCTTACTTCATGGCAGACAGGAAGCAGAGAGCAATGGAAGAGCCAGAGAGGAAAGAACCAGGGATCAGGGAGTCCCTAAGGTCACGCCCCCGCAATCTCCCCAAAGCCAACCAGAAGTGTGCTTTACTAATCTCCCAGGTGTCTCTCAAGCCAGTCAAGCTGACAACCGAAATGAACCATCCTAGAGCTCCAGTTGGGGTGGAATCCTCCCCATCCTGCACACTAGGGCAGCCCTTATTTGTTCTGTTGTCATCCATGGAGTCCTGCCAGGCACAGGGACTGTGCCCAGTGTCTTCATTGCTTTTCTTATAATAAAAATGCTTCACTGCCAGGTGACTTTATTGCTTGTGCAGTATTCTGTCACATACATGGGCTGTACTTTTATGAACAAGGCCCTCTGGTTGGTGATTCCAATTTGTTCCAATCTCCTACATTATATGTAATCTCTTTGTGCTTGTGAGTCTGCAACACCACCAATGATTCTTCAGGCTAAAGGTCCATTGGGGAATTTCCAGAAAGGAAGAGTTAGAGTTTTCATAGCCTAGCTTTACTCCTTATCATTGATTGATAGTTTTGAAATTGTTACCCTCACTTAATGGAAGATGAGCTAAGTTAGTTCTATTCCTCCACATGGAGGAGACCCACAGTGCCTGTGCCTCTGCCCTGTGCCCTCTGTCTCCAAGCCTCTCAGCAGCTGAGAAATCTTGGTGGAACCTTAAAAGGACCCAGTGTTCTGACTCAGCCAGGGCTGGGTGCTGACACACTTTAAGAAGGCTGCCATCTCAGGCCTCCCCTCTGCTGCAGGATTGCTATGTATTTATTCCAGTCCACAAGCAGCGTCTGAGGCAATTGCATTTCCAGCCATAACTACGCCTCTCTGCTATTCTCCAGAGCTCTCCCTCCCAGCCTGCCTGGCCTGCCCACTGTGAACCAGGCTGTGAATTAATTATTCACAGGCGCCACAGTCTCTGACAGAGAACGCGGAAAAGCAATTTTAGAAAAGAAATCCCTTTTTCTCGCTTGGTGGATCTCATTGTGGGAGAAAGGGACAATTATGAATTATATCAGAGCTATTCTGGGGCGCTGGGCGGGGGCCTGATGAGAGTCCTGTCTTGGCTTGACGAGCAGGCACTGGCTTCCTGGGTGCCAGGCCTGGGTCATACCTGTCCCCATTCCCACCCCCAGAAAGGAGGAGGATCTCCCTCCCATGAGCTGCTTGGGACCTGAGCGCTGAATGACCTCAGGTTGAGTGAACATCATCAAGTCACAGGATGCCAGAGGAACCCCCAGGAGCTTCTATTTATTTATTTTTTTGTGTGTGGGTACCAGGGATTGACCTCAGGACCTCGCGCACCAGCAGGCGCCCGTGGCCCTGAGCGATATCACCGGCCCTTTTTTCGTATGTGGGTTCCGGGAGTCGAACTCGGGCCCTCACGCTTTCCAGGCAGGTGCTTATGCCACTGAGCCATCTCACTGGCCCTCCAGGAGCTTCTAGAACAATCTTTTCATTAAAATCCAGGAGCCTGGGACCCCCAATAATAAAAAGGACTTTTCCAGTAAGATGGAGGAGGGCCTAGGTCTGGGACCTTCCTCTCTGGGACTTTCCTCTTCACCAAGCTCTTTCCTCTTCACCAAGCATCATCTTAGGTTGGTTTCCCTGGAAACAGAGGTAGGAATGCACCACAGAAGCCTGCGGTGGGGGAGGGCTTTCACAGATGCTTGAGTAGGTTGAGTGGTGGCTCCCAAAAGATATGTCCACATCTTAATCCCCAAGCCCTGTGAATGTGAGCTTATCTGGAAAAGGGGACATTGCTGGTATAATTAAGGTAAGTATCTCAAGCTGAGATCATCTGCAACACAATCTGGGTGGGTCCCAAATGCAATGACACTTGGCCTTATGAAGGCAGAGGAGGAAGTGATGTAGACAGAGGACAGAAAGTGTGGGAAGACAAGGGCGGACACTGGCGCAGTGCCAACAGAGCCAGGAACTCCAGGGCCACCAGGAGCTGGAAGGGAAGGAAGAGCCCTCAGAAGGAGTGCAGCTCTGTTGATGCCCACCTTTCAGGCTTTGGCCTCCAGCACTGGGGGACAACACATTTCTGTTGTTTTAAGCCACTGAGTTTGGTGCAATGTGACTGTTAATCCTGATATATCAACTTTATTGGATTCAGAAATGCCTAGCAGATTAGTAAAGCTGGCTCTTGGGTGTATATGGGGTGGGGTAGGGGGAGTCATGGAGTGTGGTCTTTGACTTGTCCCTGGCCCCTTCCTCTCTGGCACTGTTCCCCTGCTCTGCTCCTGGGCCACCATGAACTAAGCAGCCTTGCTCCCCCACATGTTCCATCATGACTTTTCTGCCATGAAGCCACCTGACCATAGACCGAATCCCCTAAAACCATGAGCCAAAGGCAACCTCTCCTCCTTTAAGTCCTGGGTGTCAGGTATCATGTCCCAGCAATGAGCAAGTGATTCATATGGGCAATTTGTCCCAGCAGTCCTGGGAATCTAGTGCCATGGCTCTGTAGGGAAGCAAGGAAGGGGGGTGGACAGAGGGACGATCTGGCCTCGTGGATCCCACCTGGAGGAATGGGGAAAGGGTCCTTCAGAGGTGTCCCTGAAGGAGACAGAGGCCAGAACACTGGCTGTGCCCCAGGAGACACTCTTCAGGTTGCCTGCTGGTGAGGGGGGAGCCAAGAGCTCCCAGCCACCACCCCCTCCTGCCACCATGACTGCAGGGAAGCTGGCAACCTCATCTGCATAGACTTGGAAAACTCAGCTCCTTTACCGTACAGGAATGCAGACAAAGGAATGGCACATTCGAAGGGAGAGAAAGTGTTTGCGAGATACACAACAAAAGCCTAACAGCTCTTTTTCAGACAGCATGCAAGAAGGCAATGAGAGAAACACAAACAGCATAGTAGAGAAGTGGGGAAAATACTGTGGGAGAAAAGCAAAGAAAATCTGTGCGTCCTCCCTGGCAATCGGGGAGCGGAGAATGAACACGGCATCATAGTGTCCTCCCCGTCAGAACACCGGTGGTGGAGGGAGCTGGGTGCTTGCTGCTGGGGGCCTTGGCGCCTGCTACCTTAGGAGGACGGGGCACGCGTGGGCCGTGCTATTGCGGAAGTCACAGCTCACAAAGGCACACTCCCTCCTGGTGGGCAAGTCCGCTGCCAGGGCCCCTTAAGAACCACTCCGCAGGTGTGCAGAGGTGCTAGGGTTCTGTTCTTCCTGAGGACAAGTGGGGATGCCTCACTATGCAGGCAGCAGCCCACGAGGATCCCCAGGTCTATAGCTCCAAGCTAAGAAAGGAAACTCAGAAGATCATTCAGCTTGCACATTTCTGATGTGAACTTAATTATGTAAACAGGGAAAACACCCCAATGCCCCTGTGGTGGGGGGGCAAAGATTACATGGAAAACTCACCCCTCCCAAATCCTACCTTCACCGTGTGATGGTTTAGATCTAGAATGTCCCCCAAAAGTCACTTGTGCTCAGAGGTGGGGCTCCTGGAAGGTGACTGCATCATGGGATGCTGAACTCATCTGTGGATTCACCCATGGATGAGCTCATGGCTGGCTGTTCTATTTGGAGGTGCAGCCTGGGTGGAGGTGGGTCCCTGGAGTGTGACCCGGAAGGGTGTGTCCTTGTCCCCAGCTCCTCCCTTCTTCCTGTCTCTCTCTGCTTCCTGGCTGCGATGAGGTGAGCAGCTCTCCTCCTCCAGGTCGTTCCACCATGCTGTTTGTGCCTTAGAGTCAGCTGACCATGGACTGAATCCCTGAACCGTGAATCAATTTAAACTTTTCTTCCTTTAAATTATGGGTGTTGAGTATTGTGTCCTGCACAGAAAAGCTGACTAACATACCCTCCCTCTCTCCCAGACCTCCCAGGTCCCCACACTCATCCAGGGACCTTGCTTCATTCTCTGGGAAATAGAATCTGCCAGGTAAGAATGACCTGCAACTTCTCCAAGTACATTCTGATGCAGACAGGGGGTCCTTCCTTCCTCGCCTTCCTGTGCTGTCTGTCTCTCCTCCTAGCTGGCTTGCCACCATCAATACCCGGAGTGCTGTGCCTCCTTATCCCAAAGAGAAAGGAGCCCCCCTAAGTAAGCCATCTCTCTGGTGTCCTTCAGAGCAAGAGTTCTGGAAAGTGCTGCAACCCTCCCCACCCATCACTGCCAGCTGGTGGCTGTCACTTGAGGTACTGGGTCACCTCCCAGCATCCCAACCCCACAGCCCCTTCTCAACTGCCCTCACCCTAGCCAGTAATCAATGCACAGCACAGTTACCGCTCTCTGCCTCCCACACCTCGGGCCCTGGGGCACACCTGCCTGGCTCCCCACCCTATCCCTGGCCACATCCTTGGCCTTTCTACTAAGTACCCTCCCTGGCCAGGTTCCCCAGCCCCAGGTTTAGTTCCCACTGTCTATGCTGATGGCTTGCAGGTGTCATCTCCTGTCCTGTCTGCCTGTCCAGTCCTCCACCACACACACACACTTGGATCTGAACGTCTGACGGGACCTGGAGCCACCACCAGAACATCTTGTGTCCTTGTCACTCCCAAGCCCACCAGCCCCCCACCCTTCTCCTGAGTGCTTTTGCCACAAATAAAGGCAACAACTCGGACCATGCTTTTTCCCTCTCTGGCCACACTCACGGCTGGAGGGGTGACCAAGTCATACTCTTCACCGTGGTTTGGGAGCACAGGCCTGCCCTGACCCTGGGTCACCTGGCCAGCTTCATCTCTGCCCTCTGTGGCTGCCCTGCTCCGCGCTGGGTCTCTCTCCTGTGCCTAGAGACAGAGCCCTGCTGCCGCCCAAAGAGGGAAGGTGTCATCCTCAAAGGACCGCAGGCTGCAGGAGGGCAGGCTCCCTGCCAGAGCAGCACTCGATGAAGATGCTCTCATGATGCTACCATGAAAAGGACAGAAAACCCAATGGGCAGACAGCCGAAGGCCAACACTCTTGGGGTTTCCCAGGCCCAGGGTGAGGCAGTACCCTTGGGCCTGGGCGACTTCAGGAGACAGTGGACACCACCTCCACGGCCTGAAACCTGTGCAAGGAGCCCCTCACTGGTGGCTGTGGAGCTTTCCTTATCTTCCTGTCCCTGTCATTCAAGATGATGGGGACAGAATGAGAAGGAATTGACTTGCAGTACTGTGAAATGCATAATTTGCTCCTGGGCCTGTTTCCTGATGCATAGCCCCTAAAATCCTTGGGATCTCGGGCGCGATAAGAATGTCATCTGTATGGTAATGAGAGGAAGGTGGCCAGGGCCCCTGGAGAGCCTTGGGGTGCTGGCTGGGAACCAGGAGGACCAGGGCAGCATCAGAGGGTAGGGACTTCCAGCTGCGCCCCAACCTCCGGGGAGGGCCGAGGGGCTGGTGTTAAGCTGACCACACTGTCCAGTCTTCTAATCTTACAAGCCTATGGACAAAGTCTCCATATGCCACTGAGGGACCGGGTCTGGGGGCCTCGGAACAGCTGGCCAGAGAAAGCTGGGCACTCTGCTCCCCTGCACCCCTCCACCTGGCTACTCATCTGTGTCCTTTGTAGAATTCTTCATACTAAACGGGTAAATGTATGTACAGTGTGTCTCTGAGTTTTGTTAGCCATCCTAGCAAACTAATGGAACCCGAGTGGGGAGTCATGGGAACCCCAGGTTATGCTCAGCTGGTCAGAAGAGCATGGGGCAACCTGTGTCCCTTGACTAGTGTCTGAAGAGGAGGCAGCCCTGTGGTCCTGAGCCCTGGCTGTGGGAGCTGACGCACCCTCCAGCTAGACGGGGTCCCAGCTGAATTGAGTTCAAGGACACCCAGATGGGGTCCACTGCGTCAGAACTGCTTGGTTGGTATGGGGGAGCCCAACCCCCAACATCCAAGGTCATGGGATTATTCTGTGCTGACTGTTGAGTGAGAGAATAGGAAAAAACCTTTTGTTTTCTTTTCCCCTACATATACCACATAAGTACGAACAGGAAACAAGGGGGCGCTACTTAGCCCAGTGGGTACTAAGTATACGGGGCTCACCTCCCCCAGGTGCAGAGGGCTCAGGTGAGCGATTCATGGTCTGTCGTTGTTCTGCAGAGGGAGATGGAGACTTAGACTCTGCCCTAAGAGGAGACACTGCGGTCAATTTCCCCTTGCAGTCTCATCCTGACCAAAGTCACCGTCCCCCGCCTGGGGTGGACCAAGCCCTGAGGTCAGCGTGGTTATCTTCTTCCCTACGCCGAAGCCTCCTCTCCGAACGAAATCACACGCAGAGCTTTAACGTCAGCGCTACAGCACGCTCTCCTGAGCACAGATTCGGTTTAGAATTTCAGACCGATGACATGTGCTGAGAACAGCTGCTCGAGGAGGACCTTGGGGCTTTTGGAGGTGAACTCAAGGGCGGAGTGGGGCATCTGCAGCCCCCTCCAGCTGCTCGGCAGCCTCAGCGCCTGGCTTCTCCCCACTTTGCTTTGGATGAAGAGAACCAAGCACATCTGGATTCCCAGAAGCGAGCATTGAAACACGATTACCATTTTTAAGCAGCCCGCCTTGCAGTCTTCGACTCCTTAACTAAATTGCTACAGGAGCTTGAAAGAGAAGTCGCAGGGCATTTTCGCTTCAAGTTTGAATGGCTCACCCGGCTCACACCCGCTCAGATCCCCGCTCAGGGGAGCTTCTCAAAGCCACAGCGGATTGAGCACAGCCCGTGCCACTGCCTGCACGAGACCCTCTTCCTGTTTGCCCTCCACCATCAGACTCTGCCACCCCAGGGCTGAGCAGATGCCTGGCACTCAGTAGGTGCTCAAGATATATCCTTTCCCTGTTCAGCCTGGTTCGAAATTTTTAAAATTTGTACTTTATTTTGAATTGTAATAAAATATATATAGCATAAACTTTACATGTTAAGTATCTTTCATGATATATTTGTGGCATTAAGTCCATTCATATTGGTGTGCAATCACCACCGTTCATCTCTGGAACTTTTTCATCCTGCAAAAGAAGCTCAGCATGCATTAAATACACCACTGCTCTGACCCACCCCGGCCCCAGGAGCCTCTTTCCTTCCGTCTGGGGACTGACTGCTTGCACGCATAGAACTGCAGTCCTTCCGTGACTGGTATGTTCCACATAGCATGGCATCCCTGTGGGGCAAGGGCCAGGATTTCCTTCCTTTCTAAGGCTGAGTTGCTATTTACTATATTCCATCCAGTTTTGTCCCTGACATGGCAAAGAGGCTGCTCAGTTGTTACCTTGCTCCAAAAACCCAGCTGAATGCTGGAGGACGTGCTAGACGCTGCAGAAGGGGCGTGAGGGGCCACCGAGGCAGACCCTGTCCTGCCCTGTGGACTGGAGGCCAGAATGGGAGTGAGGCAAAGCAGGAGGGCACTGAGCAGGGCTGCACACAGCAAGGTTCCCAGGTATCCGCGGCTGTCCTAACCTTGCTCTGCAGCCTCTCCAAAGCCAGAAGACAGTGGGCTCCACTGCCTAGGCCAGCTGGCCAGGGCTTGTCGAGGGCTAACCTGGGAAGATGTGGCTCCCATGGGTGGGACAGGAAGAGCGGCTCCATGCCAGCCGGACAAAAGAGAGAAGAGGCTGGGGGAGCAAGTGGGGCTAGGCTGGGGTCACAAAGGATGGCAGGCTGGCAGGTGGCAGAGCAGGGAGCCGCATTCCAAGGTGGCTGTGTGAGGGGAGGAGGGTGGGCTCGAGGGCGGGTGGCAGCTCCCTCACCCAGCGTCTCTCTAACTGAAAGTGACAAGCCACAGAGAAGCAGGTGGCAATTTATCTGCTCCTATGGACAGATGTCTGAGCAAATAGCCCCGAGCTCCCCTCCAGCTTGCTGGGGTCCAGGGACCAAGAGCAATGGGGCAGGAGGGGCTGTGTAGCACAGGGGAGCAGCTGCAGGTCCCTGGGAAGGGCTTGGGGGAGGCCAGCCTCGAGCCACACCACACCCCTCCCGCACCCCACAGAGGGGACCCGGTCAGACGCTGGTGCCAGGAGCTGGATGCCTGAGTGGACCTCGATGATGGAAGTCATAGGAATGTGGGCAGGGGTGGCTGACCTCTCAGGGGACAGTTTGAGGGTTGTCTGCAGCCCGCATCTAGGCTCTGGGAAGGAGTGACAGGATCCATGTTGGGGGAAAGCAGCCCCAGACTCGAGAATGAAGACCAGACCAGGGTGGCCTCCCGCTTCCCCTATGTGCCTTGCGCCATGCCCGACCTCCGACCTCTGCCCCACCCACCCTGGCCAGGCTGCCTGCCCCCAGCACTGCCCTCACCCAGGCCTTGACACGACACTGGCCCCCTCTTCTTTTCCTCATCATGCTTATCATTTGAAATGTCCTCAGGGATCTGGGCACTTGTCCATTTACTGACTTTCTTCCTTGTCTGTGTCCCCTGCCTGTCCCCAACATGGGCACAGCCACTCCCAAGAGGGGCCTAGTGCCCAGCACAGGGCCTGACGCAAGGCAGGGGCTCGGGAAGGGCTGGTGAGTGAGTGCCCAGCCCCTAAATGTAGTGACATCTGACACTGACTTCAGCAGCTTCCTTTCCAGCATGGTGACACCCACGGGACACCTCACATCAGAGCCCAGGTTGTGCCAGGACATGGTTGCGGGTGCCAGAGAGAGTATGGCCCCACCATTTACTCGCTGGTGACTTGGGGTCAGCTGCAGAATGCTCTGTGCCTCAGTTTCTCCATGTGTGTGACAGGGATACCAAAAGCAGCACATGTGGAATCCGTCCCTGTGCCATGCACAGTACTAAGTCCTAAGCACCATCACCTGACCCATGCGGAGATTCGCTACTGCTGTCACCCCCATTCCTCGGGCCAGAAGACTAAGGACAGAGCGTCCTCAGCGTTCCCTGCTCCAGGCAGAGCGGGGATTGAATCTGTGTTTCTGGAGGGCCCCTGGGCTGTACATCCTAGAGAGAGTGTGCTGGGGGGGTGCTGGCCCTGTGTGACCACAGTGCTGACCCAGAGGAACAGGGCTGGGACACAGAGGAGGGGAGGAAGGGGAAGAGAGGCTGTGAGGAGGCAGGGCAGGGGCTGCCCTTGCCCACCCATGGGGAGGGGCAGACCCAGCCCTGCCCTGGAGACTGTGCCTCGCTGAATGGTGGCCTTGCACGGGCCCTGAGCACCTGTGCAGAGGAGGCTCCTGCCCTGGGTGCCAGCTGGGTGTCCTCTCTGCAACCCACATTCTGTCCTGCAGCAGAGCCTCTGCCACCCCTCGTGGCCACCACTGGAATCTGGTACACCTGGGACTCCAGGTAGCAGAGGAGACAGCCAGAGAGGGCATCGGATTTGAACCAGGGACCTCTTGGTATGCAGTCAAATCCTCTACCACTGAGCTATCCCCACTGCACTGCTTTACCCTGACTAGAATGAGTTTTCTACAGACTAGAAATGCAATCAAGCACCAGGAGCAGGGAGCGGGCTATGGGGCCTGTGTTCGCCTGATTGCTAGAAGGCCCTTCTCTCCCCGGGCAGGCTTGGTGGACAGGACGGGCATCACAGGTAGAGGTGCTGGCAGAGGAAACCCAGCTCCCTGTCCTCAAGAAAGAGCCTTCCAGGAGCTGGGGGTGGGGATGCTGGAGAAGCTCTAGAACACCTCCCTGGGGACCAGGCAAGAGCCTGGAAATGGTAGGGCTCGGGGCATCCCAAGGCTCCCCCACAAAGAGCATGTGTGCCAGGTGCCCCAGAGGAACCTTGGCTTCCTCACCTGACAATAGGGACGTCCCTGCCCTGCCCACCTCCCTGGGAGGCTGGAGTTTGGATGGAGAGTAGATGAGAGGACACTTGGCAAACTGGAGTACCGAGCCAGGGTGGAGTGTCGGCCAGCCAGCTGAGCTCTGGGGCTCTGACTGCAGGGCCTCGACCTGCTTTCCATCCTGGGCCCCCTTCTAGCAGGATCTCAAGGTCAGTTAGGGTCCACCTGGGGTGTGAGCGAGGCCAGTGGGAGTCGACAGGCCTGCAGAGCTGAGGAGGAATTCCTCGCCTGGATTCTTGCAAAGGAGGTTCTGGAAACTTCCTCCTGGTTTCTGCACTAGAGCTCTCGAGACGAGGCTCTGGAGGTGGGGCTGGGACACCAGTGGCTCAGAGGGGTGGAGGGCCGTGGACAGGGCCCCTATCTCACAGTCTTTTAGGAAGTTGGGTGGGTTCTGCCCCAGAGGCCATGAGAACCTGGGGGAAGGGCGCCTTTTGGAAGTCAGAGGAATCCATGTCCTGTTTCCTGTTCCTGGCACTTGATTTTCTCCCCCCGCCAGCCACAGTGGCAGACAGCTGGATGGCCCAAATGCCCTGGATATCCCTCAGGACTCTATGTACAGTGGCCTCCATGGGGACACTAGGGCCCAAGGTGGCATATGGACCAGCGATCCATGCCCCAGCCCCAGCCTCAGCCTGGCGGGGCTTTTTTGGTTTCTATAGCAACCGCTGGGCTCCAGAAAGGCAAGGCTGGTCTTTGGCCTAGGAGCTGCCTGCGTTTCCCAGCATTCTGGGTGCTGGTCCTCCTGCTCGGCACTCTATGTGAGGAGGGGGTGTGTCTACCCCACGAGCCCCTCTCCCAGCCCGGGTCTGACTCTCTCCCCCAGGATCCCATCAGGCTCCAGGAGAACAGGCTAAGTCCTGGACAGTGCTCAGAGGGACAGGCGTCCAGGTGAGAGCTGCAGGAGCCCGACCCAGCCTCGGTCCCACCCTAGAGCCCCACACACAGTACCTGGGAATGGAACAGCCTGGCATCAGGGCCAAAGGATGTGGCCAGGGACAGAGGTGGGACTGCAGGATGACCCCAGGGGCTTGGGGCAGCCAGCCTTGCTCTCCCGTTCCAGGTCAGCGTTCTGGCCCAGAGGCTTCTGGGAGACCAGGAGACACAGGCGCAACAACCCGGCAGCTGCAGTGTGGGTCTCCCAGGGGAATGGCTCCTGGGGAACAGGGCAGGGGCCGCCTTTCCTCTCTACCCACAGACAGCTGCTGTCACAGCTGCCCTCACGTGCCTACCCAGAGGCAAATGTCACATTCTGGTCTACGGAGCCAGAGATGGACTCTGGAAGCCACCGGGCTGACCAGGGACCTGACCTCAGCCCGCGTGGGGACTTAGAGCTGGGCCACACGGGGCCAAACTGGCCAAACACTGCTGAGATAGCAAGGGTGTGAGACCTGTCCCTGGGGCCCAGGAGTCACTGTGTCACTGTCACCTGGGCCACAGCCTCCTCAGGAATGGCAGGAACATAGCCCTCCCCAAAGGTGCAGCAGCATGTACGGGCAGTGTAGACTCCACTCCCAGCGAGAGGCACAAGGAGGGTACAGGGGAGCGGGTTCTTTAATGTGGAGGCCCCTGAGCACAGTATGGGGTTGTGCACAGAGCCGGGCGGGGTGGCGGGGGTCTCCATCCCCTGCCCTCCCGGCCCAAGGCCCAGTGCCCTCCACTGCCCTCCCGTGGATCCTGGCCTCCTCATCCCCCAGGCCCCTCCTGGCAGTTTGCGCCGAGTCCCTGTGGCCTGGCTCTCCCTGGCGTCCTTGGTCTGGCTCTTCTCCTGCCTGAGTGCAGTGTGAGGGCAGAGACCCCCTGCAAGTGGGGCTGGCACTGAGCAGACAGCATCCCTGTCTGCTCTGATCACCAGACAAGAGAAAACCAACAAATCGGGGACCCAGAGTGAGCGAGGCGGCCAGGCCCGGGGGCCGTGACCCAGGCAAACATCCCCTGGAAGCCACCCACACCCAGGCTGGCAGCCCCTGCTCCTGCCCCTGCCCTCCGGCCGTGTCCCTCTCCATCACCCCTCCTTGGCTCTACCTGCATGCTCTACCCACCCCGTGCCACACAGAGGAGCGATTTTTCTGGAGAGCTGGTGACTAGTAGCAACCTCTAAGATTTACTGAGATCTCCCCTGACGTGCTTGGACAATTTCAGTGAGGAATTGGACAGTTTAGCTGCAGAATGGGATTTATCCTGGAGCGGCACATTCTGGTCCCCAAGCCACCAGCCTCCTCTTCTGACACATCTAGGGGACAAGCTGTGCTCACTCTGGCTGCTCTGCAGGGGACAAACTAAGTGGCCACCAGCGGGGTGGAGACCAGGAATTCAGTGCTTCTTGGAGGAAGCCAGGATGCGTATGGGAGATGACCTATGACCTGTCCTCTGTAGCTAGAGTTTGGGGAACAGCAGTTCTGAAGCAGCCTCAAAGAACTCACGACCACCTTGCAGGGCAGACGAGGACTGAAATGCACCCCATATTTCTCATCATGCAGCTCTCCGAAGGGAGGAGGCCAGCTCTCCTTTCAGCATCTCCTCTGCAGAAGGAGCAGAGTCACCTGTGACGGGGACAGGCTGGGTTACAAAGCAGGGGTTGCAGCTGCGGTCTCCACACTCTCCAGCACCGGCCCTGCTCCGCCTCCTCCCTTGAAACGTGGGTATTTCTGCCTGGGACGTAGGTGCTCCCAGGGCTTCTGAACACACCTCGTGGCACAGCTTGGGGCCCTGCATGCCACACAAGTGTGCCATGTAGTCACCATCCCTGCCTCACCCCTAGTATGGGAATGAATGCCAGGAAGGTGAGCATTCAACCATTCGTTTTTGCACCCCTACAAAGTACTGGGCTCCACCCAGGGAAGCTGGGGCCATCTCAGTCTGGTGACAGGTGACCAGAAGATGTGGCCACCGAAGGATCCTTGGATGGCAGGCAGGTGGTTGCCAGAGTGGGGAGCCCTGGTAGGCCCTTAGGAAGCAAATACCAGTA
Organism: Erethizon dorsatum; assembly: GCA_028451465.1. NCBI lineage: Eukaryota > Metazoa > Chordata > Mammalia > Rodentia > Erethizontidae > Erethizon > Erethizon dorsatum. The sequence continues at coordinate 4,695,260 of CM051831.1, read as the reverse complement.
CAATCATGGTGTGAAGGTGACAGTGGGAGGGAGGAGGGGCCGAGGACAGGCAGGGAAGGAACCTAGGGCCTTTCTCGAGGAGGGGACTTCATTCCCATGATGGAGGCCACTGCAGAAATTGGCTCTCTGCACTGTTTGCTCTATTCTAGGCCCTGTCAGGCCCTGGAAATTAAATGTCTTCTCAGGCCAGGACATTGGCGTCCCTGAGCCTTAGCACCAGTCCAAGGCTCCCAGTCCCCAGGGAAACATGGAGTGGGCTTAGCGGTGCCAAGGCCCAGAATCCAGACCCTGGGACGGTGGGGGAGGCAGATGACAGAAGGAGAATGTTCCGGTTCAGCCCAGATGGGCCACCTACATACGGGGACGCCTGGTGCTCACGCTCTGTGACCTCCTCTGCGAAGGAGGTGGCAGGGGCCTGTCCACATACACGTATGCACACATGTGCACACATGCACACACATGTACACACAGAATCTCATGATGCTCTCCTGACTCATCGTCCCTGTGGGAGACAAGCCCAAGCCCTCTGAAGGTGCCAAGCAGGGTCTGAGCCGGGGCAGGGTGGGGGCTGAATCTGAATCCCCTGTGACGACTGAATGCCACAGAAGCCCAGGCTGCATCAGCAAGCTCAGTGCTGCAGGCTGAGGCAGGAGAGCCATGCCCAAGGCCACAGCAGGGACACTGGGCCAGGTTTCATCCCATGACCTCGGTGTCCTCATCTGTAAGAGGGGGTATGAGTGCCAACCTCAGAGGGTACCTGGTGACAGAGCAGCGGCGTCACGTGTCCAGCCCTGCTGAGGTGCCCCACACGTGGTGGTGCTTCACAAAGGCTGGAACCCACTGTTAGGTTCTTATGCCCAGGAAGTACCCCAGCTAAGCACACTGACTGACACGAGCCTCAGGGACCCAGGGTCGCAAGAAGTGGGCATAGCCTGCACCCCATAAGCTGCCAAAACTTCTGTGAATGGCATGGGATGGTGACCCTGGAATGTTGTGGCCCCAAACCAGCCCCACACAGGGTCTAAATTCACAGGGGAGCAAGCACCATAAGTGCAAGCCAGCGGGGCCCATACATCCCAGAGCCAAAGCCACAGCCTCTGGGTGGTGGAATTATTACATGGGGAAATGAACTGAGTGTTTAATAGGACTAAAGAAACAGAAAGGGGGTGGGCTAAAGAAATGGAAAAGAGGAGTTAGGAGCAAGAGATTCTAAAACCAATCAAGCAGGTTTGAAAAGGAATGAAATAGATTTCTGGAAATTAATAAGACAGTAATTGTGTAAACTGATGCAATTACTTTGGAGAAAAATTTGACATTACTAGGTAAATGTGAAAATGGAAGTACTGAGTCATCTGCCTGTATCCCAGGCGACGTCTGCTGGTGATTCTGGGAGCACTGTTTGCAAGAGCAAAACAAGAAAACATAACAGATCTAAGGAGAGAAAGAAAAGAAGGACGAGAGGGAGGGAGAGGGGAAGGAGGGAAAAAAGGGGAAGGAAGGAGGAGAATTTTTCCCAGGCAGCAGTGCTGATTCCGGAGGGGCTGGCTTGTGAAGTAGTGAGCTCCCTGTCACTGGCGAGAAGGCAAGCTGGCCAATGACTGCCTGTGTGGCTGCTGTGCTCTGAGGTCTCGTTTGCTCTGGGGTTCTTGGAGCTCCCTGGATGCAGGGTCCTTGTCTGATCTCTCACCACACTTCAGTGCCTGTGAATGAATGAATGAATGAATGAATGAATGAATGAATGAATGAGCGGGCGAATGAGATGACTGCGATCCTCTGGCCTCCCTGCCTCCACAGGTGGCCCTGCCACTTGAGCTGTGTGCTGAGTTGCCCAGGTGACTGACTCACTCATTCTGTTCCCAGGAACATGGATGGCAGCCAAGCTGTGTGACTGTCTGGTGCAGACAGAGCTGCCACTGCCGGAAGGAGGCAAGCCGCTGCCTGGCCTCTGCTCCTGCCCTCCACCGTCCTGGCTGTCTGAGCCAGGGTCCCCTGCAGGGTCAGGCAGGCCTGAGCTGCTCCTGCCACCTCGGAGCTGTGTGATGTTGATGAGTGCATCTCCTGCTTTCTGGGGCTCCGCCTCCTTCCGAGTTGGGGGGAGGGGGACAATGGCCCTAAGGGACAGGGAAGATTAGCCATCAGGGATGGAGCCCAGAGCCACGACCGCATGCGTGAGCTTGGACGAGAGGCAGGTGGTGTTGCAGGCTTCCAAGGGCCTGGGTTCAATGCCCGCTGCCTCCCACCCGGGGCTGTGTGACTGATGAACTACAGGACCCCCACCCCCACCCCGCTGCCCTGTCCATACTGGTTATGTCACTTGCTTTGTCTATCAAAACCAGTGAATGTCGTGCACACAGCCGGAGACTTCAGAATATGCTTGCAGTCTGCAGTCCGGAAGCCACAGAGGGCTGAGAGCCGACACCAGGCGGGAAGGCTGCTTACATCCAAATGCAGGGACATGAGCAAGTCTGGCCAACCCCACTGCAGCACGTGAGGTCACGTGTCACTCTAAACACACCCTGTGTGTTGCCAGGGTGCACTGGCCAGAAAGGTGACAGAGCAAAAATACAGGAAAGAGCCAGGTATCAGGAGGTGGTGACCCTGACCTGGCTCCTGCCACTGGGGATGGGAGGGGACAGTCAGAAAAGCATGTGACAGCTGCCAGGAGCAAGAGCAGCTGACTCAGAAAGCTGGGAGCTCCTGGCTCATGCAGTCACTGCTCATTGCTACCTGAGAGGAAACTGAAGGTCACCCTCAGGGACCAGGGTGCAGGTCCTGGAGGCCACTCTGAGCCCCGACTGTCAGACGCCGTCCTGGATCCAGATCACCCACTCTGAGGACGAGGCTGGGGTGATGGTGACACCGGTGAGTCACAGCTGCTTGTTCTCAGGAGAGGCAGCCTCTGCGTGACCTGTTCCAGGCTGCAGGGACAACAGAGGTGCTGCACGGACTGCAAAGACTGGCAGCTTTGAGAAGGTCGTGTGATCTCAGCCCTGGATGCGTCTTAGGATTCTGTCCATGAGAGTCGCAGCCGGGCCAATCACAGCTCCTGGGGAAGGAAATCAGAGGTTTGGGCGAATGGGACTGCAGAACCATTCCGCATCCCTGTTGGTGGCCGGGCACTGTGCCAGGCTCACTGCATTTTTAAAAATGTCTTCTTAGGTGCCATGAACCACATCCCCAGCTTACTGTGGGGCAAACCCGGTGCCAAGGAGGTGAGTAACTGGGCGAGGACCTGGCAGAATGAAACCCGGCTCTCTCCCATCTGTTCATTCATTCATTCATTCATTCGTCGTTTCATTCATCCACCTTTCTCTATTCACTGAGTGTCTGGTCTGTGCCAGATGCCGTGGCCTGGGCCCTTTTGGTTGTCTCCCTGGTCGGGGCCACCAGCTCAGTCGGCACAGCTCACTGCCCTCCTTCTCCAGGCAGCTGCCACTGCTCACCAGGTCACACAGGATGTGCGGTTTAGATCTAGATGTCCCCTCGTGCAATCACAGGTGGGGCTTTGGAAGGTGATTGGATTATGGGGTTTATACCTCCCTTGCTATTAGGAGGTAGAGCCTGGCCGGAAGAGGCGGTTACTGTGGGTGTGGCCTGCAAGGTTGTAGCTCCCTTCCCAGCTCCTTCCTTTACGCTCTACTTCCTGCTGTGAGCAGCTTCCTTCTGCCCAGACCCTTCCACCATGCCACTTCTGCCCCAGAGCCAGACGACCACGTAAGGAGTGAAACTTCTAAAACACGAGCCAAGCTAAACCTCTCCTCTTTTAAATTCTGGGTGTCAGGTATTTTATCCCAGTGACGAGAAAAGTAACTAAGATCCACCTGGAAATCAGCCACCTGAGAGCAGCAGGGGCTGGGCCACATGGGGCCACGTCATTTCCAGTACAGCTATGCCTGGTCTTGTGTGTGGCCTATTCTGATGGGTCAGCGTGGGTGACATGAGCTTTAGTGGTCATGGACATCACTGGTCCAAGTGCACCAAAGGGACCGTCTTGGGCAGCAGGGTGTCAAAGACAGGGGCAGGGCCAGTGTGCTTTCTGTTTCTGAGAACACAACACAGACTGAGTGAGGGACACAGAAAGGTCTGGCTCAAAGTTCTGGAGGTCCAAAGGCTCCTGTGCCAGCCAGGGCTGGAGGCAGCACAGGATCACCTGACAAAGACAAGGGCGTGGGTGTATTCCGGTCTCCCTCCCTCTGGTGGCAAAGCCACCAGAGCTGAGTCCCCCAGCCCTCCACCCCAATGACCTCATCTAACCCCAGTCGTCCCAAAGTCCCCCCCAAAACACCTTGGTCACATCATCTTTCCACCCTCCTGATACCTTGCAGTGAGGATTCAACTCCAGACCACTCCCAAAGTACAGCAGGGGCCAAAGCCAAAGCCAGGCAAGGTTTTAAACAATGCTGGACAGTACAGCAGCTGGCATGGGAGGAAAGGATAAGAAGCCCAGGACTTCTGCTTCTCTGCTCTTTCCAGACAGATGCACCCTTAAAGTTAGGCAGGACCAAGGGACTTGCCCAGGCCAAGGGAATGTGAACAGAAGTGACAGTTACACCCAGGCAGAAGTTTCTAAGAGCCATCGTCCCGGCTTCCTCACTCTGTACTACCTCTGCTTGGTTGGCTTCAGCTCAGTCTGGACTGCTGAGTCACCTCTGGGAGACTGTGGCCTTGGGGGACCATGTGAACCTATAGCGAACATTGCATGAGCAACAACACACTTTCAGTTTCAGCCATTGCAACTTTGGGTCTGTTTGTTACTGCAGCATCATTGCAGTTAACCTGACTGATGCAAACATATTATCAAGTTGAAGTGCAGGTTACAAAGCAGCTTTGATTACTTCATCAATCATTTATTGGACACCTGATTTCTCACCCCAGATCTGCGCTCTGATGTTAGATTTGGGGAGGGCGTTGCTTAGAGATCTAGTACAGCTCCCTCCCCTTACCCACTTGTATGAAAACTGTAACATGCGGTCAGCAGGGTGCAACAAAGGCTCTGGCAGATGGTGTTTGAAATGGAAGTTCTGGCACATAGTAGGACCTCACATAGTAGGATTAACCTGTCCTCAGAGCCTCATCCAGGTGTTAGGAGCTAAGACCATTCTAACAGGGAAAGCATTTTCATTGTGGCACAAAATGAATCTTCTTATTAAAATGTCCATCCAGAGCTCTGTGGGGCCACCCTACAGGGTCAATCCGGGCCCTGCCAAGGTGAGTGGTCATTGCTGGGGGCTGTGGTCCCTTCCCGCTGCTGTTCAGGAGCCCCAGAGCCCATGAGCTCATGGGGTCAGGGCCACAGCAGGGCTCAGCTAATTGGATCTGTGTGATGGAGCCAGAACCACCCTGCTTTTGTCTTCTGCCATTTATCAACTTCCTCTTCCCTCCCTGGTGCCATCTTTAATTGGGCTGAGAAGGCAGCGTGCTGGCAGAGGTAGGGGCCTTCTTTTCCCCACCAGCTCCTGGAAAGCGCTCCTGCCGTTCTTTGGTGGGGAGCTGAATAGTCTCGATTCTTCCTTCGTGGGGTCTGTTGCTGCTGTACTGTGGCACCCAGGCTGTGAATGCACTGCGAGACCGCTGACTTGCAGGACCCAAAGTGGGCATGTATCGCTCATCTCTTTGCAAGCAAAGGAGGCTGGAGGGTGCCCTCACCCACTACAAGCAAAGAGCTCTGCCCCTGGGGACCTGGCTGAAACTGGCTTGAACCTTATCACCCTTCCCCTATGACATCCAGTACACACGGGCCACCAATAAATTCCCTTTTCCCTGAAGCAGACCCCTTTGCGTTGGGTTGGGTTTCTGTTGCTTGCAACCTAAAGGTCTAGACTGGCCCATTCTGGTGACTCAAAACTATCAATTGCATTTGCTGCCACAAGCACAGGCAACGACACAGGGCACTTGGGGGCACCATTGGCAGTTACTATAGCACCTGTAAGGAAAACCCGCCAAGGGAAAATCTAACACTTGGAGGACAGATGAATGAACCACAGGGAGAAGCCTGGGGCTCCCAAGACATAGAACCTGTGACAGCCGTGCTGGAACCCGCTCTGCTGGACGTTTCGGTTGTGTGAGTTGGTTCCCTTTGTGTTTCTGAACTCAGAACTTCTGGAGGCTACTTTCTACTTTCTTCTGCCTTTTGGAGGCGGGTACCCTCCACTTTTGAGTCTCTCTTCGTACCTGGCAAGTTGGTCCCTCACACCCTAGGAGCTGCTGGTCTTATGTTTCTGCCCTCGTCCTGCTAGCCTATTAGTATGGAGAGTGAGCCAGGTACACATGCACACACACACATTCACACAGAAGCGTGTCTCCAGGAACTTATCAGGCACAAACATTTGAGGTTCTTAAGTGCTTTTCTTCAGGTTTATACTTTTCATGTTCAGGAAGACCTCTACCAACCGCACTCCATTTTCTTGACCCATCTTTGTGTAAACAGGGTTGCAGGATTTTCCCACTTTGCAGAATGAGTAAACTGAGGCTCAGACAAGATGCATGACTTGATGGTGGTCACAAAGTTAGAAACCAAGTCAAAATATCTGCCCAGCATTTGTGACTTGTTCTCTTGACTACTGGCCTTTAGTCTCAAGACCACTGTACCCCCTCCCAGGACAGCAAGTGAGGCTGAGGAGAGAATGGAAGCTCTCTTGGCTGGGACATAGATCAGGGGAAAGGATGGGGACTGATGGGTGCCCTTGAGCTTCTGCACCCGCAGGGGTGGAACTGGAGCACCAGCTGCCCATTAAAGCCCTCAACCCCTGCTGAAGGTTTAGAGGTGCTGAGGGAGCATCTGGGCCCCTCATTCCTGGGAGACTGGATCCCCTGGGTGTGGGGATGCTGTCATGTCCACATGAAGACCCAGGGCCAAGTGTGATGGGGAATGTTCAATTTTGGTAAGAACCCTCCAAAGACTCGGGGTGGTTCCAGTTGGGGAGAGCAGGTGGCTGAGGTTTGGGCCCAAGAAGTAGACCCCCATGGACAGACTTGGAAGGGGCTGGCAGCCTGCTGCACGGAGTCCTAGGAAATCCCCACATCTAGGTCCCCTGGACTCTACATTTCCAAAATATCATCGCGGTACTTTGGATCTGGAGTCTCCCCGAGAGCCCCCTGTGTTGGAGGCTTGGTCCCCAGCCTTGGTACCATTGGGAAATGGTGGAACCTTTAGGGGGCAGGGCCTGGTGGGAGGAAGTGAGATCATGGGGAGTGGCCTAGAAGGGTTGGTTGGAGCCTGGCCCCTCCTCTTCCTCTTGCTTTGCTTTCTGGCCACCATGAGTGACTGACCTGGTCCACCACGTCCTCCCACCATGGTGAGCTCCCTCACCACAGTCCCAAAGCAGTGGGACCAAGCAACCAAGGACAGAAGACTCTGAAACTGTAAACCCAGCAACCTCTCCTCCAACCACGTTGACCATCGCAGGTGTCTGTGACAGTCACAGAAAACAGGCTGACACGACTGTCTTTGACAAAGGTCCCTTCCTCTCTTGCTCTTACTGACCACATCCCAAACTATAGCTTCTTATTTCGATTTGAAATCGCCTGGGAATACTGTCATTCTGCACTGAGATATGGATGACACTGAATTATCACTTTGAAGAAAATAGCTAAAAAGCATTATATTTAAATTAAAGAAGTGAAATGAGCAGAAACTCCTTATCCTGTTCAAGAGGAGAAGGAGAAGAAAGGGTTCTGGCCTAGCAGGAATGGGATCCTGGTTCTGTTTCTATGTGCTTATCTGTGTGTTTTTGGTGTGTTTACCTCATCCGTTTGCCCTTTGCTGAATTTAACAAGCATCGAGTGACCGTGTCAGGAGCTAAGTGCTGGGTGCGACCTGTGAAGAAGCTTTGATTTCTGGCTTCGGGGACAGCCAGCCACAGAACCACCAGTCACACCATGCAGGCGCTCTGAGGGGCGGCGTGTGGTGTCCTGGCTGGAAGGGCTTTGGGGACAGCCTCACGACAAGCTAGCATTCAATGCCGGGTCCTAACGATTCTCAGACAAAGGCTTTCATGACTTCTACATGAAGACAAGAGAAGCCTGGAGGAGCGGGGGCAGCGTCTTGTAAGAGATGTCTGGCGTGACTGCGACCACGCGTGGTACGTGGTATGTGTGGTATTGTGTGAGGTGTGTGTGTGGTGTGGGAGAGTGTTTATGTGGTACATGTGCATAATACACACGGGAGGTTGTGATATTCGTGTGCAGTGCATGGTTTGTGTGCCGTTGCAGTGTATGTAATGTGTGTAGCGCGTGTGGCGTGTCCACTTGGTGTGTGCTGTGTATATGGTGTGTGGTATCTGCGTGTGACGTGTGTGGTATTGTGTGTTGTGTATAGTGTATATGACATGTGCCGTATGTGGGATACTTGCGGAGTGTGTGATATGTGTGATGTGTACATGTGGTGTGCGCCGTATTTAGCGTGTGGTGTGTGTCGTGTGTATGTATGCCATGTACGTGGCATGCATGTATGTATGTGTATGTGTGTGGCATGTTTGTGCTGTGCACATACGTGTGTGTATGCGTGCACGGGCACCCAGGTGGTGGATCAGCCATGCTGAGGTGAAACCCTCCCTGCGGTGTGTCCCGGAGCTGGCGGGGAGTGGCTCCACTGTGCACCGTTCTCTCCACCGCACCTTTCAGAGCCCGGGGACCGAGGATCAGCTGAGCCCCAGCCCAGGGGGGCGGGGGACATCTCTACACACCTGCTGACTCTGACCTCAGCAGTCCCTGCAGCATTGGTTTCCAGAGCCCCCAGGCCAGGAACAGAGCTGGCCCTTCCTGCATTCCATGCAGCCTGGAGGCCCTGTCTCTAAGCAACTGCCTCCTCCCCATGCTGGTCACCTCCACGCTGTCACCTGGGGCCTCACAGGGGGTTTCGGGGCCACCTCTGTCCCCTCAGCCAGAAGCACAGGGCGGGGCCAGGCATGGCTCCCCTCCCCGGCTGCCCGTTCCCTGTCATGCCATGGCTGTTTTGGGCGAAGCTGTGGTCTCCTTGCTGTCCCCGGGTGGTGCCCTTACTTAAGGAGCAGCTGGCATGCACACACCCACGCTTCCCACCAAACCCTGGCCCCGGCTCCAGGGGACAGTTTAGCCAGCTGCTTTGCCCCCAGCTCCGCACCTCTGCTGCTGCTGCCCGCCATTCCTCCGGCCTCAGCACACAGCTCCAGGCACCTGTCAGGGGGTCCAGAGATGGAGCGTGCTCTGTGCCAGTCAGTATAACAGGCCCGAGTCCAGCAGTCTACACAAGAAAGGGGCTTGCTCTGTCTCATGGAACCGTCCAGAGGTCGGGCTCAGTGGGGGAGGTCTAACAGTCTCTTCAGGGCCCAGGCTCCTTCTGTCCTTCCACTTTGTCTTCCTCAGCCTGTAACTTTGATCCTAGGGTCACAAAATAGCTGCAGAGATCAAGGCACTATGTCTGCATTCCAGACATAAAGGAAAGTTCAAATAAAGGAAAATGGCAGCCTACCTCAGTCCTCTTACAAAGCTTTCCCAGAAGCCGTCCCCAGCAGCTTTCACACCCATGCTTTGGGCCAGAACAGCACCACCCAGCATCCTACTCGCGAGGGAAACAGGAAGGGCAAATGCTCTAAGTGAGCACAGCAATTCGGACCCAAACTGGGGCAGGTGGCCTTTAGCGTCCACCTCCGAGAGTCTGTTATACTGTCGGTGACGGACAAGGACACACAGCTTGTGCTCCCCCCAGGTGGGTGACAGGCGCTGGGACTCCCGAGAGGAGGCAGCTGAACCCCTGTACCTGGGCTCCGAGCCCGCCCTGGACCCCTGCTTCAGGGTGGACAGGCCGGGAGGTGTCACAGCCCAGCAGCAGGTCTCGATGCACGATTCCACCCCATGTCCCGGCATCCTCCATAGACACAGCGGCCGAGATCGTCTCCAAGACGGATCACCGCTCAGCCCACACCGCGGCCTCTCCATTATCGCTGTGTAACCGGCCTCTGCGGGGTGATAAACAGCCCCGGACTGAAGCGTTGCTTCTGCAAATTGAACTCTGTGGGGCCAGAATGACTGCCATCACGTTAATTATATTCCAAATTTTTCCATTCATCTCCCGCTGCCAGCACCACCACCACAGGTCCTGGGTGGATCTGTGTGCACCACAGTGACGAATGCCCCATCCTGTCCTGGCGCCAGCAGCAGGGACCACTGGGCATCTGGCTTCCTCTGTGAGATGCTTTAGGCGCCGCTCTGGACCTCGGCTCCTCTGCTCACACAGCGTGCTTGGAGGACAATCCTGCCGGGTGCTGACCCTCCGCTTTGGGGACGTGTGGGTTTGACTCATACCAGGTTCCAAGCTGGGCATTGGTGGGCCCCTGGCCCCTGAGCCAATTACCATATTATGCTAATCCTGACATTAACATATTACCTGCATAATGGCTGGTCTATTTTTAAAGCCACCAAAGGGAGGAGTTTCAGCCCAAGTTCCGTTCCAGTACTGCACACGCATCAGAGCCAGGCAGCAGCTCCCTGAACCTCTCACAGCTGGCAAAGGTGCCCAGGAGGTAAGGCTGGCACTGAAGGGGGCAGGGGTCCCAGCAACACAGTAGTATTCACCCTCAGGGTAAAGTGCTCAGCACGTTGGGCTCTTTCCAAAGCACGCCATGAAAGTGCGGTTAGGAGCAGGGTCTCCTTTTATTAAAAATGGTTACAGACTGTGCCTGACCTATGATGGTTTGACTTACGACTTTTCAACTTTGAGAAAGTGATACATGCTCCATGGAAAGCTAGTTTGAGTTTGGAATTTGGATCTTTTCCTGGGCCAATTATACATGGTCTGAGCCTCTCCCGCCATGCTGGGGAAAGCGCCGTGCTGAGTGCTGGTGCTGGGTGGCTAGGCCGAGAGGCTCAGTGGGCAGATATATGAAAGGCTCTTTTCCTACAGTGCTGGGGATGGAAGCCAGGGGCTCACATGTGTTGGGCAAGTGCTCACTGCTGAGCTGTACCTCCAGGCCTATTAGATGCATCTTCACCTTAGGAAGGGCTGACTGGAACATAGCCCTGGGTGCCAAGCCCTTAGACAGCTCTCCCAGGAGAGCCTACCCTCTAGTGAGGCCTCCATGACAGGCTGGCCCACCCTCCTTGAAATCCTCACTGCCCCGGGGTCTTTCTTCAGGGTGCTATCCCCTGCTGTTGTATTACGCTTTTGTTTGCTCATGGTCAAATTTCTGTTTCCCTCCTTTCCCGCCTCCCAAGGATAAAAGCTCCCCAAGAGCAGACTTTGCTCCGTGTACACACTGTACCTCAGAACCCAGAACAGGGCCTGGCCCATGGTTATGTGCTCAGAACTCTTCCACTGACAAGCAAGTTAATAGGCCAAAGGATATTTTCAACCAGTGCTGCCAAAGACAGCTGGGCATTCAGATGCAAAGGGTGAAGTTAGACCCCTACCTCACACCAAACTCAAAATGGTCAAAGACCTAAACCTAAGAGCTAAGAATGTAAAACCCTACGGAGAAACACAGAGGATCAATCTGGTGGCCTTAAAAAGGAAGATAAACTTGAGTCATTGGCAGGAAAAGGGATGCACCTTGAGACTGTAGTGTTAAGTGAAATAAATCAGGCACACACGCTTAAATATCATGTGGTTCCTCTTATGTGAAAAACACAAATTAGAAGTAAAGAACAAAATAAAAGACATAATAGGAAGGAGGGAGATAGAGCTCTCTTAAATGGGAAGGGGATAGAGAGATGGAGGGAGGAGGAGGAAGAGGGGAGGAAAAAAGGAATTAAGATGTGTTATGTACATGTACCAACTGCCCACAAGGAATGTAAACATTATGTACTGCGAACGTATACTAATAAAGATAAATAAAAATTCCTCAAGGCCTTGGACTGAGCAATGGTTTAACATAGACAACCAGAGACAAAATAGATAACATGCACTTCATCGAGATCAAAACCCTTTTACTTCGAAGAACACCACTGTGACTGTTAATCTCAAATGTCGACTTTTTTGGATTAAGCAATGTCTACCGTAGCAGATTAGTCAAGCGCTCTCCTGGGTGACACTGGGCGAGTCATGGAGGTGTGACCTTGGGTGCTGCTTCCCAGCTGCTGTGAAATGAGCTCCTTTGCTCCGCCAGGCCCTTATGCCATGATGTTTCTTCCTTGGAGCCAGCCAACCATGGGCTGAAACCCCTGAAACTGTAATGGCGAACCTACAGAAATGTCATAGCAGAAATTAGAAAGCAGTTAGTAGCCTCTGCCTAAGTTCATGCTGCCTGTCACGTGGTTAGACTCAGCCAGCCTTGACCACCATGCCAGCTATAACTCAGGGACAGTTGGACTCAGCCTTATCTGACTGCATCCAGCTGCACTGCCCGTACTTTCCATCCTATAAACATGTTCTGTTTCGCTTGCCTATTCCAGGAACTTTCCACCTAGGACAGAACAACCCAGTCAGAGACATGCTTGCCTGATTTCATCTGCCCACTTGGACAGCCCCCTCCCTAGCAGAGCCCACCCAGAACAAATCTGCCTGACAACATATGCCTTAGCCTATGTAACCAATCGTATAATAATCTGCAATCAGCTTCGTAGTTCTGGCTTGCTAAAATGTATTTAAGCTAAACTCTAAGCCAACTCTACGCTGATGATTTGAGACCTGATTCCCATCAGCCCGCTAGCATACGAAAGGTTGCCTTCCAACCCCTCAGGTGCAAAGAGTCTTCCATTTGGTTTGATATCAGATTTCTGCAACAAAACCATGAGCCAAATTAAACCTCTCCTTGTTTAACTGCGGGTGTCAGGTATTGTGTCTTAGTGTTGGGAAAGCTGACTATTGTAACCACCAAGAAAGTAAAAGACAACTCCCACAGTAGGCAAAAAAATTTTTGCACATCGTATACCTGATAAGAGAATTGTATCTGGATTATATAAAAACTCTTACGACTCAGTAAAAAGACAAATAACCCAGTACAAATGAGTCGAAGATCTGAGTTGATGTTTCTGCCAAGAAGATACACGAGTGGCCAACAAGCTCACGAAAAGATGGTCAACAAAATCAGCCATGAGAAATGCAAATCACAATAACACAACCAGATGTGGCTATAGATTTCTATAATCAAAACCCGGGTACAAGAAAGCATGAAAGAGGCTGGAGAGGAACTGGAGCCCTCTTTCACTGCTGAGATGGAAATGCTGTGGCCATTTTGGAGAACAATTTAGTGGTGCCACCACAGGTCGAGCATAGAGCAGACACCACAACTCCACTCCTAGATCTGCCTCCAAGACCAATGAAGACCCAGTCCACACCAGAGCTTGGACACAAGTGTTCACATCAGCACCACACGCAACAGCCGAAAAGTGGGATGACCCAAGCATAGAAGACCGGATAAGGACAGAAACCGAATGGTTAATGTGATAAATGACATCTGAGTTTATGATGTGAAGTCCGCCTTATAGTTTTGTTCCTTTTAATATTTCATGTAGGGCCGGGGATATAGCTCAGTGGCACAGCGCCTGTCTGGCAAGCACAAGGTCCTGAGTTCGATTCCTGGTTCCAAAAAAAAAATTTTTTTTCATGTAGCATTTCTGCATCTATATATATGAATGAATTTGCCTGTAGCTTTTCTTTTTCATATTGTCCTCCTCTTTTTCATATCAAATTAAACTGGCCTCATAATGTGAGTTGGGTAATCTTCCCTTTTTCCTTCTTCTGGCAGAGTGTGTGAACAGGGAGTATCATTTTTCCTTAAATGTAGGGCAGGATTCTCTGTTGACGTCCTCTGGATTGTGGATTTCTTTTTGTGGGAATGGCCATCAGATAATTCAGAATTTTCCTCTCTTCTTCTGCCAATTTTTGAGCATTGTATTTTTCTAGAAATTTACCCATTTGAATACATTTTCATAAAGATTGCTGTTGGGGGCCACATTATAAATTGCTTTACCCTGCCTTGTGGGCCGGTTTTGGAATGCAGAAATCCCGCTTCCTCTTGGCCAATGAGGCGGTGAAGCTCACAGAGCAGGATGAAATCTGCTGAGGAAAATACTGGGAGACTAGCACCCAGGTGTGGGGATGGATCTTAACCAGTTTCCTTTATGATGTAAAACTTGCCCGTTCAACCACTACTTCTATGCCAGTTCCAGGAAAAGCACCAAACCCCTCCCCCTGCATGGACTAATAAAATGGTGGTTAGCTGGAGATACTGAGCCTTTTGTTACCAGAGGACATGGATCACCCCAGAGCCCTGCTGCACCTCTCTATTTTGTCTCTTGCTCTTTCTTTTCTTTCCCGCCATGCGCCGTAATCTGGGAAGGACATTGGGGACTCACGGCAGGCATCCCCAATAACTGGTGCTGTCAAAAGGGTCTCTAATAGATTGCTACATTTTTTCATAGTAGCCTCTATTTAGCTTCCTATACCTTTTGTAACAATGTATCACAAATGTGGTAACTTAAAACAACACGAATATATTCACCGACTGTCTGTGTTAGTCAGCTTTCTCTTAATGTAACAAAACACCTGAGATAATCAACTGAAGAGGGAGGGTTATTTCAGCTCACAGTTTCGGAGGATTCAGTCCATGGTAGGTGGAGGCAGGGAGTGCGTGGCGGGGGGTCAGGCAGCTCAATTTAGGGTTGCTAAGCAAAGAGAGAGGAAGAGGAAGGGGGTGGAGTCCCACAATCCCCTCTGAGGACATGCCCCCACGACCTAAGACCTTCCACTAGACCCCACCTCTTAAAGGGGCTCCACCACCTCCTAACACCACAGGTTGAGGACCAAGCCTTTAACCACGTGGGCCTTTAGGGGACGCTCAAGCTCCAAAGGCTGGGGACTGAGAGACCAGATGGGTTTTACTGGACTGAATTAAGGGACACAGGGAAAAGCTCCTTCCTTTGCCCTTTGCAGCTGCTAGTTCTCAGCATGCTCCTCAGCTTGTACCTGCTCCTGGTCTTCAGAGAGCGCCACTTCAAGCCTGGTTTCCCTGCTTCCATAGTCCTCTGCTCTCCGATCCCTCTCTGGCCCCCTCCTTTCAGGACACCTCCTCTGCTGGTCCACCAGACAATGCAGGCTTCCTGCAGGTGCTCCCCTGGGTCACACCTGTGGTCTCTTTGTCCTCCGAGTTGACACAGGAATTAAAGTGTGGGTTCCTTGTGGACCGTTCCTGACCCCACCACATCCTCTCACTGGCTTTCTAATGTCTGCAGGACCTGGTGTCTGCCTCTCCCCTTCTGATGAGTCTCTGTACTCTTTCTCTCTTCTTTTTTCTTGTCAATTTCTTCTGAGACCTTGCCACCAATCTGGTCACACAAACCAGGTGCAAAGCATGCTTAGCTGTGTGTGCAAAGTGCAGAGACACAGTTGTAAGCCATGTGTTGGCCGCCTACTGCTCACTGTGATGTGCGCACGGCTCTCTCCTGCACAAACGGACATCAGAGTCCAGGATAAGGACCCCTTGGACCATGTGACATTAGGAAAGCACCAGCCCTTCTCCGTCACAGCAAGGGCTGGGGCCTACGGGGCACACACAGCCTGGGCTTCCACCTGTCCCAGGGCTCAGCATCCTGCAGGAGGTGGCCTGGCACCTGCCAGGTGGGTGGGGCTGGAAATTACACCTGGTAGCGGCAGTGGACATTTGTCATAAGCCCTGGGCTCCATTAGGCTGTCACAGAGACACACGTGAGGCCACCTTTTGTGCTGAGAGGCCGGTCTCCAGGGAAACAGGCTCAGGGACGGTAACCCTTGTCCCCCAAGCATTTTCAGAGAACTAATTTCTGATTTCATTAATTTTCTCATATTTTTTTTCCATTTCATTAATTTCTGAGCTCATCTTTATTGTTCTCCTCTATTTCCTTTGGGTATTTTTGTTTTATGTTTTGAATCTTTTATTTTTTATTTTATTTTTTGGGGGGATACCAGGAATCAAACTCAGGACCTCATGCTTGCCAGGCAGGCACTGCACCACTGAGCTAAATGCCTGGCCCCAAACCTTTTAAAATAGATGCTCAGCTCATTCATTTTCAGCCATGGCTATTTCAACATATTGGTGGCCACGGCTTTCTGAACGTCGTCGAACTGCCTCCCTACGTGTTTAGGCACCTAGCTTCTATTTTCATGCTGGTCAAAATATTTTCTAATATGCATGGTGCTCTTTTCTGTGGATTACTTTGATGAACATTTCTTAATTCTTAGTTACCTTTTTTGTTACTGATTTTTAACTCAGTTACCTCATGTCAGGTTTTTATGCGTGACTTTAATTTTTGGAAGTTCATTAAGACTTCTTTTATGGCCATAATATAGTCAGTTTTTAAGAAATGTTTCATTTATGCTTGAGAATGACATGCCTTCTGCAGCTGGGTGCAGATGTCTTGAGATATTGATTGCATGAAGCACGTGGACTGTGTATTTCGTGTCCTCTGTGTCCACGATCATTTTGCTCTGACTGCAGGTCATCAATCACTGAGATGCGATCTTGTGGTTCCATCATCTTGGCTTTGGTGCTGTTGAAGCTATGTCATTAAGCCTCAATACGATATCAAATATTGCGATATACACCTGCTGTATTGTTCCAGTACAGATAACCTTTTTTCTTTTCATGCTGTTTTGCTTATTAGTGATAATGCTACCCTGACTTTCTTGGTTAGTGTTTGCATATTTACTTTTCCTTTCTTTTCCTTTTCACTTCTCTGCATCCTTAAGTTTTTATATATAGTACCTCTTTTCATCGGAAATAGAGTTTTGGTTTATTTTGCTTTGTAACAGTACTAGGGGTGGAACCCAGGGCCTCATGCATGCCCCCAGCCCAAGTTTCCAAAAACCATGCTGGCGGTCTTGGTCTTTCACCTAGAGAATGTTGTCTATTTGATTTTAGTCTAATTTCTGGTAAATTTTCTGATTTAAATCTATTTTCTTGTTACGTTCTTACCTGTATAACTTCTTCCTATGTGCCTTTTTCTCTCTGTGCTTGGCTTTGGTGTTGAATATCCTTTTATTATGCTATTTTTGTCCTCTGTTAGTTTGACTATTCTATGGTAACTTTCCTAGAAATTTCAGTATGGCTCTATAATAATCATCTTTCCCATTGCTGGGAAACAAGACCCAACGCCCACTACTTAAAGGAGGAGGGGTTTAATTTGGCTCCAGTGTCAGCTGGCTCCAAGACAGAAACATCATGGCGAAGGGCGTGGCACAGCAAAGCTGCTTATTTGATGGGGACCAGGAAGAGGGCAAGGGGGCAGCACCAGAGAGGGAGGGGTGGGGGACCAGATATAGCACCCCCCTGAGGTTACACCTCCATGGTCCACCCAGGCACACCTGGAAGTCCCACCGATCCCAAGCGGATCCCAAAGCCAACCAAGTTGACACACTCAAGCATAACCATCACTCTGTCCTTTACTTACTAGAACAAAATGTTACTTGCTTCTTTTCCACTCCCTGGACAATGTAAGGACCTAAGATCTAACTCCACTTACCACCTTTCCAACCTAACATGCTCTTGAGTTTGTGTTTGCTAATTCCGTGTATTTCTAAGTTCCTTAAAAATGTATGTGTGGGCCGGTGAGACGGCTCAGCGGCTTAAGCGCCTGCCTTGCAAGCGCAAGGGCCCGAGTTCGACTCCCGGATCCCACATACGAAAAAGGGGCCGGTGATATCGCTCAGAGGCACGGGTGCCTGTTGGCGCGCGAGGTCCTGGGGTCGACCCCCCGGTACCCACAAAAAAAAAAAAAAAAAAAAAAAAAAAATGTATGTGTAGCCCATGTCACTTAGGTGTGGTTTTTTTCTTTGTTTTGCTTTGTTTTTTCAGAGCCAAGAATCAAACCCAGGACTTTGCACCTAGTAGGCAAGTGCACACCACGGTGCCCCAGACAATTTGGGAATTAGGTTGTGAGACACCAGATCTTACTCAAATCTGCTGTTACTGTTGGCAGAGGTGGAAGAGTGAGCTTGTCACTCACCTTCCCCGCCATCTGAGGTGGAAGAGGGTCTTGTTATCGTGGGGTAGAAGTTATCACCATCACTGAACTTGTAATTCTTCTGCTTTTTGTTTCTCTTGTTCAGTGAACAGACAGTTGTCGTGGTATCATGACTCCACTAAAAGTAATTTCTTTCCGCTCAACCAATCCCACCCTACTCTCCTTTCTGGCTGCATATAAGATTTGTCATGATTGTTCTAAATTTTGATATATCTAGGTGATAATTTCTATTTATTTATCTTGTTTGGGATTCCCTGAGTGTTTGGAATCTACTGACAACCATCATGAGCTGGAAAATTCTCAAGTGTTGTTACTTCACATGTTACTTCTGGATCAACTATTTCTCCTTTTCTCCTAGAACTCCAATCCTGCACTGACATTCTCACACTATTGTCTACGTGTTCTCTTCCTTTGCTTTCTCTCCTCGAGGTCCCAGGGTTTACTCTGTACGGTGAATTCTCTCTTCAGCTTTATGTCCATCGACTAGATTCTTCATATTGGTTGTTGGCTTTTTAGTTCAAAAAGCTTTATTTGGTTCTTTCAATGTCTGTCACTTTTCCTGGGTGTGGGTCCTCACTTACACTTTCAAGTTCTACTTTTATCACAAAAGCATATGCAGTAAGCACATAGCTTAAAGTCATGGTCTTGTTGTCCCAGCATCTTGCCCTGCATGGATCTTTTAGCTATGGTCTGCTGGTTCTCCTCCTGCTCTTTGCTTCCACGGGTGCTGGTTATCTCTGTGTGTTGGATGTTGCATTTGGGAAAGTCTTTGTAGAAAGAGGTGGAGGCACATGTGATTTTCTCTTCTTCCAGGGCCAATTCCCTGTATCTCCAGTCACCTGGGGGCACCCACAGTCTAAGTTTACCTGGATCCCATTTAGAGGTAGAGATTTTTTAGCACCACCCCAATTACTCAAGCTATAGGAAATGAAGAAACTGGTTTACTTCTAATTTGCTCTTCATACCTAAGTTTTAGAGTCCAGCCCTAAGTCTGGGGTAAGGGTGTTTGTGGGGGCCCAGGCTGTAGCTGGCCAGTTCTGCACCCCTAAACTAAGAGGCTGCCCAAAGGGCTTCCATCTTCCCCACCCAGCCAGGCTGATAAGCTCTGGGGAGGCAGATGCAGGCTGCTCCTTCCTGGATCTTAGATTTTGCTCACCATCATATTTGCTTTGATGCTTCTTTAAAGTTTTTTGTTTTGTTTTGTTTTGTTTTTTTGTTTTCTGTATTGGAGATTGAACCCAGGGCCTTTACAGTGATATATATCCCCAGGCCATTTTTAAGTTTTTGAGACAGGGTTTTGTTAACTTGCTAAATTGCCCAAGCAAAGCCCTTGCTAACGCATTAAGTTGCCCAGGCTGGGCTTGTACTAGTAATCTTCCTGCCTCAGCCTCCCAGAGTGCTGAGATTACAGTCATGCACCACCACATCTGGCTGCCCAGCTTCTTTAAATTCTCTGTCCAGCTGTCTCCTTACCATCCCTGGAACATGATCTGAGTCATGCAGCCCACATTAGCTGGAGGACACCAACTCCAGGCCCCTTTATATCAACTCTGCTGGAGCTCTGCTGGGTCACAGAGCTCAGGACACCTCTGCTCGCGGGTCCCCCATCCAGCTCCTCTGAGTGTGTGGGTTTCCCTTCTCCCTTCTGTGTCTTCCAGGTCTTGCTGTTCCCGCCTGGAGAGTCCTCTTCTCTAGCCAGAGTTGGGTTTTGGAGCAAAAGCCACAAAATATTGCTGGCAAATTTCTGCCTCAACCTCCCAGAGTGCTGGGGTCACGGGTGTGCGCCATTACACCCAGAACAGAGTTCTTCTCTTAAGTAAATGACAAAGGCAGGGTTTTGAGCTGGCCTGCCTGGCCCAGATCCAGGCTCCCCCATGGCACCGTTCATGTCCCGTATGACCTGCGGTGCCCTTCACGCTGGGCATCGGCGGTGGGGTCTGAGTCCAGTGCTGGTAGCGTTGCTGACTGGCATCCCTAGCCCAGGTGTCACCCACTCTCCAAGTGGGCAGTCTGTAAAGTGGGGCTGCAAGGGCCTCTGCTCCTGCCACTTGGAGAGGACGAACAGAACAGCAAAAGCTGTGCAGACCTTCGGAGGCTGGACAGGTACGCCACCGTCACTGTCACCATCATGTTGACCAAGGATTGATGACTCCTGGAGATGGCAGAACTGGGGTCCTAGGTTATCTTCTGTGGGTTCAGAAGAGAGACACAGGGAGAAAGCACATCAAAGATAATAATCAGCGGTGTAGAAAAGCATTCCCAGTGTGAATTCCAAGGCATGTTAGGCCCGAAAGAAGAGCAGAAGGAAGCAAAAGAGCCAAGCATAGTGGCTCACGCCTATAATCCCAGCACTCTGGGAGGCTGAGGCAGGAGGAGTACAGATTCAAGCCCAGCCTGGGCAAGTTGAACCTTAGCAAGATTCAGGAAGCTAGCAAGACCCTGTCTCAAAATAAAATAATAAAAGAAGGGCTGGGGATGCAGCTCAGGATTCCATATTCTAATAAATTAGTCAGGTGAACTCAAACTAAATGTCCTTACACATTTTAAACAGATGCTGGCACTTTCAGGATGCTGAGAAAAAGATCTGGGAAAAACAGGACTGAACTTTATTTAATCCACTGCTGTGTACCCAGCTGTCTGCCAACACCTGGTACTGCCAAGGGGGTAGGGGTGGCTTGATTTGCAAACTGCAATCTGGCTCCTTCCTCACTTATCAGGGACTGCTGGTATTGGAGGAAGGAAACAGTGAAGATATAGCAAGGACTTAATGAATCAGGAACTGAATAAATAAATGTTATAGTCAATCTCTGACCAATCTAATCAATACAGAAAACAAATGAGATGAGGAAAAAGAAAGGAGATCAGACAAATCCACAGAAGATTTTCAAAGCCTCAGAGAACGTGAATAATTGAGCACTGTGGGCACAGGAGAAAGGACAGGTCCAGGGATCATCAGCTGCAGAAGGAAAAGGGAAACAATTACATCGAGTGACTGACGCAAAATGTGCAAGACTTATTTAAAGGAAAAGAGACAAACTCTACTGTGGATCAGGGCTGTACTAGGATGAGGCTGGTTTATGGGTGGCCTCTGTCTCGGGGTCCACCCAGGTTGTGGTGTGTGGACGGATATAGTGTGGATGTGTTTACAGGACAAGGGCCAGAAGGAACACGCGAGGAGTGAAGAGTGGGCGTGTCCAGGGACCAGGATTAGAGTGTCCCGGGCTGCTTTCTGTTGCTGTAACAAAATGTGTGAGACTGGATAGTTTAAAAGGAAAGAGGTTTATCTGGGCTTACGGCTCAGGAGGCTGGGAAGCCTCAAAGCCTGGTGCCAGCAGGGACTGTGTACTGTTTCAATTCGTGGCAGAACATGGAAGGGTGAGCGGATGTGAGGAAGAGAAAAACAGGAGAGGATACTTTGCTTTATAACAAACTGCTCTTGTGGTCACTAATCCAGTCCCCAGAGAGCAGCATTAATCCCTCCTACCAACCTGATTTCCTCTTGAAGGTCCTAGCACCTGGGACAACACATCAACCTGAGTTTCCATGGGGACAAACCAGCAAGGAGTTCAGGGGACAAAGTGCTGCTTACTTAACTCTGTATTTTTCTGCATTGTTTAAATTTTTTTATAAGCATGAATTATTTTGTACTTAAATAATCATTTAAAACTAAGGAGGGAAACATATGGAAGTATCAGAGCTCCTTTTCTAGGTAGGTGGAAGATTCTAACTACTTCAAAGTCATCATTGTTTTCTTTAGACTCTGTTTTCTAAATTTGTAATAGTAAATACATGCCACTTTTATCCACAATCAAGAGTATAAAAAGTTAAGTTCATGAGAACTAGTAAGTGGGTGCAAATAGCCAAGACATATTTAAAAAGGCACTGTCATGAGGAACCACCAGCAAATATTCGAAATTGAAAGCAGCATGAATCAAGAATACAACTTATTTTCTCTTCTTTTCTTAATTGCTTTTAAGTCAGTTGAGGCGTAAGATGGAGAAAACTACGAGGGAACGTCACTCCCGAACTAACCGTGAGACAGAGATGCATTAACTTCAAAGTCATCATTTTTTCTTGAGCCCCTGAGAGAGCAAAGATCACACGAAATGAAGGGAGTGAAGCCCGAATAGTGTGCGGACCGAGGAGAGGCAGAGGAGCCCCTGGAATTGCCTGTCCTGTAGCAATGAAGAGAAAAGGGGGCCTCCCAGACGGGGAAGGAGAACACGGCTGACAGTTTTAGCAGATCCCCAAGGCTGTGACTGCTTAGCATCACTGGGAGCTCCAGACTTTGTGGGGGCCACGTGCACTCACTCGCAAGTGCTTTCCAAGGGTCCCACATGGCACTTTCCGGAAACACTGGCCCAGGCCTGGGACCAAAGAGAGCCTCCCTGTCTCTGGTGCACAAATACAAAAAACACCTCCTTTCCAGATCCTTCTCTTACATAAAAGTAAGGCTCTCAATCCTCCCCACCCCAAGGCCCCCAAGGCCCCCCGCTGCTGGGGACAAGAAGCACAAGATCCTCTGTCTTAGGAAACTTGAAAACAAAGAACAAGTACAGGAAGCAGAAGGAAGGACATAATCCCGAGAAGGGCGGAAACCACTGAAAAAAGAAACAGAGTGAACTGACAGGTTCAAAAATGGCACTTGGCAAAGATCAGTAAATTTGATAAACTTTAATTGATCCAGGGGAAAAAATGGAGAAGACGAAAAACCAATATCATGAAACAAAAGAAAGATGCTAGAGTCCTGCAGACCTCAAAAGGACAAAAAGCGCGTGTGACAAACCACTCTGTACAAACAAATTTGATGACTTTGATAAACAGGCATATTCCTTGAAAGACACACACTCCAGTGCTCACTAAAGAAGAAACTGATTGATAATGAGTCCTGTAGATCCACTAAAACATAACCAACGCCGTTAGCAAACACCATATGATCACAAAAGAAAATTCCAGGCCCTAATGCTTTCACTCAAATTTTCTATCAAACATCGAAAGAATAATTCAGCCTTGTGTAAACTGTCTCAGAAAACGGAGAAGGGAGGCGCGCCCTGCCTGACGGGAGGTGAGCAGGACTCTCTAATCCAGAGACACTGGAGAGAAGGGAACTAGGCCAACATCCCCACAGTAACCAACACAAAAACATTAACAAACCCAATGCAACCGGCTACAAAGGGGTCATATTCAGTTATGAAGCTGTGTTTATCCCAAAAATGTAGGTTGCTTTTTCATTTGCAAATCAGTTCAATTCACCATATTAACAGAATAAAAGAAATATGATCATTATGTAGATGGAGAAAAAGCTTTTAACAAACTTCAACATACACTCATGATTTTAAAAAAAGAAAAGAAAATCCTGAGCAATTAGGGATAGATGGAAATTTTCTGAACCGGATAAAGCACATTGCTATCTAACAGCACCCCGAGTGGTGAACTGCTGAGCATCTCCCCGCGAGGTCAATTAGCACCCCTGCCTCTTCCATCACAGTGAACTAGAAGCCCTAGATGGACCAAAAAGGCGAGAGAAAGAAGTCAAAGGCATAGAGACTGAAAAGATAGCAACAGAATTCTCTTGGTTCACAGACAACGGGATCAGGTATGTGGAAAATCCTCGAGAAGCTGAGGAAATGACGACAAGAACAAATCTGTACATTTAGCAAGGTCACGGAACAAAAGCAAGTACAAAAATTAGCTCCGCTTTTACACAGGAACAATACATAACCGCAAAATGAAATTTTTAAAAGAAGTCTTATTTACAATAGCATCAAGAAACATAAAATCCATAGGGACACATTTATAGATGTGCAAGACCACGCACTAAAAATGACAAAACACTGCTGAGAAAAAGCAGCCCTGAAGAAAGTGAGAGAGAAGCCACATCCATCTAGCGGAAGGCTCGATATTATTTAAATGTCAGCTCTAAATTGATCTCTCCACGCAGTGTCTTCCAGTCCTAGTCCCAGCGGGCCTTTTTGTAGAAATGGATGAAATGATTTTAAAATTTATACGGAATTGCAAAGGACCTAAAAATACCACCGTGCCATGCAACTTTCTCTAAGAACAGAAATGTTCTATTGAGCATTCTAAATGTGACGATCGCACCTTAGGAACTGAATCTTTAGTTTTACTTAATTGTAATGAATTAAATTGAAATCACCACATGTCTCGGGTGAGTCACTGTTTTGGATATTACAGACCTAGACTACCCAAGGCAATCTTGAAAAGAAAGAAAATGAAGGCAGAATTTAGGCTCCCAGCTTGCAAAGCTTACATAACACAGCTACAGCCACGGAGATGGCACGATACTGACATGAAAAGACACAGGGCCACCAAGCAGACAGAACAGAGTCCAGGAGACCAGCTGTCCCAGGTCGCGTGACTTCAGACAGTGCCACCAAAGCCACCCAACGGAGAAGCAGAAGGTTCTCGAGGGGTCCGAGACACCTGGGCGTATCCACGTGGGGAAAGGCAAGCTTCAACCCTACTCACACCAGGCACAAAAATTCATTTGAGATGAATCATTGACATATCGGTGAAAATTAAAACTTTCTTTTGTAAGAAATCAAATACCCTTGTGTCCTGGGGATTGCCAAAAGTTTTGGGAGTGGAAGGAGCCCTGGGGAGATTTCGGGGTGAAGGATGAACTTCTGATCGATGGATTCTGCCCTGTGGGAATCTCCAGCACCTGCCACCTGGACGGAAAGGAACCATGAACCAGCACCGACCTCCACGTAGGAACCTGCAGGCTGAAGTGTTTCACGGTGCCACGCGCTGCCTGATGTCATTACCTTTCTTCACTATGCAGGAAAAGCAGGGTGTTTTAAGGTGGAGAAGAGGATGGGTGGGCATGAGATAAAGCAAAATTTTCACAGTAGGATCCGCCTGCAAGATTGTTTATAGCTTTCTCCAACTTTTATGTGTGTGTTAGTTTTCTCATAAAATGTTGGGAAGAAAGAAGATACATCGGTGGCTGGCAAAAGCACGCTCAGCATCATGAGAAATGAGAGGAGTGTGAAATAAAACCATCACGACAGACTCTTGCATGCCTGCCAAGATGGCTGGAGAGTAGGATATCAGCGTGGCCCTCACAGGTGGTTGACATGGATACAAGGGTGAAGCATTTCGGAGCCAGCCTGGCAGTTCCTGAGAGTTAGACCTCTCCTTGCCTCTGATGCAGCAAGGCCGCCCAAGCCATTTACCCTAGGGACACGCAAACATGTGCACAAGGTGCCATCAGCAGGCGTGTTCACGGCGAGCAATGGGATTCACGTTTGCTCAAACTGGAACTGTCTGCGGACAGGAGTGTGCACACGCAAGTGGCTAAGCCAACAGGGCACGTCCTTGGAGCGGATCCCTTATTGGTGGTGAAAACGGACAAACTCATGCACCAACAGCGCGGCGGGGTCTCAGAAGTGTTATTCGGAGCAAAGGACACTCAGCTACCCAGCCCGACAGCTGTGGTCCCATCTGTGTGTCGTTCTGGGACAAAGTCCTGGATGCCCGGCAGGGTGGGGAGAAGTGACCGGCAGGAGACACGGGGGACTTGCTAGACACTGGGAATGTGTGTCCTGATTTGGGTGGTGGTTATGCTTGTCACAATTCACTGAAGTATGCATCTATGTTTTGAGTATTTCCAGTATGTAACTCACTCTTAGCTCTTTTAGAAAATGAAACATTTATGCTCACAGTGTGACCAAAAAATATGGTGTGGATATGAATAAAACAATGATTATAGTAAAAGACACAGTGCCATGCATGCCCCTCAAAACACTCCCCCACGCTTTGGACACACTCACCCCCATCATCCGTGCCACTTTCTGAGACAGCTCTGGAGTCCTCTTTCGTGAGTGTCTTTAGTTGCACTGCCATGGCTGCCTCAGTGACCTGAATCCATTCAAAATGTTTACCTTTCATCGTCATTTTGATTTTGGGTGACAGCCAGAAGTCACCTGCAGCCAGATCCAGGGAGTAAGGCAGACGGGGACACAGCGTCATGTTTCCACACACCTACCTTTCCATGGGATGGCACTCAGCGGCAGCATTCATCATAGTTTTTATCACGTCGTGTAGACACTCATGAAAGAGGACTTCCAGAACTGCTGCAGAAAGGGGCAAGAACGATGGGAGGAACAACAGAATTCATATACTTCCATGTAACAAAATATTGTGAGGTCATTAAATTTTTTTTTTTTTTTTTTAGACAGGGTCTCACTATGCAGTTTAGGCTTGCCTTAAACTCACTATTGTAGCCCAGGCTGGCCTCAAACTCAGGGCGATTCTCCTACCTCAGCCTCCTGAGTGCTGGGATTACAGGCGTTCGCCACCACACCTGGCTAAACATCTTTTTAATAACACGTTTAACAACATGGTAAAACGTGCATCATATTAAGTCAATTTTACGAAGGATATAAAATTTTACATTCAGTATATACCCAAACTGCAAAAGCTATTTCTTTGAGTCTAAGACATTGTTGATTTTAAGGCTAAATACAGATTTTACTAACGACTATTCCTCTAAGGGTCACGATCGAAGTTTGAGGCTGACATGTGTGGCTTTCTTGTCCCTCCTCAGCTACAGTTTCCGGGAGACAAAGCCTGGTCCTGTTCCCCCAAAAATATCTTGCACCTTGGGCTTCCTGCCCGCTGTCTGGGATCCGGCAGGTGCAAGGGCGTGGCATCCCTCGGGCTATTTTTCTGCAGAAACCGAGGCAGGCAGCTTTGGCCCGCTGCTTTCCTGGCCCCCGAGCTCCTGCAGCCTGGGAAGGCTGTGCTTCTGCTGCTTATCTGTTCAGCGACCTTACAGCTTCATTTTGCTCTTTACTTTCCATAATCTAAGTGATTTATGTGTAACTGATTTACTGGGGAATCTCAGCGTGTTGGGAGTATAAATTACAATTATAAAATTTTATTCCTCCCAAGCCCCTGTCCGAGTGGAATCTGCTGGACCCCTTCCTGCTAGGTAGGAGGTCCCTTCTGATGTGGTGGCCGGATTCCACGGTGGTGGTGTCGTTTTTATCTTTAGAACAGCCTGCTGGTGTTTAGGACCAAACCTTGTTTATTTCTAAAGAATGTTTGGCCCCAACTCAACTGGGGGCCTGTGGCAGGAGCTCCTGGAAGTCTCTTGTGACTCAGTTTCCTAACCAGGCCATGCGGCGGCTATGACGCTTCAGAAGAGGGCTGAGGGTGAGTCCACTGGCCAAACAGGGATCCGGTAAGGGACAAAAACACCCTGTCCTCTTCTCACAGGAGCCTTCACCCACTGCTGGGGTCCTCAAAGCCCACTTCTCCCTGGGGAGAGAGAAGGGCAGGTGACAACTTTTACTAGGTGTGCGCTGGGCGGGGGACCCCTGAGCTGACCAGTCATTCAGAGAGGCCTGCTAAGAGAGGTGCTTCGGATCTGCATCGTAACAGTTCCAGGAGACCCAGGAGGAGGCAGCAAGGCTGGCCTGGGAGGGTGGGGCCAGAGAGCCAGCCTGGAGGCCTTGGTGATGGAAAGCGGTGGGATGTAGGAGACCAGGAAAGCGTGACACCCAGATTCCCAGCCTGGGTGGCACAGATGAAGACGGATTTCCTGAGGGAGCCCGCGGGGCCCCAGGATGGGGCTCCACAGGGCTGAGGCCAGGTATGTGTGAGTCCAAAGGAGAAGCAAGCTATGTAGTGACTGAGGGCAGAGGCCCAGAGGCACCACATCCCGGTTCCCAGGTCCCCAGTCGCACGGTAGGAGGGGGCAGGACCTGCAGCTCTGGGCTCCACCCTCGGCCAAGCAGGGTCCAGGTCCTTGGAATCTCTTTGGGACCAGCTGTGTGGGGACAGCCAGCAGGGCTCTGCACACACTCAGGTTTGTATAATAGATGTGACCCACGCCAGGCTAGCCTGCCGGGACATGAGGTTTTACCCACTTCCCAGGGGGCCACTGTCACAGAACCCACACAGCGGACATCTCAGGGCAGGGCTGGAGGACAAGGCCACCCTGCCCACAACTGGCTCCTCGTAAAGACGCCCTATGGCTCCGCTCTGCACACTACCCCCAAAGCAACCATCCCATTCCAGGCTCTGCACTTGTGACTGGGATTTTGGGGAAAACCTTAGAATAGCTTGAATCATCTGGCAAGAAAAGCTAAGAAAATGTGGGGGTGGAGAAACCTGCTAGACCTAAATACAAATGATAAAACCCGAGCCTGCACTAACAGGGAGGTGCCGGGCACGATAAGTGCATCCGAGGGCCAGAGACAAGGTGGGCCCGTGATGGGGGACATGGCCATGTGACAAAGAAGCACACGCCAGTGAGGGGAGGAGCTGAATCTGGGACCTCTGGGAGGATGTTTTAATCTTTGAAAGGCCATTCAGCGACACATCTCATGCCATACACCAAATGAATCCCAAAATGGTATTTATTAAGGGGCGGGGGACCTCAAGTTTAAACCACAAGGGACACGTGGGGTGCTCACAGGACCCCCCATTCTGCTCCTCCAGAGCAGTGGGTCTTGAAACGGGGTCGACTCTGCAGGGGCCCATGATGTAACATTGTTTTCATAACACTAGAATACCGGAGTCTTCCCACCTTCTCCCGAGTGTACAGTGGAAGTTTTCAGAGGATTTGCGACACATGATCTTGCAAAGATCAAGTGTAAGCCAGGCACGATGGTGCACACTTATTATCCCAGCACTCCAGGAGGCTGAGGCAGAAGGATCCCAAGTTCAAGCCCACCCTGGGCAACTTAATGACTTAGTGAGACCCCTTCTTTAAAATGGGGCGGGATCCAAAGGCCCTGGATTCAATTCCCAGTATTAAAGATAGATAAATAAATAAAAAGGGTCAAGTACAGAAGCAGGTATGTGACTCTAGCTGTCTTTGATTAGCCAGACATTAAAGAAATTTGCAAAAATATAAAACAATCCTGCTCTTCCTCACTCATTTTTTTGGAACAGTTTTCATTAAAATACAATCATTTATGTTGATACGTCCCTAAGTGTCATTTTTAAACCATACTCTCAAACTTTGTTTTAATTTACAATATGGTAGGTACTGACAGATCCCATCCGTATATGCACCTGCATTTTGGGGTCCTCAACGGTCCTAAAGACACAAAGGGGTCCTGACACGAAAAGGTGTGAGCAGGGCTCTTGGGCCACAGATGCAGCCATGGGGATCCTTTGCCACCAGGGACCGTTGACCAGCCGGGGACCCCAGGGCCCCCACATGTATTGATGCAACTAAGCTGACAAATGTCCCCCAGGCACCTACTACGTGCTGGGCACTGTTTGCAGGTGCTAACACATGGCTCAGAACAGCAGACGAGACGCGCCTACCTGTCCTGTGTTGTAGTCTAGTGGACATGTGCAGGGAGTGATCGATCAATTGTGTCAAAATTTCAGCCTGTTCACATGAAACACATGTGCGTGTGCACACACACACACACACACACACACAAAGTAAAAACCTGGAAACATCAGCGAGCAAACACGACACACACCAGGTTAGTATCTTTAATAATATAATGCGCTTATACAAATTTATCAGACTTCAGTAGGTAGAGCGAAGGACACTGACAATCCACAAAAGAGGAAATACAACCACCGAATTCAAAAAGATACTCAACCGAGCTACAAATCCAGGAACTGCGAACTAAAACACAATGCTTTTGTTGTTACCAAACCAGCAAACATCCAGCCCAACGAGAATACCCAACACTGGCAAGCTGGGCACACTTCCCCTTGCTGGTGGGAATGTAAATGGACATTTTTTGAAACCTTTTTGTCACTAGATAATAAAAACCTGAAAGGTCATATTCTTCAATGCCCCCTCTGGGAATCTATCCCAAGCAAATAACCTGACGTGGGGAGAAAACCTTATGTAGATACTCATCGACTGGGAACAGTGAAAACTTAGCAACAGCACGATTAATACTTGGCATCACTGTCCCTACGCCTGATGGAAGAGTTTGCAGCCACTGCAAAACAAGCTCAGTCCCAATACTGGGCGGCTGCGACACGGTCAGTGAGGACAGCCTCGTTACAGACGGCATCAGTGTTGGTGTCCTAACTACAGAAAACACAAAGAAACCGTGGGGCTGGGGCCTGGAAGGAGACACTAGATTTCGCTTACTCTGCTCTTCCCGCTACTGATTTCTCAAAATCCCTGACACGCAGCTTTACCTAGAGTGCACAGACCTGGTGGATTTTTAGTGCGTACGTGTGAAGAGCTGTTTTCTCCCTCTATCCTGGGCCAATCACCACCAAATCTAACATGAAGTCCCCAAGAGACGGTGCCACCGAGACTTGAGGTCGTCGTCACTCTGTGACCACGGGACACCCTGTCCCCACCACCCCCGACACGGGAGCTTTGCCTGTTGATCCAACCATTCCCAGCCTTCCTCTCAAAGCCCCTCGATGACATGTCCCAAGCAGAGGACCGGGTCCTGCTCACCCTGCAAGACAGGGGCCTCCGCAAGGCTCTTCCTTCCCCCCAGTGTGCCCCGTGCCCAGCCCGATGCCCACATCTGCTCATTCGTCCCTGTAGGGAACTTCTGGGTGGGCTCGCCCGGTGGTGGGGCGGCTCTCTGCCACAGGACAGCAGGCACAGGTGGGTCAGGACGGCCCTGCCTCGCCACCACATGGAGTTTCTCACGCCTCTCATCTACTCGCCCGGGGTCAGCGAAATGGGTCTCTGCTGGTTCCGAAGTCACTGAAATGCTTTAGGACATGGAGCTAGTCCCCAGGTCACGCTACGCACTAGGCCAGGGAGTCACCCCTACCAAATGCCGTTGCCATATGCGCCCTGGAAGGCAACGAAGCTTACTCACCGGACGGGTACCACGTGGACCAGACAGCGGTCACGACATCGTCCCGACAACGATGACACCAAGAGCAACAGGAACTCCTCACACGCGTTAACTCCACCGCCTGTTTAAAGTCACTACCTGCTCTCCGGAAGCTGGGGAAACTGTAACCCCCACTATTACACAGCTGCTCCCGCCCCACCGCAGTCTTCCGCTTGGTCCCTCTGTCACCATGGTCTCCCTCCAGGGCTGCACGGGCCTCGGGTCTCGTCCTCTGCCTGGGACTGAGGTGTCCTCCCCTGGAGCCGTGACAGCCCCTCAGCACCTCCAGCGCAGTTTCCCGGCCCTCTGTCATCTGCTCCGGGTCCAGAGCCGCGGGGAGCTATCGCGAAGGCGGCACCCACGTGAGAGCATGCATCCTGGGCCCACCGACAGGTATGCCAAGGGACAAAATGCACGCAAGTCACCAAACCAGACACAGCTGGAACAGCAGCAGCCTGGACCAGGCACATCCATCGAAGGCAAAAGGCCTGCAGTGGACATGGATGGGAGGGTGGCCAGCCTCGCCCGTGTGGCTCCAGGCCCAGGGTGTGTAGTGGACCAGCTCTCAAAGTGCTGGCACGGGCACAGGAGCACTCACAGGCCCGCCTGGGAGAGCCAGGGCCGGGGAGATGGCAGATGTGCCCTTCTATGCTGCGTCAGGACACATGGAACCCTCCCAGGTCTCTTCCCCCTGCAGGGCCTCCGTCTCCAGGTGCCACTGTCCCTTTATCTGGAGACTCCTCCATGAGCAGGTACAAGCCCTGCCAACACAGCTGCCAGGACAGAAGGGCACTAGGCACAGGAGGTGACCAGCATGCCACCCATCACCAGCTCCACCTCGAATGGCAGCCCCACTGGGGCCCCTTCCCTTCACTCCGATTAATGAGCACCACGGTTCAACGGGAAAGACCTGGGCGGAATCCAGGGGAACCTGAAACCTGTGTTCAGGCAGCTGGTCGGCAGGGCAATTGGGCTAACAGAGTTTACAACGCCTGGGTGGCCGTGTCTATGAACCCCAGCAACCACAGGGTCTTCTTGACCTGGGAGGGCCATGGTCGCTTTAGAATCACAGTCGCTTTCCCAGCAGCATCGAAACTCTCTGGAGGAGAAGATGGGTCCCAGGACCCAAGCACAGGATCCCAGGATACAGACGGCTTTGGACGGGTGTACAGGTGGCCCTTCTGCGGTCGAGGCAGGACCACCCAGTCAGGGCGGATGAAGCCTGTCTCCTCCCAGGTCCAGGTGGCCGTGTCAGTGCAGTCCACGTGACGGTGAAGTATGGCTGGAGGGCCACAGTCCAAAGGGCTGGGCCAAGTCTGGATGAGAACGGGATTTCTTGGTTGTCTCTCTGCAAGGAGGTATAGCCATGTCCCTCCAAGCCAGGACACGTGGCCAGTTCTGCGACATGCCCACGTCAGGACCCAGCAGTCCACAACTCGGCCTTTACGAACGCCACCCACTCCGCCTTCGGTGTTGAAGGTATCTCCCAGAGGCGCTGTCTCGCTGGAAGAGGAAGTCTATTTGTTCTTGGATAAAGGTGAGACACAGTGGCATAGGTACAGGAAGGGCGTGCCACACGGCATCTCTGGGGACCTGGAGGTGGTGTAGGTGGCCGAGGGGCTGAGGTGAAGGCCACATGGCGCCTGAATGAAAAGGGAACGGGTCTCAAGTCAGGCCACGAAACGACATGGCCAGGGGGGTGGCCAAACACTAGCAGCTCGTGAGCTCCGCACCGGAGATCCAGGGCAGCAAAGGAGCCACTAGCGTCAGCCCCTCAGCGTGCCACAGCTCTTGGCAATGGGTGTGCATGAATCTACTGCCCATGGTGACCTGAGGGAACTGCCCAGGGTCCCTCGTCCACAAGGGCCTTTGACAGCAGACAAGTGCGACTCCTCTATCTCCTGGGGCCATCAGAACCCTGGCAGCTGAAGCTGGGTATGAACGGAGGTGCATCCTCCCTCTCCCTGCCATGTCGGTCCTCCCAGCTGGACTGCATGGCGGTGCGAAGTGAAGCTTGCCCCTGGCCATGCTAGAACAGCACTTGGCCATGGATGGCAGGGACGTAGGCCCTGCCCACCACCCTAGGCCCTGGCAGGGCTGGTGACCGGCCAAGGGAGACAGCCAGACCCCCTCTCAGTTACGCACATCAAGCCACCAGCCTGGGCAGGCTGGTTCTTTCCATTCGGAGCCCATTGGCAGGAACAGGACAACCAGGCGGGGAGCTACCCAGGGCCTTGCAAAAGGGGCAGCAGGAGTGTCCAGGCTGGGGGTCGCGGGCTGCGGTCCAAATGGTCCCAGAGTGTGCTGTGGGGATGGTGGGCCTGGAGCAGCGAAGTTGCCATCTCTGGAGTAACTGAGGTTGTAAGGAGAGGGGGAGCATGCACTGAGTTGCAAGTACAGAGCCAGCACGTGACAACAGGAAGCACAGCAAGGCAGGTGACCGGGGCGCCCAAGCAGGGTGGGAGGAAGACCTATGGAACAGGCGGCACAGGAGGGGACGGCTTCGAAAGGGTGATGCTGTTGTGTGGTTGATTCTTCTCCACAGCAGAGAGCCTATGCTACCTGCATGGCTGCAGATGCTACTGGGGTGGTGGTGGTCTCCTAAAGGTTCCGTGCCCGCGTGGGCAGAGCTGGAGCTGCACTGGTCCCACTGGAGGCTGGATGCACCGGGCAGGGCCCAGTGCCCGTCGCGGCCAGCTGGCGGCACAGCATCTGCCGCTCCCGCACCGCCCTGTTGGAGGCGGAAGTCTTCCTGATCTGCGCGCGCCGCGCGTGCCGCAGCGGGGACTTGTAGGTTCTCCGCAACTCAGCCAGGAAGCCCTGATAGTCGTTTCGCAAGGGGCTGTCTGGCTGCATGTGCGGGATGGCCCACTTCTCAGCCTCCCCAGTCAGGCGGGACACGAGGAAGGCCACTCGCTCGGCCTCACCTGGGAAGCGGGAGGCCTGGAAGATCATGAACCTGTCCATCTGCATTAGGAAGCCCGCCAGCTGGCCCGGGTCTCCGGAGAAGGGCTCGGGCAGCGAGGTGGGCGGCGTGGTCATGGGGCGCGTCCCGTTGGAGGTGATGGCTGAGATAGGCGGCGTGATCTGCAGCGCCCCGGGGATGCGCGCGCGGGTGCGCAGCAGGGTCAGTTCAGCCATCACGCTCTCCAGCATGTTGGTGAGGTTGGCCTTCTCGGCGCGCAGCGTGGAGGCCTCGCGGCGCAGCGCGGAGTTGGTGAGGCGCAGCGAGGTCAGTGTGTCGATCACGTCGTCCATCTGGGCGTTGGCAGCAGTGGCCGAGGCCGGGCTTTCGGCCTTGGAGGTCTGCGGCTGCACCATCCTGGCCGCAGTCGGCCACACACGGAGGCCGATGGGTGGGCGCAGGGGGGCCGGGGCGCCAGAATCAATCGGGGGCCTCGGAGTGCTGGCGCAGGGCGGGCCCGGGGAGTGACGTCCGGGCAGGTTGGGGTGCAGGATGGAGGGGCGGCCAGGCCCGTGCGGGCCTCGGGGTCGCGGCCTGGTTCCGGTTCCGGATGCTGCTCTTTAGGGACGGCCTCCCGAGGCCCCGGAGGCTGGGCGCGAGGCGGGGCTGGTTCTGGGCCCTGAACGGTGAAGATTTTTTTTTTCCTTTTTTACAGTGTCCACCGCGGAAGAGAGGGTGCGGGGCGCACGGCCGGCTCGGAGCCCCGCGCCTACCTGGGCAGAACAAAGAGGGCGGCACCTGCGGGGGCCGGGCTCGCGCCGGGCGGCGGGCGCGCGTACCTGGGGTCTCCGCGGCTTCTTCCGCGCCGGCCGCGACCGCGAGGGCCGGCTCCGGGCCGCGGCCAGGTCGATGAGTCACGGCGACGCCGCCGGAACTGCTTCCCGGTCGGGTCAGCGCGGGGCGAGGGCGGCGCGGCCTCCGGCAGGTGCGGCCCGGGCGGGGCGGGCGCGAGGCGGTCACCGCGCGGCCTGTATGCGGGCGGGGCCGACAAGGCGGCGACGGCGACGGCCGGGACGGAGGGGCCGAGCGCGGGCCCCACCGGTTGCCATGGAGACCGCCCGCTCCGGAGCGCGCGGCAGCGCCGGCGCCCACTCCCGGAAGTGACGCAACTGTCCCGCCTCCTGGGGACTGTGGCTAGCCCACCTGCCGCAGCAGCCAATCAACGATGAGTGTGGTGTGGCGTTTCGTCACTGAGGTGTGTGCCTTGCTTTTCTGATCCTTCCCAAAATGCCTGCAAAGCTCTTTTTGTAAATGTTGTAATTGTATTTTAAATGAAATTGACTTTTCTTCTTGCTGTAACTTGAATATAAGTTCGGCGTAGTACAGATGCGTTGTAGCAAGTCTTGAGAAGTCCTAAAACCTTTTCAGCCACATAGAAATAGCAGATAGTAATATTTCCGTAGTTCCTGTCATTTTTCCAAGATACGTCCCATTATAAAGTACCATTTTTTTACTTTTAAAAAAAATTTCCCCCTTTCTCAGATCTTCTCATCTCCAGAAACTCTACCTTCCTGCTTCCTATCATCTCTCTTTTATTTTGCTCTTTATTTATATTTTGAGTTTCTCGTACAAGAGAAACCACATGATATTTACGTGTCTGATTTATTTCACGTAGTTCGAGGGTCTCAAGATCCGTCCATTTGCCTATAAATGACTCAAATATATCCTTCCTGTGGCTGTGTAGTACTCTATGGTGTATATATACCACATTTTCTTTATCTGTTCGTTTATTGATGAGCATATAGGCCGCTTCCACGAAACACTATTTTTGTGCCTTATGAACTGTTTTGTAGTCTTAACAGCACATTGAATTTTGAGATTTTTCCCATTAAAAATAGTTTGAAAGGACCAGTGATATAGCTCAGCGGCATAAGCCCTGCCTGGCAAGCGCGAGGTCCTGCGTTCAACTCCCAGTATCCGTATATAGAAAAAAAAAATAGTTTAAAGGCATAGTTTTAGTTACTGCCCAGTGTTTCCCTGAAATCATGTACCACAGCTCATTCAACCATGCCTGTTTTGATAGATCTCTATCTTACTACTCACACTGAAGTTTTATAAGCCGCACTGGTATATAAATCCCTGCCTCTTTCTCTGCAGGTTTCCTGAGGTCAATGCCAAGGAGCGAAATTATCAGACCAGAGGGTATGAACTATTAGACCCAGGATCTGGATGCCTTTCCAGCTTGATTCTGCTGAGCTGTTTGGGAGTAGCTGGTTCCAAGCTGGGCCCTGGCTGCAGAGAAAAGACAACCGCCATGCCAGTCTTTCCAGGAGACCTGCACTCCGTAGGTGGGCCTGGGATGGAGTGGGATTCACTCACACCCACAGCTGTCACTGCAAGTTGGGAAGTGGTGTGGGAGTGTCAGCACTTGGAAGGACACTTGTATCCCAGTCTGCCAAATTGTGAAATATCTGTGACCAGCTGCAAATTACCAGGGGATGAAGCAAGAGAGGAAAGAATGAAGAGAGTATGGCCTTCAACTGCTTCCATGAGCTCTTTCCCAAGTCAGATGGAGGCAGGAACTCTTTTAAACTTGACTGAAGTCAGCGACTTCAAAAGCAGAAAGTGGCCTGGACTTCTCTACCCCTCCTGATTCTTGCAAACAGGTGTCCAGTCCTGTGAGACACCCCTCAGTCTCTCTCCCCTCAGTGCCAGAGTTTCACCTCCCCAGACCCCTGGATGCTTTGCACAAGAGTGGGGTGCCTGCTGTAATTCCAGACATGGTAGACACTCTAAATCTTAAATTCCCAAGTGCCTTGACTATAATGTACACCCTAACGTGAGAAATGATAAAGCATGAAATTGAAGAAATGCCATTTATTTGTATTTCACTTTATGTCCAATAGGACATAAGGTGGCAGGATATTAAAATGGAGCAAACTAAAAATGGCAGAATCTTGAAAATAAGAAAAACAGAGGAAGAGTATAGGGATTCTGATCCGGATGTTGGTAGGACTCATGCTCTAATGCGCCTGTCTCTACTGTGAACACAGAATAACAAACTATAGAAAGAGAATATTAAAAGATTTGGCTGGGTTTGAAAACAAGGTAAACTTTACTGTGGGCTAGAGACACAAACTGCTGAGTATTGGACCAGCCCTGGGCCTGCTGGGCTCTGGGTCCCGAGGCCTGATAGGAACACAAGGGTGGGAACTGAGCCAGGCCTCCTGTTGAAGCCAGAGGCTAGGGGAGAGAAGAGTCAGCCCTATTGGAAGTCTAAGAAATCTGATTCGTCATAAGGATGAAGTGTGAGGGTGTAGCCCCGAGACAGACAAGGAACACAGACACGGTCTCATGGGTCTCATGTCCCCAAATCGGTGGACAGACCACAGAAGGTCATGATTCTGAACCACCAATAAAGAAACACATTTCTGTACTGCAGACCAGGATCCAACGGGGCAGCTGAGAGAGAGTTTTTTCACCCCAAATTAGCCTGGTAACAAAACTCTAAAGCCCATGATGTTATCTAATGCTGTGAATAATGGCCAACAAAGTCAGTAGCCATAATATGAGTTAACTCCGGGTGAAATTTAAATAATAGAAGTGTCTGTAAAAAACAGTCTAAGCATATTTGGGATGCTCAGTGAAAACAATGAAGGAGTAAGATTTGTGAAAATGACAGAGATTGTGAAGGGAAAGGCATAATGTAACAGGATCAGGTAGCTATGAAAAAGTACCTTTTAAAAGAAAATATGGTTGGCTTCCATTTCTGGGAAGATAGAGTACATGTAGTGTTCCCTATTCTTTTCACAAACACAGCTGAAAGCAACTTTAAAAGCAAGACAAACCAAAAATCCCCAAATCTCTAAAGGATGGGGAGAAGAAGACAGACTGGCTAGGGGGCTCAGGACCCAGGGAATGACATGGCAGTGAGTTCCCAGGGTGTCTCACCTCATTTATTCCAGAGGTAATGCTGACAAAGCTGGTGACCCAGAAACACCAATGAGTGTAGACCAAAAAAATCCCACCAAAAAGGTCTGCTGTCTCTAGCCAAAGGGCTGTAAAAGCAACAGACTGGCAAGACTGACAACCTGGATAGTTACCGCTCTACTCCACCCACATATTGGCTGTCCTCCTCAGATTTATCTATGGATTCAACACAATACCCATCAAATTCCCAGCATCCTTTTTGCAGGAATTAACATGCTGACTCTAAAATTAATGTGGAAAGTCAAAAGACCTACAATAGCCAAAACAATCTTTAACAAGAACTAAGTTAGAGGCTTCACACTTTGCAACTTATACAAAGAGCTACAGTAATCAAGACTGTGTGGTACTGGCATAGATTACTGGGATAGAACTGAAGGCCCAGAAGTAACGCTAACATTTAAGGTCAAATTGTTTTCAAAAAGGATGCCATGACAATTCAGTGAACAATGAATAGTCTTTTCTAAAACTAGATATCCACAACAAAGGTGTGTTTGTGTGTTACACCCCCTACCTCACACCAAACGCAAGCCTCTACCTCACACCAAACACAAAACTGGCTGAGAAAAGATCAAAGACCTCTAAATCCAGGAGCTAATTCTACAAAACTCTTAGAAGAAAACTAGGGGGCACATTTTTGTCACCTTGGATTGAGCATTAGTTTCTTAGATATAACACAGAAGTGAAAGTGACAGAAGAAAAAACTAGATAAATTGAACTTCACCAGAATGAGAATTTTATGTTTCAAAGGACACAATCAAGGAAGTAAAAAGCCATCCAACACACACAATGGGAGAAACTATTTGGAAACTATATATCTGATGAGGGTCTAATACCCAGAGTGTATA
Organism: Erethizon dorsatum; assembly: GCA_028451465.1. NCBI lineage: Eukaryota > Metazoa > Chordata > Mammalia > Rodentia > Erethizontidae > Erethizon > Erethizon dorsatum. Next base: position 4,656,786 of record CM051831.1, on the reverse strand, counting down.
AAAAACTCATAACTGATTGAAAAAAGACAACCTAATTTTTAAAATGAGCAAAGGATTTGAATAGACATTTCCTCAAAGAAGATGCGCCAGTGACCAATAAGCACGTGCAAAGATGCTCAGTGACATCACTCATAAGACAAACACAAATCAAAACCACAATGAGATACTGCTTCATACCCCCCAGTATTGCTGTAATCCAAAAGACAAGTGGTAATGTTACAATCGGCCTCGGGTTCTTTTACTCAATTGAGGTGAAAATTGTCAATCAGCGAAGTGCAGCTCTGTCAGCAGTTCTGATTACACCAGGTAGTGCTGGATGCCAACAACTGACACAGCCAGCTGCTGGTCACTACCACTGCAGGCCATCACCATCCAATGCCCACTTGTGCTGGACACCGTAGGTCAACTGTACTAGCTGGTTCTCCATCAGCTGCTGGTCTCTGGAGCTCTTCAGTGCTAAGAGCTCTGAGTGTTTATTGCTCTTTCTTTGGAAACAACTGCCTTGTCCATCCTACTCAGGATAAGACTCCCAAGCAGCTGTATAGGACTTTTGGAGCCCACGCTACCTGAGAAATAAATCATGACCAGGTTTACAGGAGCATCAAAGCGAGTCTTTATTTTAGCAGGTACACAGGAGAGAACCCTCCTAGACTAACTGGAGAAGTGGCTGGGGAGGGAGTGCTGCTCATGTAGCCGCTGTGGGCCTGTGTCAGTAAGGAGCAGGGCTGAAAGCTTGCTGTGCATGCCGGCTCTGCAAATAAGGGGCCCAGATACCTTCCCTCCTGATCTTAGCGATACCAAGGTGCCTTTTCCTTCTTTAAAAAGGCAGCAGTATTGTCAGGAGTGGAGGAGGGGTGCCACACTGCCTGGCTGGCTGCACTCATGTTGGAGTGGAGAGTGGCAGTGGGATAGCTAGAGAGAACATCACTAGATTGCCAGGGAGGGTACTGAAGTGCACTGTCCCAGTCCATTGGGGCGCAAAGGGGAGCAAGGGGGGCAGACAGCTGCTGGCCAAGCCCACCGCCCTCCAGCCAGCAGGGGAAAAAATGAGTCAGGCGCTCCTGATCTGTCTCAATAACAAGTACTGGTAAAGATGTGGGGAAATTGAAGCCCTAGCACATTTCTGGAGGGAATGTAAAATGATACAGCTACTGTTGAAACAATTTGGCAGTTCCTCAGAAACTTAAATGTGTAATTTCGTATGACCCAGCAGTTCTCTAAGTGTATGTCCAGGAGAACTGAAAGCATCTACGCCCACAGAAACTCACACATGAATATTCAGACAAGCACAAGTCATAATGGTACAAAAAGGAACCGACTCACATGTCCATCAGTGGCTAAACGCATAAGTAAAATGTATCAGTGCAGAGATGTACCGCCAGAGTATCGTATTAACCAGCCACCAAATGAATATTAATCAGCCAGAAATGAATATTAATCAGCCACAAATGAATATTAATCAGCCACCAAATGAATATTAACCAGCCACCAAATGAATATTAATCAGCCATAAAATGAATGAGGAAGTACTGATAACATGCCACAACAGGATGAGGCTTGGAGTCAGAGTGCCAAGTCAAAGAAATCAGGCACTCCTGAAGAGGCTTCAAGGAACCTTGGCCCTTCGTTTGCTAGTTTGTGTCTGTACCATTCACCCCGTGCGGAACGCAGTGGGAGTATGATTTCAATAGACTTACACAGAACGTGTGATTCTTAATATTAGTCCTAGCACTGGTTAAATTATCTCAGTAGTCTCATGAAACGTTTCCTGTCTTCTAATCTATTTTGAGAACTTTTGTGGTCTTTTTTTGTAACTGTTTCTTACGGTTCAAGTTTGTAGATTTTCATGAACAAGAGTTGTTAAAGATGCAATAATCTTCCAACTAACATTTATCCATCTTCCATTCTTTCACAGGCCCGTGAATTGCATCTCTAAATCCGTTAAGTTTCATACTTTTCTGATCTTTCCAGCTTAGTGATGAGAAAGCACAAGAAAAATTTTAGCAGAATGCAGTTTTTATTTTGTAAACACTATTGTATTAGACTTGCTATACATTAAAGCAAATAATGTATTTTTATTTGAACTGAATATATGAGTTGGATGTTTTAACTACTTGATTCTTTCTATTGTGGTAGAGGTATTTTTACTGAATAAGGTCAATTGGTTACTTCAGAATTACAACCAATATAGTCTAAGGGGCTGTTCATTTCCTCCCCATTCTGCATTTTTATCACTCTTAAAGTTGTTGGTGAAATGGGATGAGTACACTTGCTTTCTGTGGCAATAAAGATTTTCTTTGCCAGAGACGGGGGGAAGAGGGAGGGAGAGAGGGAGGCAGAGGGAGGGAGGGAGAGGGAGAGACGAGGGGAGAGAAAGAGAGAGAGAGAGAGAAATGAGGCAAGAAGGCCACATGCTGTGATTTTTAGTATATGGAATATCCAGAATAGACCAATCCATAGAGACAGAAAGTGGAGCAGTAGTCCTCACGGTCTGAGAGAAGGAAGGAGAGTGGAGAATAACTGCTGGTGGGTGCAGAGTTTTGGGGGGGTTCATGGAATATTCCAAAGCTAGTGTGGATGGCTGCACAGCATTAGGAATATACTTTTTTTTTTTTTTTTTTTTTTTTTTTTTTTTTTTGGGTACCGGGGGACGACCTCAGGACCTCGCGCACCAGCAGGCACCCGTGCCGCTGAGCGATATCACCGGCCCCTTTTTCGTATGTGGGTTCCGGGAGTCGAACTCGGGCCCTCGCGGTTGCCGGGCAGGCGCTTAAACTGCTGAGCCATCTCACCGGCCCAGGAATATACTTAAAATTACTAAACATAACATTTTATGGCATGTGAATTATATCCTAAAAAATCGGTGACATTCCTGACCTAAGCTCACAGAAAAGTGGAAATAGAGAAAAACATCCCCAGTTTGATAAGCAGTGTCTACAGAAACCGTAGAGGTGACATTATACTTAGTAGCCGGAGACGAAGCTTCCCCTGCGGCTGGGCAGGTGATGGTGTCCCTCAGCACAGTCCCGGCCACTGCATGAAGGTGAAAAAAGGAAACCAAAGACATACAGATTGGAAAGTCAGAAATAAAACTGTCCCTGTTTGCAAAGGCGCAACTGTCTGTGGAGAAAATCCCAAGTAGCCTACAAAAGAAACAATAACAAAAATCCCTAGAACTAATATGTGAATTGAGCAAGGTTGCAGGATGCAAAGTGAGTTTACACAAACCCATTTTCTCATTGGGACTAGCAGTGAACATGTGAGGGAAAAATTTAAAATACAGAATCATTTATAATCATGCAAAATACCCATCCAAGTGTAAATCAGACAAAATGTGTATAGAACTTGCGTGCAGAAAACAAATACTGACAAAGAAATAAAAGTAAGCCTAACATTATGATTTGGATCTAGAACGTGCCCCCCATGCGTCCTCTGTTCGGAGGCGGGGCTTTGGGAGGGCGATTGGATCTTGGGGTGCTGGCGCTGCACCGATGAATCCTTAGCTAAATGTGCTGCTAGGAGGCAGGGCCTGGTCAGAAGAGGCGGTCACTGGCGGTGACCTGGAAGGGTGCAGATCCCTCCTGGGCTCCTCCCTTCTTTCACTGCCTCCTGACCACCATGATGGGAGCAGCTTTCCTCCTCCAGGCCCCTCTGCCTGAGAGCCAGCCAAGCAGGGACCGTAACCAAGAGCGAAAATAACCTCTGCTCCTTCAAGCTGTCGGTGTTGGGTGTTGTAGCCAGTGTCAGGAAAGCGGCCAAGACACCTAAGTAGAGAAAAAGATGGACTGTCACATGAATGGGGAAAATCAACATAATAAAGATGTCAATTCTCCTCCCCCCAAAAAAACAACCTGATATAAAAGCTTAAAGCACTCTATAAAGTCCAAGCAAGATTTGCGTAGATATAAAGATTATTCTAAATTATGTATAGAAAGACGAACTAGATTAACTAAACAGGATTTGAAAAATAATGAAGTGGGAGGCATCAGTCTATCCTATTTCAAGACTTTATGAGAAGTTAATGCCATATGATATTGGTGCAGATGTTGACACAAAGGTCAGTGGGACAGAGTGGAAATCCCATGCGCATGTGCCCAACTGATTTTATGCAAAACTGCAACAGCAATTAATGCGGGAAAGATAACCTTTTCAATAAATGGTGCTGAAGCAACTGGTCACCCGTAGGTCAAAAATAAAAAGAGCCTCGATCTAAGGTGTGAATCTATTAAAATAATACCAAAATAGACGGCAGACCTGAACTGTAAAACCATAAAAATATAGACACAGGGTAAACTCTGTGCACGTTGAAATCTCTGAGATGTAAGGCCAGATAATTCCTAGACTTGACATCAAAAGCACAATCCACACAATGAAAAACCAATACAGTTGACTCTATCACAATTCAAAACTATTGCTTTGTGAAAGAGGATGAAAATTCAATCTAAAAACTGCAAGGAAATATTTCCAGGCTTCATGTCTTACATATATAGCACGTGTTTCTAGAACATATAAAGAACTGTTAAACTCCAGAGTAAATCAACGAACAATCCAGTCACAAAATGACCAAAAGACCTGAGCCGGCAATTTACCAGGGCATATGCAAATGGCAAATAAGTGCATGAGAAGATACATAACAGCATTCGGCATTTGGGAAATGAAAATTTAAGTCATAATGAGATATCACTGTACACCTGACAAAAGATAGTTAGTACTACCAAATGCTGGCAAGGATGCAGAGAAACTGGATACATAGTTGGTGAGAATGTAAAACAGTGCAGCCACCCAGGAAAGTATTTTGGCAATTTTTTTAGGTGTACAACAGCCATACAACCCAAGAATGGCACCTCTTATCCCAGAAAAATGAAAACATGTTCACATACACAAAAAGCACAGAAATATTTACAGCAACTTCATGAATAGTAGGCAACACCTAGAAAAAAACCAAGAGAGTTAAGGCTGGACAAACTGAAGTCCATCTGGATCATGGAATAGTATGCAGCACTGGAAAGGAACAGACTATAGGTACATGCACAGAACCTGAAAGAATCTGTAGAGATTTATGCTGAGTGAAAAAAAAAGTCCACCCTACCGGCTCTGATTCCATTTGGGTAACATTCCTGAAGTGACAAAATTACAGAAAGCCAGAACAGATTGGTGGTTTCCAGGGGTGGAGGAGGGGCATGGGTAGGAAGGATGTGGGCATGGCTATAAAAGAGCAGGAGAGGGGTCTTCCTGGATGCTGGCTCTGTCAGTGTCAGGTCCTGGCCATGGGGTTGTGCTGTAACTTCCCAAAATGTCACCACTGGGGGAAGCCGAGAGGAAGGCTCACGGGGCCCCCTGTATTATTCCTTAGAACTGCATGAGAATCTACAGTTATCTCAAAATGGACTAATTCATCCAGAAGACAGCACCGAGGTGATTTTGAAAATTAGGAAGAAGCAGGAGGAACGCGTGGCTTTAGGAGAGTAGAAGAGGCAGAGGATAAGCGGTGTCTAAGGAGATGAAGAGGCTGAGACTTTTCTGTAACTGAGGAAGGATGGGCATCCTGAGTTAAAGGTGCACACTCCTTAAATCCAGGCTGCATCTGTATGCAATTGCTGCATAACAAATCACTTTGTCTCTTTGTTTTGTTGTGTTATGTTTTGTTTTTGTTTTGGGGTTTTTTGAGACAGGGTCTCACTATGTCTCAACTGGCCTTGAACGCACTATGTAGCCCGGGCTGGCCTCAAAGTCACTGTGATCCTCCTGCGTCAGCCTCCCCAGTGCTGGGCTTACAGGCGTGCGCCGCCATGCCCAGTTGTTCGTTGTTTTGCAAGCCCTCGCTTAGATGGCTGTATTTCCCAGGTGGCTCTGCTGATGGGCGGGATGTGAGGTTTGAGGGGAAAGCAAGGACGTAAGGGCGTGGAAGAGCGAAAAGGACACAAGGAGAGGGAGCCAGAGATGTGGGTTTGATGGAAAGCAACTCACTGAGCCTCAATTTCGAGACCGTCACTGTTTTCTGTTGCTATCACAGCACCCGCAACCGGATAATTGATAAAAGACGATTGTTTTGGCTCCCAGTTCTGGAGGCCAGGAGTCCCAGAGCGTGGGGCTGGCCTGGAGCTCCTGATGCTTCAGATCATGGTAGAAAGCAGAGGGCAAAGGGGCTCGTGGAGGGAGGGTACAGGGGCTGCTTCCACCTGCTCCCTGGTGACTCATCCAGCCTGGCAGGAGTGAGGACTCATACAAGACAGGCTGGCTTTAATCCGTGTGTGCATGGAGCCTCCTCCCTAGGACCCCAACACCTCCCACTGCACCCCACCTCCCAGAACTGCGTCCCTGGGGACCAGGCCTAAAGTGACTCAGGGAGGGGACAGGCCATCTTCCAGCCATAGCAGGGGACATCTCCCAATAAGGCGGCAGCCAGGCTCTGGGGTGAATTGTTCTGGGGTCCTGTGAAGAGGCCACAGGGCAAGCCTGGACGTGTGGGTGACATCGGGACCCACAATTACACAGTCCACTCTTTGAAGGTCTGGGGATTGGAGTGGAGCCAGTAAAGGAACCTGGGGGAGCCCAGAAGCCCAGAATTGGTCAAGGAGGACACAGTGGTCAGCTGGGTCCAAGCCTTTGGAAGCCAGGGCTGCTATTCCAAGTAGGATGCTTTTGAGAGCAGGACAGGTGGGGAGAGAATGCCAGCCATGCACTTTAATGATCGCCCCATGCATTCATTCACCATGGCGGGGACCTGGAGGTGTCACCTGTATTTTTCTGAAGGGTCTTTCTCTTCCACAGGGTCTCGTTACTCTTCATCTTGTGATAGCATTGCTTGCATGCTTACTCACGTTTGCATTCTGTGATTTTAAATTTAGATCAGTTGGCATCTTCAATTATTTCCCTGTAGGCCAGATTTTAATGATAATGATCCTCTTTCTACAGGTATGGAGGAGCCAGTAAGCTCTGGAAAAAAACTACCAAATGGAGGATGTTCTCAGTTCTATTTTTTTAAATATTAAAATATGCAAATATCAGAGCTCAGATATCTCTGTATGATAAATCCTTTCACCTCTGTTCAGGGTGAATTTCTTCAATGAATACTTTTATAAGCCAAAATTTATCCTCCCAGAAAAGTTATCATTCTTTTGAATATTTCATCACATTTAGATACTGCAAAACAGTAGACCTGCTTGATTTCCTTCCACTCTGGTGCAAAATATACTTTTTAGCAATTATAATTAGGGATCTCATCAAAAAATTCCCTTCTGCACGTTGCCATGTTCCAGAAACAATGGTGAAATTTAAAACTCAGACCTCATACACCCTGGAAGCTCCCCATGTTCAATTTGTTCATCTCTCTTACTTCTGCGGGGGTGGATTTCAATGTCCTGTGTTGGCAAGAGTTGTTTCTCATGATTGCACTTCGCTGAACCTTCAGAGCTCATTCTTGGCACTCATTTATTGAATACTTTGATTAAAGATTTCTGATAGATATGGACACAATGCAAAAAAAAAATCAGAGGACTGCTTTGCAAAAAGTTCAATCTCATGCTAGGACATCAGGTGAATGTGGAAAGCAGCTCTTTGGGCTCCAGTATCTGGGGGCTGATGAATGATTGAGGTAAAGCCACCCCAGGAACCTCAAGCTTGCTTTCATATTTGACACTGAACTTCATCATGAAAATGTTTGTAGCCCAATTTCTCTAACTGTATGGATAAGAATATTTGTAAACTACAGCTTCTAGAAGATTTGATGGATGAAATATCAGAGATGATTTGGATGTAAATAGTACAAACAGTCCACTCACCCCAACCAATCCCAAGCACACAGGCTGCTTATTTTAGTGAGAACATTGTTTTTTATGAGGATGTTGTTGTAAAGTGTCTATGTTATTAAACTCCTCATTTTCCTGGGTTGCGTGTCTTTTTTTGCTAGCTTAGGCACAAGCTGGTACCAATTCCTTTGGGAAACAGTCTGGCATGAATTAATGAAGGTGAAAATGGATGTCATAGGAAGCCCCACCCCAAATCTCTTACACCTATGTCCTGGGGTCACCATGTAAGAATGTTCATAGAGGTCATGTGTGTAATAACAAAACCCAGAAATAATCCAAATGCCCGTCAACACTAGATAGGAAAAATAAAGTGGAATGTTAGACAGCTGTGATTCTCCAACTTAGCATGCACCAGAATCTCCTGGAAAGGTTGAGCCCACACCCATCAGAGTTTCTTATTCAGCAGGTCTGGAATGGACCCAAGAATTCACATTTCTAATAAGGTCTCAGGGGGCACTCAGGCTGCTGGTCTGAGAACCACTATTGCACAGCAATGAAGATCCATGAGCCACTTCTTCGATGCATCTTCCAAGAATACTAATGAGTGAAGACACACAGGAGTCTGTCCATTATGATCTCTTTGTATAAGATTTATGACCAAGCAACAGTAAACTTCCCTGTCTCAGTGTCAATAGAGGTGGTCAATGCATTAAAAAAAAAAAAAGGACAGTTATTACTACAAACTTCAGGAATAGTGACCACCTTGAGGTAGGGTAGGGCTTAGCAAAAGCAGAAGGAGGGTGGGCTTCTAGACTGCAGGCACAGGTGTGTTTCAGGAATCACACAAATATTTCCCTGGTAATTATTTAATAAATTGCACATTTGTATTTTGCGTACTTGTTTTCATGTGCATTATATTCCAAGCTCAGAATTTAAAACAAGAAAGAGGATTTGTGCAGAGAGAGGGGAGGCTGGAAGAGGAGAAGGAGACAGAGCTTGTTGCAAAAACTGGCAATGTGAGAGAAAGATGGTAGAATGTCTAGAATGTCTAGAATAAGCAGTCAAGGAGGGGCCTCTGTAGGAGAAGAATCTAGAAGCAAAGGGGAGGAGTTGGCCTTTTCCAGAAGTGTGGTGAGTTTTCCAGAGTCAGAAGAGGAAAAGCAGAGGCATGGACAGATGCAGGAGGGCAGAGGAGGTGGTGTGTTATGGTTGATTCAGTGTGTCAACCTGAGAAGTTTAGAAGCTTAGCTAAGTAACTCAGCAGTTCTACATCCTGGAGTGTAGAGGACATGCCCTAGGGTGGCTGTTTACACTCTAGGATGTTGTAATGGTTGATCCATTGTGTCAACCTGAGAAGTTTAGAAGTTTAAGTGACTCAGCAGAGGGCCAGAGTCCTCACTTTATAAACATCCTGAGCCCATGCAAGAGGAGGGCATGGAGATGGTGTGAGTGCTACACCCGCCCTAGGGCAGGTAGCCTGCATACAATAAAAGGGAAATGAGGAAGGACTGATTGCTGGTTCTTTGGAGGAGCTCCAGTCTTCACCTTCAGCTTGGACATCATCTCCTGGCTTCTAGCACAGACTGTTCGGCTTCCTGCCCGGAACTCTTCAGCCTTCCATCGCAGACCCACCAGCCTCCTGATACAGACTTGCATGGAACACTGCAGTGAGCTCCAGACCTTGGACTGAACCCTTCGGCCTTCAGTGTGCAAATGCCCTCTGCACGCTTCCTAATCTGACTCTGTGGCTGACAATGATAAGCCAATCTTGTAATTTCTTATACATTTGTATATCTTGTGTTATATCTGTTTCTCTAATAAACCCTGACTGGTACATGGTGGGAGGTCGGTGCAGGTGTCTAGGTTCTTCTGTCTTCCCTATGAAATGGTTCAATGTCCCTTATCCAAATGTTTGGGACCAGAAGTGTCTGGGGTTTCAGATGTGTTTGAATTTTGGGATATTTCATCTATATAGTGAGATATCTTGGAAGGGGACCCAAGTCAGAGCACAAAATGAGCTTATGTTTTACAGACACCAGACACACACACTGCATTCTAAATAATTTTTTCAGGTATATTTTCCATTTAATTAATCTTTTCACTTTCCTTTGTTGTGTTGGAAGATGTGACATGTTTATTTCTATATTTTCAGTCCATAGTTGGCTGGCTCCAAGGCAGAGTGACATGGCAGATGGGCATCACAGAGGAGAAACAGTCCATGGCATGCCAGGCAGGAAGCAACACACTTCCTTTTGCTTTCCATTTTTATTCCACTCAGGCTACAAGACTAGTGGTTGGTGCCACCCACCCAGGCTGGGTCTTCGCATCACCCACACCCAGAAAATATAATACACAAATTAAAACCTAAAGATGAATAACAAAAAATTCTAAAACTTTTAGAAAAAACTATGGGAGACTATCATTTAACCATGGGGTAGGAAAGGCTCTTTTAAATGAGACACCAAAACTCAAACTACAAGGAAGAGATTGATAAAATCATTTGATCAAAACACGTAACACTTCTTACACTCATACGACATAAAGATGAGACAAGGTGAAGAAGAGAGAAGGTAATTGTATAAGCTATGGCCAACAATACGTTCAGTAGGAAAATGAAAAACCATGAAGAGTCAGTTCTTAGGACAGGAAACCTAAAAGATCAGCAAACAGATTTTTTAAAAAGTTCAATATGACTAAAAATCAAGAAATTTCAAATTAAACCCACTATGAATTGTCTCTGTGTGCCCATAGGGGAGGGCTCCTCTGTTTCAATGCTTTTGCTTTTATCTAAATTTTAGATTAAAGAACGTTGGTTAAGGAATTAAATTATTCTACAAGTACTGTATTCTTTGCTAAAAACAGCACTTTCTTGCTCCATCTTCATTTCTCACTTCCCCAAAACATACATACACTCTTTGCCTGCCTTTGCCTACATATAATCTCTAAATCTATAAATAACATTAGGCGGTTGTTAATTACTTAGATTTAGTCATTATCTCTCAACTTCCTATTATGTTCAGAGTCCTTTCACTACTGTCAACATCACAGTTTCTTTTTTCTGACTTCTCTCTCTCACCTGCCATGCCTTTCCTAACACGCTCACACACGTGTATACACACACACACAGACACACACTTCCTTGCCCTCTTCCCATGATGTTTATATTGTAATTGAGGTTGTACAAATACCCACTCATTATCATAACTAATACATGTAAGCCAGACCATGTGGCTTTCTAGAATTACTTTTCTGTTTCCACACATTTTTTTTTTTTTTTTTTTTGTGGGTTCCGGGAGTCGAACTCGGGCCCTCGCGCTTGCAAGGCAGGCGCTTAAACCGCTGAGCCATCTCACCGGCCCTGTTTCCACACATTTTTTCTTGTCTTCCTGAATTCACAGTTGTCTTATTTGCTTACTTTTCTATTACATATTGATGATTAAGCCTCACATTTGCCACTGATCACCTAAATAACTTAATGTATCCATATGCAACACATATTATCACTTTGATTTTTTTTTTTTTTTGTGGGTACCGGGTCGACCTCAGGGCCTCGCGCGCCAGCAGGCGCCTGTGCCGCTGAGCGATTTCACCGTCCCTTTTTTTCATACTTGGGTTCCGGGAGTCGAACTCAGGACCTTGCACTTGCCAGGCAGGTGCTTATGCCCCTTAGCCATCTCACCGGCCCTATCACTTTGATCTTGGCAGTGATTCTCCCGTAGAATTTTAATCTGCCCCCCATGAATTGGTGGCCCTCTACCTCCTAGGATCTACATTTATGAATTCCTTCTAAGGATTCTCTTCACTTCTCTTTTGAATTAAATCCCCTGCTTCCTTTTCCTTTGCTTTCTTCTCTTGGTTTATGTCCTTGTTGGCTTGTGAATTTCTTTCAGTAGCTTTCTCAGAAAAGGCACATTAAAAGTTTTGGGTTTTTTGTTTTTTGGATTTTTTTTTTTTTTTTTTTTTTTTTTTTTTTTTTGGTACTGGGAATCTAACTCACGACCTTGCACTTGCCAGGCAGGCGCTGTGCCGCTGAGCTATATCCCCAGCCAAAAAGTTTTGTTTTTTGTTTTATTTTATTTAAGATCTAATGTGACACTTTCACTGGCTTCTGAATTTTAATTAGAAATCATTTTCTTTGAGAATTTTGAGGACATTTCTGTGCCATCATTTAACGTGCTGTGCTGCTATTGAGAAGGAGGAACTCGTTCTGCCTTGAGTTCTGTGTTTCCTCTGGGAAATTTATGTATTTGCTCTGTTTTTTTGAAATGCCAAAAGCTGGTTTATTTTCACCATTGTGCTGAAATTCAGTGAGCCATTTCAACCAGGAGACTCGTTCTTCGGCTCTGATTTGCTAGTTGCCTTTCTTTCCTTCTTTCTCTCCTTCTTTCTTTCCTTCCTTCCCTCTTTCCTTCTCTCTCCCCTCCTTCTCCCCTGTTTCTCTCTTCCTTCCTTCCATCCTTTCATCCTTCCATCCTTCCTTCCTTCCTTCCTTTTCTCATCATGGCGAAATGATAAGAACTGCTTTTCTTCTCTGTAATCAGAACACAATGCCTGTTAACCAAACTTTGCTTAGACTTCTCTTCCTCCTCAAAGTTCAAACATCTTTGAACTTTGCCCCCTATTTTACTATTAGACAATTCACAACCCCTCCTGAGAATACACTGGCCTCCAGAAAAAATACCATGGCTCTACCCCAATCACACTACCATTTCACCCCACTTCCCCACATCCGGTTTGTCACACCCCTACTTAATCCTTTCTATAAAAGAAAAACTCTTCCTGCCTGATTCTTGCAGATCCACGGGCAGAGTGCCCTCCTGTTACAGAAGTGCTGCAATAATCCTTTGAAATAAAGTCTAAGCCCAAACTCTTGTTATCTTTGCCACACAAGCTTTGGGGTGCAGGAGGGCAGCACCCACACCTGACGTGGGGTCTGACAGCCTCTTCAGAGGTGTCCTTCATCCCATGACCCAAGACACCAGCTGCTCAGCCTTTGGGAGGATTCTGGAGGATTCCAGGGTGTGGGCCGGCGCTCCTCTGATTCCTCGCTTCCCGTTTGTCTGTCTAAGGTCGCCAGGTCGGTTGCCATGTGTCTTTCCATCCTTCTTCCCACTTCCAAATCTCACTCCCACGGCCTCCTCTCCTGCTTGCCTTGTCCTCGTGCATCCATATCTTTAAAAATCCTGACCACCACGCAGCAGGTGAGCAGAGGGGGGGAGAGAGTGACGCGTGCTTTACCCACGCCTTTGCTAGTCTGATTTCCACGCTCTTGTCTGTGCCATGGTTTACCTCATCTACTGTAGGCACCATGTTTCCATGATTCTGGGACACAGAATTTTTCAAAGTGCTCAAGTGTCTGAAATGAATGCATTTGTCTTATGATTAGTGTCAGAGATCCCCTAGGCTTAGGGTGGGGCACGGGGTGACCAGCCATCCCACTCTCCCCAGAACTGGGGGGGGGGGGCGGTTCTGAGATGTGGGACTTCGCATCTTAAAGTTGGAATGAGCGGGTCTCCCTGTCCAGGATGCAGAGGCCAGGCTGTGCCCTCAGTCTGCTGGCACCTCCTCCATGTCCTCACCTCATTACTTTGTGGGCCTCAGTTGCACCACAGCATTTAAATTGGAACCTAAGCGTGCACAACTGATTTCATTAAAATTGTTTTAAATAGGACAAGAGGAGGAAATATTAAAGCCAGAAGTTCTCGTCTCCCAGTTGATTCCCCTATGTTGCCTGGAAAATGACTAATTATCTATATAGAAATAAAGCTGGACGCAGCTTTGTCCAAAGTCTACCCTATGGTCAGCAGGTTAATCACAAGTGCACACATGCACTATGGTGCGTTTCTCCTCGTGCCCTTGGAGGCCTGTATTGGAAACCATGTTTCAGTGTATCACTCAGCTATACACTGCGTAACAAAACACCTCAAAACTCAATGGCTTCCAACAACCTTGTCAGATGAATGACCCAGGCTGGGTTTAACTCAACGCTGAGAGTTGAATGCAGGCGTGCTGCACCTGTGACCATTCGGGAGTGCAGGCTAGAGAGGCAGCAGCTACCCAAGAGGAAGCCCTTCTCATGGGATAGGAGAGCCCAGTGTATCAAGCCCACTCCATAGCTAACAGGGCTAAGCCCCAGTGAGCCAGGGAGGTCAGGGTTGGGGGATTAGGCTGCACCCACCATGGAGCCAACACAGGTCACATGACCAGACCCAGCATGGCAGAGGAGAGGGCCATCCTCACCCTGGAGAGGGGCCCTGAAATTAACATTTGGAACAAGCCTGTCTATCCCAGCATCTTTATACTCACAGCTGGATCTCGTCATTGTCCGTTTAAAAGGGAAAAACAGCACTCCTTCTTCTATACTCTCCTACTTCACTTCTGACCCCAAATCTGGGCATGGGAATCCTTGCACCAACCACTTCTCCACCTCTGCGGACACCAGCTGGACCCCTCATAATTTCACTCCATTCCAAAACTACGAGGAGTCAGCGCAGCCCCCAAGGTGAAGGCTGCCTCAGCAAGACTGCCCCCCCAGATGCCAACTGCAACAAGTTACTCACGTTTCCCTCCACCCCCAGCCCTCAGGCAATGTCTGGAAGTCCCGTGAGCAAAAGCTTCTGTCCCTGAGGCCTGGAGTGGGCTGCCACCTTCATGGCCCATGGACATGTCCACCAACCTGGAAACTGCAAACCCCCAAAGTTCAGAGATTTATACAGCAGCTTCATCAGGACTGATCGTTAACTCCGTCTCCAGCTCATCCCTCCCAAGAGTGGGGGGAGGGGAGGAGTTGAAGGTTTTAAGCTTCTGACTGTGGCTTGGTCCTTCTGGTACCAGCTCCACCCAGGAGCCCAGCAAGAGTCATCTCCACAGAGCCAAGATGCTCCTGCCCCAAGGAAATTCCGAAGGAGTAGGAGCTCTGGGTCAGGAAACAGGGACAGAGACCAAATATCAGCACAAAGGATGCTCCGGGCACCTTGACTGCTCAGGAAATTACAAAGGTTTCAGGAGCTCCATGCTTGCCTTCCCACGCACATGGTCGCCGCAGTTGTGTGCACCTGCTGCAGAACTTCCGCTGCGGCTGTCAGGGACTGTGGCTGCGTCTGTCTTTGAGGGGCTGCCTCACCTCCACCCCAAAGATTTTTGCAATTACTTCTTGGACTATATTTCATGTCAGGCCATCCCAAGCATAGTCTCCAAATTCTACGAGCTTATTCCCAAGCTACAATAACAGACAAAAAGACGAAGGCTGATTTTGTGTGGAAGACCTGTTCCTGTCACACACCTGCCAGGGCTGAAAGGCAGGTGACAGTGTCAAGCCTCTCAGAATAGATTCGAGAATGCTGAAGGTGTAGAGAGGTTTCCGTGACTGATTCATTTGTCGAAAAGGACTATCACTCAGGAGCCAAACTCATCTCGGTCCAGAGCAGCTCCTGGCTGCTTTCAGAAGCAGCAGCTTAGTTTCCAGAGATAAGTAATTCAATTACAGGAGAAAATGAAACTCCTGCTCCAAGAAAGCCCAGGACTCCTCGGCACAGCCAGATCCCTCTGCCCACTGACAGTGCAGGGGAGGGCAGGTCACGCGCGCTGCGGCGGCCACGTGGTGTTGAGGAGGAATCTCAGGCTCAGATCTTCATGGTGGTCACCAGAAAGAAACAGAGATATTAGTTCAAAATGGTGAGGGTCGACATATGCGCTGGTCAACGAACTTATCTTTTTCATCTTGCATTTACGGTACTGTTTGTTAGTGCCCTGGAAAACAAGTATGGGATCTGTGGGGCTCTTCATGCTGGGAAGATTTTAGGAGTGAGGGGCAGGTTTTGCATGCTGCCTGGGATCTGGTTTGGAGAAGAGGGCTGCAGGTGCAGTGGCAGGGAAGACAGAATCCACAAATCCCGTGGCTATGGCAACACGGTAAGGAGTTACCAGGACCTGGTGAGGACATTCGCTGGGGGAATGTCTGGGGCTCAGGGTCTGCGATTGCTCACCAAGGTGGCAAGAATATCACCACGTGCCCCTGGCTTCCACCCACTTCCTGCTGCAGGAGACAGGGAAGAGATAGCCACACCTACCACACCCTGGGACAGAGCTGCATGTCCTGGAGAAGCTTCCGTTTCTGGTGTACATGCATGAGGACAGCAGGGGCATCTGTGTGATCATTCTTTAATTTTTCTTTCTTTCTTTTTATATTTTGTGTGTGTGTGTGTGTGGTACGGAAGATGGAACACAGGGCCTTCACACTGAGCTACATCTCCAGCCTTTTTTAATGTTTATTTTTTATTCTAAGACAGTGCTGCTGCGACACAATACCTAACACCCGCAACTTAAACAAGGAGAGGTTTATTTTGGCTGGTGTTTTCAGTCCATGGTCAGCGGGCGCCAAGGCAGGAAGGCACAGTGAAAGGGGCTGGCGATGGAAGTCTGCTCACCTCAAGGACCCCAGGAAGCAGGGGGTGGGGGCAAGGAGGGAGATCCACTTCCGGGTCACACCCCAGTGGCGGCCTCTTCCGACCGGCCCGCCTCCAACATCAACCCAGCTGTAGCGACATGTAACCCACTCACCTTCCAAACACATGAAGCTTTGGGGGCCCTTTTGGTCACTAAATCCCCAAACTGCCCAGGTTGGGCTCAGACTTGTGATTCTCCTGTCTCAGCTTCCCAGAGAGCTGGAATCACAGGCCGGCACCCCCACGCCTGCTGGCTCTGTGGTAATTCTCGTTGCGGATATGAGTGCTCCTGACCCTTCCTGCTCAGCCCCTGCGCACCCTGACTTTACTTTTTCACACATCCGCCTCGGCCCAAGCCCGTGGAGCCTCATCCTCGCCACCTCACCAGGGCCAGCGCAGGCCACACCAGAGCAGGAGCTGTGGCGGGAGCTCGGCAGAGTGGGGCTGAGAGGACAGCACCCACGCGCTCTGCAGTGGCCACTCGGGCTGAGAGCAGAAACGGCTCCGGAGAGGCTCAGAGCAGGTCCACCCTGAGACAACACCACTTGGACAGCGACACCGAGAGATGGCCGCAGGGCTGGGGGGCAGCAGTGGGGACGGGGAGAATTCAGACCCAGCCGCTGGGATGAGGCAGGAGAGGACTCAGCACACATCCTACCTGCTGGACCCCAGCCCAGGGCTTCCCAGCCTGTGGAAGTGTGAGCTAAGTTAACTCCTTTGCTTCATAAATCACCCAGCCTGTGGGACTGTGTTACAGCAACGGAAAACAGATGGGGACAGACTGGTGCACACGGTGCTGTGGGTGCTGGGACCATTCCAGTGTGCCCTTCCCAGTCCACCTCGGGGCAACCACAAAATATTACCGCTCCAGTGGAAACTCCATGCACAGCTCTACTCCTGAATTAGGGGCTGATTTTGGTGGTAAAGGTAGAGAAAGCCACTCTACCGCCAACTAGCGGCGTCTCTTGGAAGAGGCCGCGTGCCTCCATGTGTCCTGGGCTGGTTGACTAGCAAATGTGCACAATGAAGGTCTCTTTTATTAAATAAATATACAACTGAATGACAGTTTTAAAATAATAAGATAATCAGAGTCACACGGATCCGATTATTACACACTGCATACATGTATAAAGTCACACACTAGCTAGGCTTGGCGACCCCGACCTGGAATCCCAGCACTCTGGGAGGCTGAGGCAGGAGGACCACAAGCTTAAGCTCAGCCTAGGCAACTTAGCCACCTAGTGAGATCCTGCCTCGAAATAAAAAATTTTAAAAAGGCTGAGAATGTCGCTCAGTGTGAAGGCCATGAATATGATCCCAAGTACCACAATAACTGTACCCCATAAACACGTACGATTTCTATGTGTCAATTTAAAAATTAATTTAAAAAGAGGAACAAAATAACACTAAATAAATAGATAGAAGTGAGGGTTGGTGAACCTTCATAGAGTGCGTATTCCACTTCCTGGCTGGCATGGGCTCGCTGTGCTGGCCGTGACTGCGATTTTTTGCTTCAGCACTGTGGGTGCCAGCACCGCCCACCCGTGAGATGTCCAATCCAGGGCCTCGCACTTGATAGGCACGTTTTCTAGCACCAAACTCGGCCCCCAGCCCTTTTAATTTTTCACTTTGAGACAGGGTCTTCCTAAGCCACTTAACTGCCCAGGCTGGCCTCGAGCTTACAATCCTCCTGCCTCAGCCTCCCAAGTAGCTGACGTTATAAGCACGCACCACCATGCCCAGCTGCTGGTTCTTGTTTCTCTCTATTGGGCATTGGCTTTGTGGCTCATTCCTTGACCTTCCCAGCAGTAACTTTTTGCTGCTCTTGCTACAACGAGGGCAGCCTTAAGCGATGTCGTTTTGGCGTTACTTTGGCATTATTAGGAAAATTACACGAGGTTACTCTGGCAGGCCTGGTTTTGTGCTCTTTCTGAAAATTGCCACTGTTTGGCCAGAGAAATGCTGACGTTTGTCTCAAAAAAGAGGCGCAACTCTCCCGCTGCAGGCAGCTGCTAGACAAAGGCTCACGACAGGTAATGAAGTCCCTGCAGCTTGGGGCAGGAGCGCCACCGCCACAGAGAACTCAGATTTCCAGATATTCAAACTTCCTGCACTTTGGTCTTGCTTTGGGGTCTCTGGGAGTCTGGCTCCTGGCTTAGTCATGCTCTCAAGTGTCCCAGGGTCACTTCTGGGCTGCAGCGCGTTCCTGTGAATTAGGAAGACTGTGTAGCAAGTTGTAACGATCATAAACGTAAATGACCCCGAGGAAGTGATTAGCGAGACAGGATGTGACGCGACACAGAGACAAACGGCCACCTGGCAGCTGATGTCCCCATGGTGCAGCACCTGTGGTCCAGATGTCCTCTGTGTCTTCAGGGACAGGGTCGGCACGGACAGTAGTCACACGAATGGAGACCACGAGGCGGGGTCTGGGAGCCGTCAACACTTCTAAGGACTTTACGGGGGACACTGGGGCCCAGGGGCCTCACTGACCTGGAGAGTTGGCACAGGGAGGCAGAATATGGTGGGAAGGGAGACGGGGAGCATTTGGCAGATCCAGGAAATGACTTCAGGACGTCACTGCCTGAGCGTATGTGACAATGACATCCTGAAGTCATTTCCTGGATCTGAGGGATCTGGCTTCTCTCCACAGCAGGGATGAGTTCAGCGAGTCCAGCTGTGCTGGTAGGGTTTTTCTTGTTAGCAAAACCATGCTGTTTACATAGGAAAGGCTCCACTTTTCAGAGCAGGCCCAGAGGCGAGGACAAAATGAGACAGGAAGGTGCAGCAGGAGCCAAAACTTGGAGCTCAACGGGGATTTGAAAAGTAGGAAACTTCTGTGACCAGAGCATCGTGAACACCTCCATCTCAATAACTTTTTGAAATATCTTTATCCTCTGGGCACGTACATCCAGTTTTACAAAAATGCATGCATAACATCCCCCCCGGAAACGCAGCAGACATAAAATAGCACAGAACCAGCAGCTACCTAAATGCCCAAGAAAAATGGTAGAGCAGGAACTTATGGACTTTTAGAAGTCAGTAGAAAAACTCAGGGCGCAGGGATATCTATTCCTTCATTCACTCATTCATCCCTGAATGTTCCGCCTACATTCAGTGCGCTCATTCAGCAAGTGTGGGTGACCCGGAGTATCTGCGTGAGGCCCTTCTTCTTGACTTAGGTTCTAGTGGGGATGATAAACACATAGTAAAGAGGATAAGTAGTAAATCAAGTGTCCCGAGGACAACAGACGGTGGAGTGGACATGCTGGGAAGAGCTGGGGCCTTCTGGATGGAGGCATCAGCCTTGGATTATTTTTTTATGCGGGTACCGGGAGTCGAACTCAGGACCTCGCACTTGCCAGGCAGGCGCTTATGCCGCTGAGCTATATCACCGACCCTCAGCCTTGGATTTGAGTGCTGAGCAAGAAGTCACCAGCTACAGAACTACTTTGGGTGCCCCGTGGCTGGGGTTACCAGAGGCTCGACTCGGGCCTCAACAGAACCAATTCGGCCTCCTACAGCCTGGAGAGTGCAGCCAGAGAGGGACAAGTGTCGCAGTGAGCCGGAAAGGATTTTACTATCCAGTGTGGCCACGCTGAGAAAAACAGGGAACCGGCGTCCTGAGCCCTGTCCCCAGGAAGACACGGCACACAGAAAGGGGTAACGTGGGTGGTGAGAAGAATTTACCAGCAGGCGAGGAGTGTGGAGAGGACAAGAGCTTATTTCAATCAGGGTGTGTGTCAACAGGGACAGTGGGTGAGCTTCAGAGAGGAATGGCTCAGCCAGCGTGAGAGTTTGGGGGTTTTTGTTTGTTTGTTTGTTTGTTTGTTTTTTGTTTTTTTTCACATGCGGGTACCGGGAGCCGAACTCAGGACCTCGCGCTTGCCAGGCAGGCGCTTATGCCGCTGAGCTACATCACCAGCCCTAGATCGGGGTTTTTTATAAGGGTTGGAGGATGCGGAAAAAGGCATTTAGGCAGCTTCTGGTGCTGTGTAGCAAATATGATCATCTGCAGAACGTCTTTTCCTAGATCATTCATGCAGCACCTTGTAGATCTTCTGGGAGGTCCTGCATTATGTTCACAATTATGTTTAGAGTTGCGATTCTGACAAGACCATCCCCCTAGCAGTCAGAAGCCCTCGCTGGCAATTAGAAGGTGAAAAGGCGGTTCAGACAGACCTCCCCGAGACTAGAGACGACAGGACTCCTCGGGAGGGATGAATGGACCTTACCCCAGAAGGTTTGCTGCAGTCTGATGACCGCCGAGGAGATCTGGATGTCGCTAACCAGAGTTCTTTTGTCAAGGGCTTTAACCCCTGTTCCCAAAGGGCATCCACAACCTTATACAGACAGGAAGCGGGGAGCAGGGCGCATGCGCACAGCTGAGCGGGTCAGACCCAGGTCTAAGGTAGCGAAGGAGAGAGTTGCAGGCCCCGCATCAGGAGATCCAGATGTCCTAATCTGGCTTCGGTATGTGAATTTGGGAGTTTGGAGGATGTTGGAGAACTCCTTAACAATCTGTTGTTCATATAACTCGAGATACAAGGTGTGCCTGAAAAATACGGTGAATGTTTAAATTTGTAAAAATTTACTGCAGCAAAAGATGTACTGTCGTGAATCCCCCTCAGAATCCTCCCCCTCACTTCAAACACTCATTCCATCATGCATGCCACTCTCTGAAGCAGGTCTGCAAGTCCTATTTTCCGAAGTCTTTATGAGCTGTGACCACAAATACGGTGGTCGTTGCTGCCGAGTGCCATCCCAGGGAAAGGCAGGCTCCTAAAAACATCACAGTACATCCTCGTCCGAGTTATTCACTGGGTCTGACACCGTGCAACTCCTGGCTCTTCCCCAGAGTCAAAGGGACCATGAGAGGGAAGTGTTTGGAATCGATTCAGGACATGGAGGCAGCCACCGCAGCACAACCATAGATGCAGTGAGGTTTTTACTGTAATAATTTTTTCAAAATTTAAACACTCTCTAAATTTTGTGAACACACCTCGTACATGTGCAACTTCAGGACATTATGCTAGCTGAAGGGAGCCAGTCATTAAAAACTCAAATACTGAGGGAGTCCACTCAAATGAAGTAAAGTGGTCAAATCAGTAGAGACAGAGGGCAGGCTGGGGAGGAGGAGGAATAGAAGGTTATAATTTAAGGGTACACAATTTCTGTTTCACCAGATGAGAATTGTAGAATTATGGGTGACAGTGGACAGCTGTACCCCATTATGAATGTATTTAATACCACTGAACTGTACACTTAAAAATGGTTAATATGATACATTTTATTGTTAGGTGTCCTTTACCACAAAAAAGAAAAATTGAAAAAAAATTCCATTACCCAAAATATTCCTTCTCCCACCCTTCTCATTTAATCAGTGCTCACCAACCCCAAAAGTATCCACTGGTGTTCCAGAGCAAAACCCCACATTTGAAAATTAAAATAAAATAACCAGGGTAGCAATTATGATGACCAACATATAACAAAAAATTACTAGATATGAAGCAAAGCCAGAAGCTCTGACCCATAACTGGGAGAAAAAATGGTCAATAGAAACAGACCCAGAGATAAACAGATCCATTCTGGTGGGAATCTAAAATAGTACAGCTATTCTGGAAAGCAGGGTGCAAGTTTCTTATGACATTCAACACACACCATATGATCTAGCAGTTGCACTCCTAGGTATTTGTCTAAACTAAAACATATTATCCACATGAAGACCTGTGCCTGCATGTTCATGGCAGCTTGAATTTGTAGCAGAAAACTGGAAACACCACAAATTATTGCCAAATGTGAAATTAATGAACAAATGTCTATATATTCATACTATGGAACATTATGCAGCAATGAAAAGGAGATGGTCACTGAGACATAAAACAATGGGGATAACAAACATTATGCCAGACACACAAAATATTACTACCTTCTCCTCCCAAATGGTCAGAATGAAATTAAGGCCTCACAGTGATATGAAAACACCAGACAGGTGACCCAAGGTTGGGAAGTTCCCCACCCAGGACCTTCTCATGTTTTTCCTCCTGCCCAAGACCCTCGCTCCCCCCATGCCCCTACCCAAGGGCCCTGGGACATTTTCTACAAGGCTGCAGAGTCGCTAGGGGCCCCACTGGGTCCACAAGCTTGTCCCTGACACTCCTGGACAATTAACATGTCTGGACCTTGGTTTTTACCATCCATACAATGGGGAGATAGCATGTGGGGCTGCCGTGAGGATGAGGTGAGGTGCATAGGCCAGCGGCCAGCCCACACCAGCCACACTAGGTCACCTTCTTCTTTCATATTAAGTCGCATGCCCCCCATTTAAAATGGAGCCCCCAGTATTCTCTGTCATGGCTCTAATCCTTCCCCCCTCGATCCCATTACCTTTCCCTTTCCCCCATTCTTTATAATGTGAGGAGCACTATTCCCTGACATATAGCAGGCCCTTGGCAGATGTTTGCTGAGTGAATAAGTGACATGCACTCCTACCTGGCCCTGGGCAGCCCACTCCACCATTGCAGCTGCTGGTCCCCACCCCAGGGGCAGAAGGGCTCAAGCTGCAGCCTCTGGGGCTCAGGCCTCAGGCCATCCCCCTCCTTGGTCCCGGCCCGCTTCTCACTGTCTGGGGATAGCTGAGGGCTGGGCTCCTCCCCCTCCCATCCACTTTGCATAGGGACCCCTGATGGCTGTGCTCTGTGACCCCGGCCACCCCTGGCCAGCACCCCACTGCCCTCAGGCCTCATTGCTTCTGCGCTGGGAGGCTCTCAGCAGCGTCCCTGTCACACCCCAGCCCTGTAAGGCAGGGCCCCATGAGCAGGTGACTCCAGCCACCATCCTGGAAGGGGCTGGAAGGCACCAATGCCACTTCCTTGGGCCCCGAAGAGCTGAGCTACGGGCCTCCCTAGGGGTGCTGACGCTGCACTTCCCACGAGACTCCTCCCCGTCCCCTCCCCCCTCCTCCCTCTCCCCCTTCTTTCCCCCTCCTCTTCCCCATCCCTCTCCTCCCTGTCCTCTTTCTCCTCCCCCTCCTCCTTCAGGCCTCGAGCCCCAGCTCAGGGACACCCCGTCCTACTCAGGGTGGGGCGGGTCCACCTCCTCCCTGGCTCCCTTTTCTGCCCATTGTGAGAAAGGAGGGCTGTGCCACCTCAGGCTGCTCTCTTTTTTTTTTTTTTTTGTGGGTACCGGGGGGACGACCTCAGGACCTAGCGCGCCAGCAGGCACCCGTGCCGCTGAGCGATATCACCGGCCCCTTTTCCATATGTGGGATCCGGGAGTCAAACTCGGGCCCTCGCGCTTGCAAGGCAAGCGCTTACGCCGCTGAGCCATCTCACCGGCCCTCAGGCTGCTCTCTTGAGGTTCAGATCAGTCTGGAGAAGTCAGAATGGCCAAGTTCGAAGCCGCAGGCTCCACACCATCCTCTGGCTGTGTTCACCTGCCACAGATCCCACACTCCGCAGCTCCTCCTTCACTCTTCCCACGTTCCTCAGCCAGTTGGTGGACTCCTATTCAAGCTTCAAAACCCACTCCCCAGTGACCTCCTCAGGGAGCCAGCCCCTCCAGCCCCCTCTGTGACTCCCTGTATTGTGGCATCTCTGGTGTACTCTGTGACGGTGATTGGTCGGTGGGGGTGATCCCTAGGAGCTGTGGCCTTCTGAGGTCATGGACCCCACCCTGTCACCTCCATGTCCCCAGGTGGAAGCTCTGGATCCACAAACCCATGCCTCGCTGCATCCCTAGAGGAGGAACATCCTCCCTGCAGCCCCAGGACCTGGACAGAGCCACGACCAGGGTGGGCACAGCCAGGCAGGGAAGGAACCAGGGCCAAGCTGGAGTCCAGCCGGGCTCGATGGATTCCAGAGACGGCACGTTCTCCAGACCTGGGCGCCTAGCAAACATCTGCCTTACGAGTTGCTGAATCATTTTCTAAATTGCTTCCCTCGCAGATGAATAAATGCTTGTGCCACCAAAAAAACAAAATGCCAGTGCACAGCGCAGTCACGTGCATCAGCCCGGCAACAGCCCGGCAACAGCCATCCCCATATCCTGCTGGCCCGGTGACGCTGGTGGGATCTCAGTGGCCGAGACCAGAGCTCACAGCTGTGGGATGGAGACAGACCTGCCTGCCCGGCCGCTGACTCCCGGTCACGGGACCTGGGCAGCCCCAGCCTCCTCCAAGCCTGTGTGGTCGCTGTTCCCCCCACTCACATGGCCTGACCACTGCTGCCGCTGCCCAGCTCTGCTCTGCTCGCCTGCTACAGCTCCGGTTCCAGGTGGCAGAGGCAGGGCAGTCTCTCACCCCGATGCCTTACCCACACCAGACCTCTCTTGGGATCTTATGCTGTACCCTGGCTTCATTCCCTCACTCTCCCACCCCATCAGCTCTGCACTGGCCTCAGTTCCAGCAGAGATGGGCTCTGTGCCTCACTTTCCCCAGCCCTTGGGCTCCCTGGGGTCTCATGTCCAGATCTGGTCCAGTGGTCCTTGCCCAGGGATCTGGGTGGTCCCCAGAAGCACCTGTGGATGTGAAAAGCAGCTGGGCAGCAGTGGGCATCCATTCCCAGGCTGGGCAGCCGGAAGTGGCCCCTGCCCCTTTTGCCCTTGACTTACCTGTTCAGTCCTTAGCCTGTGGAGCATTTGAAACAAGCCTGTTTTGGAAACATCCATTAAGGGGCCAAGGTTTTTATCTCATGATCTAAGACTTACAGTGGAAACATCAGGTGCCCCCCATAGGGTAGAGGAGGAGAGAGGCCCAGAGAGGGCAGAAATCACCTGAGGACGCACAGCTGGAAAGCAAGGATTCAGACACAATCCCTTCTGCCTCCAAAAGCCATGTGCATGCCTTTTTTATTTCTTATGAAAGCAAACTTGTACTTAAGGCCAATTCAAATCCTCTCTGAAACGTGGGAAGAGCACAAATGTATTTGATAAATAAATAAAAGCATTTGAACGTCTGGAGCCGCAATGCCCAGCTGTCTGGGGCCCTGAGCTGGGGAAAAGCCTGGCGCTCCAGTTCTCCGCTGACGGCACCACGAGGGCTCCTGTCTCCGCAAAAAGCCCCAAGTGTCAGAACCTGGTTTTAATGAGCAGTGATCTTGGGGTGCACGCTGTGCCTGGGGGTACCCATCTGGGATGCCAGGAGGCCACGGCTCTTCTCAGCTCAGCAGCCAGAGGCTAAGGGATGGGGTCCCCAGCTGCCCACATCCTGGTCCTCCAGGGGCGCAGACCCTGAGGGGTGGCACCTGAGCCCTCACATCCCCATCCCTGGGGCATCACTGAGGGTGGGAGGCTGGGTGGGGCGAACAGGGCCCAGAATCCGAGGTTTACAGGGCCGAGCCGCAGCTAGAGCCCAAGGTCAGCTCTGTGCTCACAGTCATGAGACACAGAGTTGGGGATGGTCTCATCAGTGTCCCTTTGGTGGCCTTTCCAGAGCCGTTCCAGGTGGAATCTCGACCCACTAAGCCCAAGGCTTGTCACACGCATCTGACAGCGGTTTGTCACCCAGAAGCTGCCAAAGTTGGAGCAGGGACCTGAAAAGGCTCCATCCCGGTGCCAATTAGAAGGTGGCAGTAAGCAGCAGCTCAGCCAGTCTCACCCGGCCGGGTCCCATCTGCTCAACATCCTCCCCGGGAAAGACGGTGACAGGGTGCAGAGAGGACTTGTCAACCTCAGCGGACGCCTGCAGGGTGCATCCAGGGTGCACCCCCGGCTCACAACACAGTGCACACTCACCGCCCTTCACTTTCAACACCCCTGTGAGGCAGCTGCCGGCTGCAGCATTGCACGCCTGTAATCCCAGCACTGTGGGAGGCTGAGGCAGGAGGAGGGCAACTTTGAGCCCAGCCTGGGCAACTTAGCAAAAACCCTATCTCAAAATAAAAAAGAAAATAAATAAATGAATAAGTAAATTTTTAAAGGGGCTGGGTTCAATCACCAATTTTCAGCCCCACTTTATTTATTTATTTATTTATTTATTTATTTATTTTTGGTACCAGGAATCGAACTCACGACCTCATGCTTGCCAGGCAGGTGCTGAGGCACAGAAAGGAGAAGCCAAGCATAGAAACTTGCACATCTACCAAGAAGTACAGGAGGCATTTGAACCCTGCAGCCAGATCCCAGAGCCCACGGTCAGCCAGGATGTGTCCCAGGACCTTTGCACCTGCCTTCACTATCTCCACTCACCCACACCCCAGGCCAGCTTCCCAGCCTCAGGACTCAGCTCACAGCTGCCACTTCCTGGACAGATCCCTGGGGGGACCTAGGCATTGCTGTTCCCTCTGCTCTACCCCCTGCAAGGCCAGCAAAGATGCAAGAAACCAGTGCAAAGTCCTAGGGGTCAAGGTCTGCAAGGAGTCAAGGTCAGGGGCTGGGTCTGACTCTGCTCAGCATCCTTAGAATATGGCAGAATGGACACAAATATTTGAGGGATAGGTACATAGATGAGTGGGTGGATGGATGGGTGGATGGGTGGATTGGTGGATCAGTGGATCTATGGATGGATGAGTGGGTGAATGGATCTATGGATTGATGGATGGATAAGTGGGTGTATCGATGAGTGGATGAATGGATGGATGGGTGGGTGAATGGATGGATGGCTGGGTGGATGGATGGATGGATGGATGGATTGATCTATGGATCACTGGATGGATGGGTGGGTGGGTGAGTGGATGGATGGATGGATGGATGGATGGATGGATCAATGGATGGTTGGGTGGTGGATGGATGGATGGATTGTTCTATGGATCAATGGATGGATGAGTGGGTGGTTGGATGAGTATATGAATGGATGGTTGGGTAGATGGATGGATGGATGGATGGGTGGATGGATGGATGGATGATGGATGGATGGATCTATGGATCAGTGGATGGATGAGTGGGTGTATGGATGAGTGGATGAACAGATGGATGGGTGGGTGGATGGATGAGTGGATGGGTGGGTGGATGGGTGGATGGATGGATGGGTGGGTGGATGGATGGATGGGTGAATGGATGGATGAGTGGATGGATGGATGGATGGGTGGGTGGATGATTAAGTGAAAGGAACAGAACTGACATCCTATACATCCACATAAAACAAACTTTTGCTTCTTCTGCAGCAGGCTGGCTCTGGAGCCCCTTCCTACCCAACTCCCAGTGATGTCAGATGCCTTCTCTGTGCCCCCTCCCAGCTCCCCATGGCCCTGAGAGTGTGGTGTGGCTGCCTTCTGGGTCCGCATTTGTGTCACCACCGACCCTGAGGACAGGCCCACACCTGCCTTGGCTCCGGAAACTTGGCTCTGCAGTGCCCCAGGCCCCATGATCGGGCAGGGCCTAGGATCCAGGCCTCCAGCATAGGGCCCTTGAAGGAAGGCAGGATTCAGTCTAGTGTGCAGGTACTGGGGAGGCTGATGGCAGCCATTCTGGCACCTGTGTCGCCTGCATAGGGCCCTGCCATGGAGGAGGCCAGGCCTCCCCACACACTGGCATCGGTAAGTCTGTCTGGCCGAGGCGGCCACAGGAGACATGACGTCCCCACCAAGCCACTCAGATGGAAATAAATGCACACCTGGAGCCACTTCAGTCCACAAGGGAGGCTGCAAGGTGGCACCGAAGGACATGAACTTCGGGGACACGGTCTCAGTTTGAATGCTGACTCTACTGCGTAGTGGTTGTGTGACCTTAACAGCTCCAGAGTGAGATAGTGCCTGCTTAGGAGACCTGGGAAAGGCTTCACCGAGTAGGGACATTTGTGGGTTTTGAAGGATGAATAGGAGTTGCCCAACGAAGAAGAGGGGCTTACAATGGCAGCATCAGAACAAGTGTTCACAGAAGAGTGGGCTGAAAACCAGGGAAACGGGTTATGGTGAAAGGAAGAAGAAAGGGCTGGTGTTGTGCACAGAGCCCAGGAGAGGGATTCTACAGTAAATGCTGTACTGCGGCCATGGGGTGCTGGGGCAGGGCTAGGCCTCTGCGTGCCCACCTGAACCCTCCCCAGGGCTCAGGCCATGGCAGGCTCCCACATACCTGACACCCCTATGAGGACCCAGGACCCTGGGTGGTCCTGGGCAGTGGCTTGCCCAGCAGAGCCCAGGTCCAGTCGCACAGGATCTCATGTACCACATGGCCTAGAAACGCCAGCCAGCCAGGAGCAGCCCGAGGACGCTGGCAGAATCTGGGTCAGCCTGGAAACAAAGGCTCAGCCTCAGCCTCGGGTCCTCTGGGACCCACAGCATGGGGTTCAAAGGCTTCACTTAGCAGAAGAACAAGTCCTCACCCTCGGGGTGCAGAGACATGGACCCCAGTAACAGCCAAGAGCAAGGGGCCAGCTGTTCTTAAGGAAGACAGGAGATAGGCATTGCCCCTGGCCAGGCCACCATACCAGCCCCTCACCCACTTGGCGTGTCTGGCAGTCTCTTCCCCACACCTGGCGCCTAGGCCCCTCATGCCCCCCACTTTAGCTCTGCCTCCAGGGACAGGCCCTCAGCTTGAGCTCGAGAACCTCCTCAGGCCCAGCTTGGCCCCCGACACACTCAGCCAGGTTCTGGGCCCAGCTCCTGCTC
This sequence comes from Erethizon dorsatum, assembly GCA_028451465.1. Taxonomy (NCBI): domain Eukaryota; kingdom Metazoa; phylum Chordata; class Mammalia; order Rodentia; family Erethizontidae; genus Erethizon; species Erethizon dorsatum. Next base: position 4,628,052 of record CM051831.1, on the reverse strand, counting down.
TGGGCGGAACCAACATGGGCGCCAGCAGAGGCCAAGCTCAGATAACCCGGGCCCAGCAGCTCCCTAGAGATGGGTCCACATCCTGAACGCCATCTGCTGCTTCCCAGCCTCATGAGCTCAGTGGCCACCTCCCCTCCGGAGCCCCAGTTAGCTGGTCCGCTCCCCGGGCGTCAAGCGTGCCCTGCCTAGCCTCACCAGAGGACCACACAGTGTCTACAGTCCCCTGCTCCTGGCCTCAGTTTACAGATCCCTGCCTCAGAGCAGCGCATGTCCCCGTGGCTCACTCCCAGCCCCGGGGACCCCTGCATGGGTGTCACCCATGGGCAGCCACGCAGCCTCTGAGAACGTGGTGCATAACAAAAACACAACACGAGATGGGCTGCTTTTCTAAGAGGCCCCTTGGCCTTTCCAATCCTTCTGCCCAGTGAGAACTCAAATTTGTCCCCTCCGAGACACAACAACAAGTGTCATCATGGAGCATAGCACAAAGCAGCCCTCACCAGGCACCTTGACCTTGACTCACAGCACCTTGACCTTGGACTCTGAGAAGTAAACTTCTGTTGCTTGTAAGTTACACAAACTGATTGAGAGGAGGGTAGGCAGACACTGAGAATCCAGCCTTCTCCCCAAGTTGTCCCCATGTGGTTGACAACATGAAGTGGCACAGGGTGGTCTGAGGCTGGCTCCGAGCTGGGATGGTGGAAGTCTTGTCTCCATCCACTTCCTGCCCTAGGCCTCAGGTTCCTTGTCTGCAGGCGGGGTGTGACAATGGTTGTATCATCTCCCAGGAACCATTTGCTTCTAGCCATGAGCAGGTGGGAAGGGGAGCCCAATGTGACAGCGACCAGGGGGAAGTCCACCCTGGGGTGGGCCACAGAAGTGGGCTTCGGGTTCTGTCAGGGACCTGCTGGGGCACAGGGCTTCATCGCTGGGACAAAATACTTGACACCCACAACTTAAAGGAGGAGAGCTTTAAATCGGCTCACGGTTTCAGGGGATTTAGTCCATTGTGGCCTGGCTCCAAGGCAGGAGCAGCGGGCAGAAGGGGCTGGTGGTGGAGCAAAGCTGCTCAGTTCATGGTGGCCAGGAAGGAGAGCAGGAAAACAGCACTGGCAAGAGACAGACCCTCAGGGGCTCATCCACAATGGCCACCTCCCCCAGGCCTCCCTCCTAAAGGTGCACCCGGCTGGGAATGTAATGGATGAATCTATGGAGATTACAGCACTCATGTTTGTCCCCTCTCCCAAGTCTCTAATCCAGGCAGCTGACAGTGGAGATGAAGCCCAGACTGTGAACTAGAGGAGAAAGCTGGTTTTCAGGGCCGTTAGGCCCTTCCCCAGGGGAGAAGGCTCCAGGCACCAGGCCCTGCAGCTTTGACCACTGCCCCTTTCTGCCCACTCCTGGCTCCTGGTCCCCACCCTGTTCCCGGCCCCTGGCCACCTCCTGGGCTTCTGGGCCCTGGGCCTCATCAAATGTGCCCATGAAGAGCAGCCCGAGCTGCGGGTCCGACAGCTGTGAGGCTGAATAATTTATAAGCCCTGTTTGCAGAGCATTGGCAAAATGTTTCCAGGGAGTCGAGATTGTTCATCAAAGTTGGCGTCAAGCAGAGCTGCCCTTTCCTCAGGGTGCCACCAAGGGAGACAACCTTTCTTAAAAATAGAAGCATCATTACCACTTCTCCATCACAAGGCAATCTAAGAGGTCGTTTTCAAATGCAAATTCCATCCCCCCCCCCCGCTGTGCTGGAAGCCCTTCAGTCTATCCACTCTGGTCAGGGGATGAAGTCTAAGCTTGTCCCCTCCAAGGGTGACAGCACCTGCAGGGCCAGCATTCTCGGCTGCCAGGCCCTTCCTCAGTGGTTTCTCTCTGCCCTCCTCCAGGAAGTCACATTTGAACAGAGACTGCCAGATCTAAATCAGCAGGAAAGGGAGCTAAAGGGCATTTCCAAGAGGGCAGACAGTGTGCACAAAGGCCCTGGGGTGGAGCGGAGCTGCTCACAGGAAGCTTCTTCCTCCCTGGGCCCCAGGAAGTGGGCATCCTGCAGCCCCCTTTCCCTGGGTAGGGCCTGATCCTGTGTCTGGTAATAGAATGGGGGGCTACACTTACAGGGCAGGCGCCCTCCCAACATCCTCCACGTGGCTCCTCCACACACGTCAAAGGCAGAAGTGTCCCGCCTGGGTCCCCAGGTCACCCAGGAGGAGAGCCACCAGTGTGCGCCCAGCTGTTCCCAAAGAACTGCACATCAGCTGTGTTGCACTCCCCAGGCTTCAGGGTGCATTTGCTGGGGCAGCGTAGCCCATGTGGACAGCCGGGGCCAGTGAAGGAATGGATAAAAATGATTTCCAGGGTGTCCTTGGTCAACAGAGCAGAGCTGGGAAGGGGGACGTCACCACCCTTCTCTGCATTTAAAGAACATCTGTGGCCCTGTCTCGGTCACTTTCTTTTTGCTGGGATGAAATACTGGACACCCACAATGTAAAGGAGGAAAGGTTCATTTTGGGTCATGGTTTTAATCCCTGATTGTGGTGGGAGGGTCCGGCGGAGAACGGCTGCTCACCTCATGGTAGCGGGGAAGCTGAGAGAGCAGGAAGGAGAACACACCCTTCCAGGTCACACCTCAGTGACCACCTCCACCCAGGCCCTGCCTCCAATCCACACAGTCAGCCACAAACTCATCAGTGATGAATCCACTGATGGGTACAGTGCCCCAGGATCCAGTCACCTTCCACACACATGAGGCTTTTGGGGGACACGCAGTGCTAAGTGATAATAGACCACAAACAAAAGAGTTTTATGTCGCTATAGCAACAACTTCCAAATAACATCCCTAAAGATCTGAGTGGCGTGGGGACACTCAAGGCAGAGAGAGAAGAGGTTGAACAGGACCTTGAAGCACCCAGGGGAAACTTTCCATGACAAAGGTCTCACTTCAAAGAATGGCCCTGTTACTTAAAATAGATATAAAAAGCATGATGCCCGGTGTAGTGGTGCATGCCTGTAATCCCAGCATTTGGGAGGCTGAGGCAGGAGGATTGCTGTGAGTTTGAGGCCAGCCTGGGCTACATGGAGAGACCCTGGACCTGACGTGAGCTGTCTGCTCTACCACATGCTCCCTGCATTGGGACCCAAGCCCTGCACAAAGAAATTGGACCCCGGAACACTGAGCCAAATCCATCGATCCTCTTTATAAGTGAATCACCTGGGGTACCTCATTATAGTCACAGGAAGCTGCCTGCCTCGCCCTTCAACCCACATCAGCAGGAGGAGACATCGGCCTCTTACTCGGAAAAGTGTCTTAAAGCAAGGCTTCATTTTCAAATGAGTCGTGTGTTCTTCCGGGGAGCTGAAAACTTTGGAAACTAGAGAGAGGGGTTGCAGGTCGTTGTGAATGCGCTGCATGCCCCCCGGGACCCCTTAAAATGGTTAGTGACGGTTCTCTTGCTATGAGCCTTGTACCGTGGATTTTTTCAAACACGCTCCCGAACAACGACGCGCATGCGCCTTGAGCATCTTACTTCGCACCGGAATTAGCTCTCTGACCCCCTTCCGCCCGTCTTTGACGTGGGGCCTTTTGTTCAGTGCTGCTTGGCGTATCCGCTCCTGGGCGCTGCTGGGGCAGAAATGGCTAAATCCTAACCCCGGGTGCGCCGTCCACATTTTCAGTCTGGGTTTCTCAATGGAGGACAAACATAAAGCTACAGCCGGAGTGATCGGGGCGCAAAACCCAAGTGAATTTGCGCCCAACTCCTTCGCAGCAGCGTTTCAGCATCATAACGCTGCCTAAGACTTCAAATACTGCAGCTCAGTTTTCAGAGGAGTAAACCCCTCTCCTCCTCCGTCTCTCAGCGTTTCCCAGTGACTGTTGCAGTGGGGATGAGCGGGTTTGGGGACAAGCAGCAACCAGCACGTGTTTAATGCAGTGAGGAGAGCAAAGAAAGGGAGCCCACCCGCTCCGCGACCCCGGAGGGCAGCGAGCGGTCAGCATCTTCCACATGGCACGCAGGGCGCCAACTCAGGAGGGCGAGCCAGGGAGAGCACTTCCTGCAGCAGACCTCAGAGGTCTCGGCTGGATTCTGTGTCCACTACAAGTGGGCTCAAGATGCTCTGCTGAGAATCTTGATAGCCACTGCTCAAAGCAAGGAAGAGATTTTCACCTGATGTCACCTGGCTCCTAAGGCCATCTAAGGTTGGTGCTTTGTGATCCACCTGTCAGACTCCTTCCCCGGTTTTCTACATTACATGTGCACCTAATTTGGGGCCTGGTAGTTCTAACATTTGTTCCCCCACAGCAGTGGACACTCCCTCCATCTCCCACCTCTTTCCCCTTCCCAAGGGCAAACTGCTTTGAGTCCTTACCTTCTGTGCTGGTCAGCTTTCCTTTACTATTACAAAATACCCATGATGATCCACTTACAAAGAGGAAAGGTTTATTTTGCCTCATGGTGCTGGAGGGTTCGGTCCATAACCAACTGGCCCAAATGCCTTGGGTAAGTGGTGGGGCCGCATGGCATGGCAGGAGGGTATAGAGGAGCAAAGCCATTGGGCTCATGGTGACCATAGCACCTCCATGGCCCATCACCTTCCTACAGCCCCACCCTGGACACAGGAGACTTGGGGACATCTTAGATCGAAATCATAACACTCTGCCATGTGTATAGAGCTGCCACTTCCGGGGGTGGAGCTGGGGCCCCTGTCAGGCAGTGGGGTCAGTGGGGAGATGGACAGCAGGGTGCAGGGAGGGACAGCAGGGCCACACTGTCACTAACCTGATTGCCTAGAGGCTCAGGGAGGAGTGGCCCACTGGGCTTGTGCCTCCCATGCCTGTAGGATGTCAACTTGGCCGCCAGACCAGGTCTCCCACCAAGACATTTAACTTCTTTTTTTTTTTTTTTTTTTTAATGTGGGTACCAGGTGTGGATCTCAGGACCTCGCGCTTGCCAGCAAGCGCTTGTGGCACTGAGCAATATCACCGGCCCATTTTTTCTTTTATGTGGGTTCCAGGAGTCGAACTCAGGACCTCACGCTTGCCAGGCAGGCGCTTATGCCGCTGAGCCATCTCACCGGCCCTCATTTAACTTCTGAATGAAGACAGCAGCAACAGCAGGCGCCTCCTGACACAACCACAGGACTGTCCCTTATAAAACCCAAACCGCGCTCCCTTCCCCCACCCACCCCCAAAACAACACTGCGCCCATCTTTGGAGGATGCCCGTCCTCTCCTCAGACAGAAAGTCAGTGCTGCTTGCACAACTTCTGGTAGCCAGCAGGAGAATGGGAGCAGGAAAATGAAAGACCTCCTGAGCTCATCGTTTTCTCCCCACAAATTCTCTGCAGCACTTAAATGTCACTGATGGTCCACCTCGTGGCCTCTCCAGTGTCCTGGGGGCCGTTCCTGGGCACCGGAAGCCTCGCCCTCTCTGGGAGACTCCGGTCAGTGGCTTAAGAGATTGCTTGGCCGTCGTGTGCGGCAGACGGTAAGGCTCCTGTTTACCTCTGACCATGGGGTGACGATGCCTTTAAATCCAGTTGACCCAGAAAAACAGCCGCAGAGCATGGTGCGAAGGTTTCCGTTCTCCGGAACCATTTCCGGAGCCACTGCATCAGACAGTGACCAGCCGGGGAGGCAGAGCCAGCGAGGAGCCCGGGAGGAATTTAGTGCGGAAACTGCACCCCGTGCGATGGGGGAGGGGCGGCCCCAAGGGGCAAACGGTCCCTAAGAGGGCTCCTGGAGCAGGATGCAGGTGGACAGGTGAGGCCCGGGGGGATTCCTGAAGGTGAACGTGTGCAGTGCGGGTATGAGAAGCGTGGGGCCTGAAGGGTCTGCGGGCCCCGGGCCATGGCTGTGCAGGAGACCGGCCAGAAGGAACAGGAGTACACAAGAGGGCGTAGCCGGGCGCTTCTGCACATCCCTGTGGTCACATCTGACCACGAAGACTGTCAGGTCACAGTGGCCTCTACTTCCTTTCTGTCTCCCAAAACCTGCAAATGACCCTCTTTGGGCCACAAGAAATCCAAGCTCCATGGGCAAAGGAATTCTCCCCGCCAAGTCCACACACACGATTTCCAGCACCCTGGGTGCAGGGTCTGCAGGAATCGCACCCCACCTCCTCTCACGCCCCCAAAGTCGCTCTTGAGAAACTGAAGACCTTCTGACCCGACCCTGTGTATGTGGGTCCCCTCGGAGTTCGTTGCTCTGTCCCTAGAGCTCAGGGTGATAAGTTTGCGTCTTGGGTTATATTCACTCATTTTTCCCCAGGCACTCAGGGGTCTTGGCAGGTAGCAGGTTCTTAACTGTTTCGTAGATCATTTCTTCCCTCCTCCCACTCTCTTCTCTCCTTGTAGAGTTTCAGTATTGGGATATTGGCCTTCTGCACTTTCCTCTGGTTTGTTTTGTTTTGTTTTATTTTGTTCTTAAATCTTTTCTATTTGTTCTGAGTCTTTTCTGCTCTGTCTGCTTTCTTTAATATCGAATCATATTATTTCCGGCTCTTCTACTGAGTTCTTCATTTCTGCTATGACCCTTTTACTTTCTAAGGACTCCCGTTCCGGTTGGTGGCAGCTTGTACTTACTTGTACTTAAGGAGAGCCAGTCCTCGGAGTGCACTAGGGAGGGTGTCAGGATTCGTTCATTTCTGTTGCTAATAACCTGATGCCACAGATTGGCCAAATTATAAAACACAGAGGTTCATTTGGGCTCGCGGTTCTGGTCCAAGAGCAAGAAGCTGCATCTGATGGGCTTCCCATGGTAAGTACCAAGGTAGCAGGGTGAGACTCAGAGAGGCCGTGTGTGTGTGTGTGTGTGTGTGTGTGTGTGTCTGTCTGTCTGTCTGTCTGTCTGTCTCCTGGTCCCTCCCTCTTCTTATAAAGCCACCAATCACAGGACCCTCCCTGATGTCCTTTCCTAAGCCCGGCTACTTCCCAAAGCCCCACCCCAGAGCACGATGGTCACACCACATTTCCACCCTCTTCATACCTCACACCCGGACTTCGGCTTCAGCACATGAACCCTTGGGTTTACCCAAACTGCATGAGCAGAGCGGTGTTTTCTCCCTTTCCATGGTGTCCTTTCCTCCGACTTTCTTCTGGCTAACACTGACTGTCGCAGTTGCTGTCTTTCACCTCAGGAGCCCTGGTTGCTGCCATGGTCCCAGCCTATGGCAGCAGAAAAGCTGGGTTTGGATGAGTGGCGGCGCTGCCCCCCTCCAGGCAGAGATAATTATAAACCCAGGAAGGGGCTACTGTCTTCAGATGTCCAATGTCCAAAAGTCAATTGCAATCAGTTAGAAAATAGGTTCGCTTTTTCTTTTTTTGAAACAGGGTCTCACTGTGTCGTTCAGACTGGCCTTGAACACACTATGTAGCCAAGGCTGGCCTTGAGTTTGTGGTGATCTTCCTGCCTCAGGCTCCTGAGTGCTGAGATTAAAGGCAGATGCCACCGTGCCTGACCAAACATTAATAAAATATTGCATTACCAAAATAAACAGGGAGACCCATGTGACCCCAGGATTATCTCAATGGATGCAGAAAAAGCAGTCAATAAAGTTGAAAAGACATTCATTAAAAAATGCTCAGCAAACTAGAAATAAAAAAGGTACCTACAGGCATCTACAAATGTAACAGAAAAAGGTACAAAGTCTATAGTGACCATCAGACATCATGAAGAACAAATGCTTCTCCCGAGATCAAAACGAGACAAAGATGTCAGCATCCTGTTGAGAACACGATGGAGGCCCTGGCTGGTGAAGTCAAGTAAGAAAGAGAAACAAAAAGCAGGCAGAATAGAAAGACACAAACAGATGGAGAGGTAGACCATGGTCATGAATGGGAGCTTCCAGTCTTCCAGACGCCTCTGTCCATTCAAGCCATCCCGATCAAAATGATCAAAATCTCTACAGCCCAATCCGCAGGGGCAGAGAGCGGGGAAGGCTGCCCAGAGCCTGGGGTGGGGCGGGGAGTGAAGTACCGAAAGCCAGGAGACACCTTGGGAGCCGTGGTTCTGTCTGTTACCTGATCAGACGATGGGTACACATCCCAGTGCTTATCAAATGGTATGATTTAAGTGTGTGCCACTCACCATGTATCAGTTATCCCTCAACAAAATTGTCCTTTTAGCCAGCTGTGGTGGCGTGTGCCCATAATCCTAGCACTTGGGAGGCTGAGGCAGAAGGATCGCTGTGAGTTCAAGGCCAGCCTGGACTACACAGCGAGACCCTGTCTCAAAAACAAACAAACAAAAAAAAAAAACAAAAAACAACAGCAAAAAAACCCCAAAATTTTCCTTTTAACCCACTGTAATCCCAGCAGAATTGTTTAAGTCAGCAAATAGGCTTTTAAACTTTACATAGCAATTAAAAAGCCTTGATTATCCAAAAAACACTTGATAGCGAAAAATAAAACTGGAGGACCTATACCGTATGATTTCATGGTTTATCATAAAGTTATGGTAATAGCCAGGTGTGGTTGCACAGCCCCGTAATCCCAGCACTTGGGAAGCTGAGGCAGGAGGATCATAGCAAGTTCAAGGCCAGCCTGGGCTATGTGTATGGTGAGTTCAAAGCCAGCCCAAATGACATACTGAGACCCTGTCTCAAAAAATTTTTGTGGTAAAGAACATAGTGCTGAGTAGCATAAACATAGACAAATGGCTCTTAGGACAGAACAAAGCCCCAGAGTAAACTTACGTTTGTACAGTCAGTTGATTTTTTTACCTGGGTGCTAACGTAAGTCAATGGAAAAGAAAAATGTCTTCAATAAATGTACCAAATAACTGACTATCTATATCTATCACGCTGAGGGGTCGCCTTGAGTCCTTCAGCGGGGCACTGATCAGCGCACACGTGTGACAGAACTACCTCAGGTTAGAAAATGAAACACTAGAGCAAAGTAAACCCCCAGAGGATCACGCTATTTCCTAGTAACTTACCTACAACCCAGGAAAAAAATTTTTTTTAAGAATGAAGCAGAGAGAGAGAGAGAGAGAATATCCAGTATTCAACAACCAGAATTTATTGTTCCTGAAATCTAAGAAAAAATTATCTACCATGCAGAGGCAGAAAATACAGCCCAAAATAATAAGAAAAATCAGCTGATAGAAAGATCCCCCCCAAAAAAAATCCCCAATGACACAGTCGATAGACCTATTAAGCCAGGGAATTAAAACAAGTATAACAGATGTGGTCCATTTGCTCAATAGAAGGAAGCGTGCCCCTGACAAGAGGAAGCATCAAAGATATTTTCAAAAACCTGGAGGCAGATTTTAGGAGAGGCAGCAGCGCAGGACGGAGCCACAGCGGGTTAGACGGTGCGGGAGGGAAGGCAGGTGAGCGAGGAGCCACCGACAGCGAAGCACGTCGAAAACTACCCGGAGTTTAAGGAACAAAGCATCCGGTGGCCTGACAGGCATACGGTGGAGCCCAGAAGAGGAAGGGTGAGCAGGAAAGAATGTTTTTGAAAAATAGCAGTTAATTTTTTTCCAATTTGAGGGCAATAGTTGATCCGCAGCCCCAGAAGTCTCCATGCCCCCTAGGCTTATCATAGTGAAGTTCATGGCAACGGGTCTGAAAGAGAACATCTTAAAAGCAGACAAAGATTTTTAAAAAGATGCCTCACACAGAAGAAAAAAGATGAGCGCTAGAGAAAGAAACAATAGAAGCCGGAAGACAGGTGACAGGACATCGCTTTGAAGGACTGTGAGATAAGTATCTGTCTGGTTTGGACTCTGTGCAGAAAGAATATTTTTAAATGAAAACAAAATAAAGATTTAATTTGACATAAAAGGCTGAGATATCTGACCACCAGCAGACCAGTACTACAAAAAATGTGAAAGGACAGAGAGGATGACTGGAGGCAGGAATCTGAGTCGCCACAGAGGACTAGAGAGCGCTCAAAAGGGCAGTGACGTAACCAAGCAAGGTGACACACAGCTATATTCCCAGCATTCTGGGAGGCTGAGGCAGGAGGATTGCAAGGGTCGCTGTGGTCTCAGGGGCTCACCAGGTCCCTGCACATGGCCTGTGACAGTGCCTGGGGTGCTGGCCTGGACATGTTCCCTGAGAACACTGACGGTGCCCAATAAATGCTTCTTCCACGTCCTCCTTGAAGTTCAGAGTGCAAAGGCAGCAGTGGGAAGTGATTCTGCCTCATCCACTGTGACAGGGAAACCGACATCCAGTCCAGGTAGGAGCAGGGTAGGCGGCCTCAAGACACAGAACACAGTTGTGTGTTCGTTCGTTCATTCGTTCGTTCAGCACCTACTATTTGCAGGGGAGTCAGACGAACAGAAAACCGGAAGAAAGACTGGAGGGCCTGCCCTGCCCATTCCTCTCTCTCCCATGGTGACCGACCCTGAGCTAAGAGACTGTACCTCACTGCTTCCTTACAGCCAGCGGCAATGGAGGTCTTTGCACGCGACTCCGAAGAAATGTTGTTAAAGGGGCTGACTTAGCAGGGAAAGGTGGCACCTGGCCCCTTCCCCTTCCCTGTCTTCCTGCCTGGCACAAAGATGAGAAGGCACATCAGCAGCCATTTTGTGATCAAAAGGTGATCTTTAGTACAAAAGCCACAGGAGAGAGGACAGAGGAGTCTGCATCCCTGCTGACTTGATAACCTTACTATGCCAGCCCTACACTGCTGACCCCCTCAGTATTTGGGGGGATAATAAACCCCTGATTTCTCGATCCCCTTAAACTGTGTCTGTTCCCAGCAGGATGTGGGCAATTCCACCTGATAGGATGGGGCCTCGAGCGGAACAAAGCAGAAGGAAGCAGAGGCCTCATGCTCTCAGGCTTATTCCTGGGTTTCATTTCTGTTTCTTGCTGAGTGAGGCGAGCAGTCGTCCTCCTCCACCCACTTCTGCCTCACCACGGCCCAGAAACAGCAGAGGTGGCCGACCATGGACTGCACCCCTCCAAAGCATGAGCCAAAGTAACTTCTCCTCCCATAAACTGATTTTCTCAGGTATTTTGTCACAGTGAGGGAAAGGGACCAATGCAGGGGATGCATGCCAAGGCCCGCAGGGGATATCTTGAATCACACACTCACCAAACCCTGTATAGACTCTGCTTTTTCCTACACAAAAAGACCAATAGTGAAGTTTACTTGCATTATTCAGCAGAGTGAGAGATTAACAACCCTAGCTAATAACAAAACAGAGCAGTTCTAGCAATGCACGGCATTCGAGCTCTGTGGATGTGGCCTCCCTCTCAAAGTGTCTTATGTACCAAGCTGTGTTGGCCTGGCCAGGGCACCCTTTGCCTGGGTCTTGTGGGCACCGCCAGGCACTGGGGCACCAGGATACCCTCCCTATCTGCCACAGCCCAGGGAGCTTCAGGCACCTCCCAGGCAATTTCCTGGAGCATGTACCCGACTAATAAGAGGGTGACTGCATGCTTTGTTCAAAAGTTGTCTTTATTCAGGAGTATTTATCAAGTTTAATTAACATGTCAGGGATGCCAGGGTGAGAGATGACTCCTGACACAGCCCTGATAATACTAATTTTTCTACATTGTCACCAGCTCGGTCGGCGTGGAGCGCAGCACAGGAAATAGACCATGAGTGCTGACGTCACTGAAGAAAATAGAGATTTCCCTGCGGGATCGGATTAAGCAGCTGGTGGGTGCCGGAGCAGTGGTGGGAGGGTGGCAGCAGGCAGATGGGAGCCAGCAGCAGAGTCAGGATGCTCCGCCCACCACCCTCAAGACTTGGGCCAGTGGCTCCCCTGCCCCTTCGGACCTCTGAGTCGGGGTGATGCGTGTTGCATCCCTTATTCGTCAAGGTGGACATTGTGGCTTGAGGAGAGGCTGGGACTTACCCATGACACAGCTTCATGGGGTCTGAGGCTGAGATCCTTCTCCCCCACTCTAGAGCCCTCCAAGTACCATCGGTGAGGCGGTCAGCAAACACCTACTGATCACATAATTTGAAGGCTCTTATCTAGGTGCTGAAGGTCCAGCAACAAAAACTGCAAACAAGGTCACCTTCCCTGGAGCTCGCATTCTGCTGGGGGACAGAGAGAAGGGAAGAGGAGGAAGAGGAGGAGGAGAGAAAGGGGAAGAGATGGGACTGAAAGACATTGTTATGGGTTGGGGTCCCATCCAGGATCTCACTGTCCTAAACAAACCATTGAGCAAGACACCCAAGGGTTGCAGCAGGAGCAGAGATTTATTTGAAAGAGGAAAGACAAGCGCCACGCCACAGCAGAGCTCAGACTTCAGTGCACTGTGTCCCTGAGGACTTGCTGTGGCCGCCCACCCTGGAGCTCCTGATCCTCTGGGCCTGGGTGGTGCCTTGGAGCTTGCTCTTCCTCCGAGTTCCTGGGAGCCGCGCTTGCTGGCCTGGGGGCCCACTCTGAGGACCATGGGGTGACGTGAAAAGGAGACCAGGTCCAGTGGGCAGGGTGTGCACAGGAGTTTTCCTGTGGTTGTTTGTAAAACACCAAAGGACAGCACTTAACAGTTTGCAAGCTAATTCTTTCATTCTCGCCCAACCTCGCTGCTCAGCTCCTCCCCCTCCAGCTGGGCCTCTCGCAGCCAGGCCTGCATTGCCCACCGTGTCCCACGTGACCTCACCCCTGATGACCCACAGTGCTCACCGTGACGGAGGAGGAAGCGGAGGCTGGACCTGAGACACTCCAGCCCTGGAGATGCCAGGCTCTGGATTGGAAGCCTCGTCATCTGACCTTGAGCCATGGGTCACCTGGAGCACCATCCCTGAGGTGACTTGGGACATCAGAGCCCTCTGGAAAGCCGGCAGCAGGGGGGAGGGACCACAGGGCATTGGGTTCCTGCGGCCTCGAGGTGACATGGCCTGGCAATGGGACCCCGGTACCCAGTGGGCCCAGGGCCACTTTTTCCTCTTCAAATGGCGCCGGCCACCGACTCCCAATCACAGCAGCTCTTCCCGGGTCCTCCACCTAACTGTGCCCAGACAGGAGGTGACTTCCACTTTAGGGTGGCTGATCACATTGTCGGCGCTCTGCGTGTCTCCCAGAGTGTGGGGGACTTTCCCTCGCCTGGCCTGTAATTATGGGGAGCATGGGAGCTGTGTGCAGTCGGCACCAACGTCAGCATGTGGCCGGGTCCCAGCAGGGACTGCTGAACCCAGTGGGCCTCACTGGGGGCGCTGAGTCCCACCCCATGAGCTCTGCCCCAGGGTGGTCAGCTGCCTCGGGGCCACACCGACCCCAGGTCCTCCTCCGTGTGGTGGCTGAATAGTGTGGCCCAAATTCACATCCACTGCGGAGCTGAGGCTGTGACCACATTGGGAAATAACAGGAGTGTCCTGATGAAGCAGCCCCGGTGGCCTCGCCTCACCCTGACCCCCACTGCTGGCCACGTGCTCACCTCCCCACCCCCAAGGGAGCCCCACGCCAGGTGCTGGGCACCCAGGGTCACCTGCAGCAAGCGTGGGTCACTGTGCCCATGCTGGGATGTGACTCTCAAAGAGAATCAAGGGACGAATAGAAAAGGTGGCAGTAAGCAGGCCAAGGCACGGCAAATGACTTTCGACGAGGTTGCCAAGCTGAACGGGATGAGATGACGCCATGGCAACTGCCAAATGCCACCGAATAGGGAGAGGAAGGGAAGGGGCGCTGGAGGAACACGCAGCCCAGAAACAGGGCCGGAACCCCCGAAAACAACACGCAGAGGTCGGGACAAGGGGGTGAGGTGCCAAGGGACAGTGTCACCCTCGCCGGCAAGCAGCCCGCGCTGGATCGATGAGTAGTGATTGAAGGAGTGACCAGGATGGCCGCTGATGAACAGCAAATGAGCGACTTTCAGATCACCACAGTGGCTCCCTCCAAAAAGACAGAGATGGAGAGAGTCTGGGAGCGGCTCCCAGACTTGGAGATGGCGTTGCCTGCTGAGGGTGGCTGGCACCCCCAATCCCAGCCTCAATCTTTGCACTCGCGCTCCATCCACAGCCCCGGAAAGGAAGGGAAATTGGGTTCAAACCGCAGAAGAGCTCACTCCCTCTGCAGCAGAATCCACTGCATGCAGCCTGGCTCAGTGTCCTAGCAAAGTTGTGAATTTCAAGCAAATGGACATCTTTAAGCATTTAGGATGCAAAAGAAAATTGTTTGCAAGAAAGAAAAGAATCACTGGTGCCTGGGGTTCTGCCCAGCTCTGTCTATTCCTAAGACCACTAAGCACCAGGTTCACAAGGGTCTCAGAAATTATTCATAGCCAGCACACTAAGGGCAGATGCAGGCAACTGGCAGAAAGGACTTGGGACACACGCACATGTGCGCGCGCGCACACACACACACACACACACACACACACACAAGAGCTCTCCCCCGGGAAAAACATAGATAAGCCACAACACACTCCAGGTAAGGAAAGCAGCAACGGACAGCAAGTCGATTTAAATGTGTGACTAATGCTAAACACGTTTAGGAATTTTAGTTACCAGAAATAATGCAAAAGTTTTAAACCGAGATCATCTCAAAATAATAATAATGTGGAATAGGGACAGAGGGCAGCCAGGACCCTTCATTCATATCAGGGAGTGGCAGGTGCTGTCTGAAATAGACCCGGCCAGGTGACCAATCTCTGAGAATCCTCATCTTTTCATATTTTTCAGGAGCTCGATTTTCTATCACAAAGGGATCACTTAAATAATTCACATGAAGTTTAACAATTCCTTTCAGTTCCTCTTAATTTTACTTGGATGTGAGAATATTATTGTTTCGTTATCCATCTTCTGGAATGATGTTGACTTGATATTAATGTTGGTGGATTCTGCATAGCAGGCTATCGACACTTCTTGGGCCTCAACAGCATGTTTTTCTGCTTTATTTGTGTCCTGCTGAGTGCGTAGACACACAGCTGTCCCCAGTGTTCTGATGTCCCCTGGCCTGTGGCACTGGGGTGAGCGTGTGGCTTGCTGTGGTCTACAGGATGTGAGAAAATGGGAGTTGTCGCTTCAGAGGGGTGGCCCTATGGACACCAGTCTTTGGGGACTGTTTGTTACAGCAGCACAACCTAATTTTCTGACTGATACAGGGGCATGGATCATTTCACAAGAACAAGGGAGAGAGGCTTTCAATAGGAAGGAAGGATAAACGGAAAAGAGGGAAGTCAGATCCAAATAGGCCAAAATGTTAGTAGGAGTCATTCTTCGAGGTGGAAACCTGAATCTTTGTTAGTCCTTTGAAGTGGTCTGTGTTTCTTTTTATTCCAAAAAGAAATGCATGAAGTAACACTAACAGTAGTGGTGAGAGAGGCCCTTCCCACCCCAGCACACGTTACATTTGTCCCCGTAACGAAGGCCAGAGCTGCTTGCTGGACAGTGGCCACCACGCTGCCCACTGCCCACAGCTTCGCACGCTTGCCCTTGCACAGGAGAGGCAGGGCCGGCCTGGGGACAGAACTTCTGAGTCTGCCAGCCACACGGCCACCAATGCAGCCGAGCCCCAGCCCCGTCCTGGGCACTGTTAGCTGACCCTCGCCTGGCGAGACTGTGCCCGATTTGGCAGGTGACAAACTCAGGTCCCAGTGGCTGCTTTGTCTGAGGCTACACAGCAAGCAAGGGGACGAAATCCAAGCTGAGGGCTGTCTGCTCCCCGAGTCCCCGAGGGGCCCACAGTTCAGGTAAGGCCTGGGCTCTGTACCTGGTACAGTCTGGGGCATAAGAGGACCACAGGGGAAGACCTGGGGCTGGGCTAGGGGTCAGCGGTCACCCCAGTGCCCTCAAGACACACCAAGCCCATCCTTTGTGGCCCATGAGAGGGCAGAAGGGAGAGGAATGGAGCAGAATGAATCTAGCCCAGGAGGAAGACAGCAGCTGGACCACCAAGCCGGGCTAAGGCTTGGGGCAGGGCGGGGCCACACGAGGCTCTGAGGAGCCCTGGAGCAGAGAAGGCCCTGGTGGGACCAGCGCTGTGATCAGGGATGCCCCACTCCAGCTGGTGGAGATGGGGGGTCACCCTGCACCCCCCTCCAGAACCTTCCAGAGTCTGAGGCATGCAATGGTGATAGGAATGTATATTGGGGAAATCGAGGCCCGGAAGAGGAGGGAAGGGAGGAAACCTGCAGGGCGGCTCTGGAAAGCTGGAATCCGAGAGAGAAGAGACCAGGCAGAAATCACCAGCCACGGGGCCACCACATGCAAATCAAGGCCAGGGCTGGGGACAGCTGCCTCCACTCTTCCCACACTTGGCAGGGTGAGGAAAGGATATCATGTCCCCACCAGCTGCCTGGCCATGGTGCACGGCACATGAGACTTCTCCCCTTCCTTTCACACCCCACCTTCTGCCCTGCTGCTGGCCACCCTGGTGCCAGCCCGCACTCAGTCCCTCCCAAGGGCCCCGTTGCCACCACCTGGGGATCCCACGCCCCACCCGGGCACCCACCCATGCCCCAATGACAGCCCTGCAAGCTGCTACTACAGCCCTTGGAAGTCACATTTGCCAGCAACTCCAGAGCTAAAAACACCCAGGCAGGTGGGGAGCAGGTGGGGATCAAGGGCCCCTCCCCTCCCCATGCCTGGCCCTGCAGGAGCAGAGCATCAGCCAACAGGGACACTGCAGGGATGGGGTGGGGTCAGGAGGAAGGGCCCACAGCAGCTGCCCTCGTGGCCCTGCAGGTGGTGGCTTCTCAGTTGACCCTGGGTCTACACCTCCCCAAAGCCACCATCGCAGGAAATCCCTGTGCCCCCTTATTTTCCAGCAGGAACCAAGGCCCGAGGCCTGAGGCTCAGAGGACAGAGGCAGCTGCTCCAGGCTGCACAGCTGCAGGCCGCAGAACAGGTAGAGCCCGGGTGGGATTTGGGCTTGGGGACAGTTTGGGGATCTTGCCACCGTCCTCTACTGGGGGGCCCTGCAGCAGTAGTTTTCTGCAGGCTCTGTGAGGAGCGGTACAGCCTAGCAGCTCCAAAAGGCCCATGGAGGACCAGTTTCAGAGGGAGGGCAGAGGTCTAGAGTCAGGAGGGGCTGAGTGTAGTTGGGGCGGGGCTGGGCCCCTGGGTCCTGCGTTTCCTGCTTCCTGGCCTCTTGGCCTGGCTCCAGCCCGCGTCCCCTCCCTCCTTAAGACCCCATGGTTACATGGATCCAGGACTGCCCCCACCTTCAGGTCCTCAACTTTGTCACATCTGCCAAGTCCCTTTGACAAAGCAAGGTCTGGGGTGCAGGACATTGGGGCATCATTATTCGGCCACCCACACCTGGGGAAGGAGGGCGGTGGGCACAGCCAGTCCTCCCGAGAAGAGGAAGTGTGTCAGGGACACAGGTATAGCGTCCTTCAGTCCCCTTGAAGTGGGGTAGCAGAAATAAAGGTAGGTAGAAAGCAGACAAGCAAATCGGAATTTTAAAATAGTGCTTTAGGCCAGGCGTGGTGGCGCACACCTGTAATCCCTGCACTCAGAGGCTGAGGCAGGAGGATACCAGGAGTTTAAGGCCAGCTTGGGCTGCATAGTGAGTTCCAGGCCAGCCTGAACTACATAGCGAGACCCTGTCTCAAAAAAACAAAACAAAAAATAAATAAATTGTATTTTTAAGAAAAACTGCGGCTTCAGGACACAGAAGTTACCAAGCCCAGTTTAAATTTTTTTCTCTTTTCTCTCAAGATGCAATAAGCCTGGGCAATTCCCTTTCACCTACAAACTGGCCTTTTCCCCCTGTGCATAGACCACCTCTTTTCAGCTGTAAATTGTATTTCCTTCACCTTCAGGAAGCAGAAATAGAGCCAGATGTGGTGGTGCACACTGTAATCCCAGCACTCGGGAGACTGAGGCAGGAGAATCGCCAAAAGTTCGAGGCCAGTCTGGACTACATAGTGAGTTCAAGGCCAGCCTGATCTGCATAGTGAGACCCTGTCTCGAAAGAAAAAAAAGGAAGCAGCAATATTAGTGGGCAACGTCAGACACATGAAATGGTTTGTGCGCCGATGTAGCCGCCAGCTGGGTAATGTGACAGACAGGAGGACACGCATCCTAGGTCCCCCATCTTGAAAACACCCGGACCCTATAAAAGCACCCAGGTCAGGATCATCAGGCCCCTCAGAGGCCTGAAGTCTATTTCTCTGTTCCTCTAAGTGTGTACTTCAAATTCCTGCCTCGTAAATCCCATTACGCTTCTCACTGATGCATCCAGAAAGTTCTGACAGGAGTCAGTGGACCTGCGACTTCACCCAGTGTCTAGGTCAGATGAGTCTGGGTTTCTTATGTCAGTGGGAGCCCCCTCCAACCCTATCTGGTGACACTCCCACCCGGTCACCCGAGGTGGGGTGGGCAGGCAGCCAGGATGTGGTGACCCCGGGAGAGAGCCCGGCTCCTGCAGATGACGAATCTGAGGTCACAGCAACCCTGGCACAACAGCCAGGTCACCACACTGGGGATGAAGGTGGCACCCAGACCAGGACCTGTGAAGGACATGGGGACAGCTCGGTCACCCAGCTCAGCCAGGTTATTTCTTTATGTGCTGGGACCTATGGATCCATGATAATCCCTATCTGTGAGAAACTTGGTCCCAGCCCCAGGGGGAGGGGAACCCTCCCCATCAGCGCCCCCCACCAGCACCAGCTCCCCCGGGAGACCACAGACCCCGAGCCCAGCCCAGCCTGCCCTTCTTCAGGTGGAATGGCCCCTTCCTGTTCCTCAAGGGACACCTGGCTCCCAGGCCCCTCCCTGCAGCTAAGCGCTGATGTAGACACTGATTTCCCATCAAATATTCATGGGCTGCCAAGCCCAAAATAGGCCCAAGAGAAGAAAGGTGATTTCCGTCCAGTGCAAATTCTCATGCCAGGCCACGCAGCCGAGCTGTCCTCGGCCCCTCCCCAAGACCCCAGCAGGGTAGGCCTCACTCAGGTGCCACCTGGACAGTCACTGGGGCCCTGATCGGCCCCAGCCCTGTGGTGGGGTCCCCTCCATGTCTCCACAGCGTTCAGCCAGGCCGTAGCCCCTCCTGCGCCACCCCCACCTGGCCCTGGGAGGACAGCTCCATCAGACTCTGAGGACACCGGCTCCATCCTCTCAGACCATGTGGCAGCAGGTGACAGTCACAGCACCACAGTGCGGTCACCATCTTATGTCACCCCAGTTCATCCTCATCTAGCCACCTGACCCCAAAGCAAGAACAGCCCAGGGCTGTGTCAGTGCTCACGTAGCCGGCACCAGGCCATCTCAAGGGACCCTCTAATGGCCTTGGAGTGGCCCCTCCTGCCCTCTTCACAGCCAAGAGCAGCAGCTCAGAGACCAAGTCCCTCACCTGGTGCTTTGGTGACCATGTGTAGAGGACATAGATGGTTCCAGAACTGACAGGAGCCAGCGTGGTTGGGACCATGTCCCCTGCACTTGTCACTACCCTTGGGCTGCTTCAAGGCCCATTGACAATACAGCCATTTGTCACTGGTTCTGTCACTCGTCCTGCGTCCTGCATTGTCCCCTGACTCCTCATCCTTGGTGGTGACATCACTGGGACCACGCAGCTCCCCCTTGGCCCCTAAACCTGGCGGGAGATTCTCGCCTCACTCAGAGAAAATGTCAAAGAGTGCACAGCGCTGTGTGTCCCTCCTGTCCCCGGGGCTGCACAGCTCAGCTGACCCTGACAGGGAAGAGGCCAGGTCAGGGAGGACAGCACAGTCCCACTGGGACATCAGTTTTCCCTGAGCCCCAGGCCACGTGCCGGGCTGTGACACAGATGCTAAGGGCGCCCTGAGCCAGTGCAGAAGGACACAGGGCAGGGCCAGAGGGGGCAGGAAGCCCCTAGGCCATCACCATGGCCCCAGGAAGTGGTGAGCAGTGTGGGCCAGGTGAGGACAGTGCCAGCGGGGAGATGGGGCCCAGGATCTGCCCACGGACCTGCTGAGGGTGTCAGAGAAAGGGAGGTATTGGGTGACCCCCAGGGTTGGGGGCTGAGCCCCTGGAAGGATGGAGCAGGCTTGGGGGACAGATGGAGCAGGGCAGAGGGATGACTGGAAATCCAACTGGGGACACGGAGTCGGCAGGGGACATGAGCATAGGACCCAAAGGAGGCTCACTGGGCTGGGCAGATTTGGGGACCAGGTACACCAGGAGACTAGTGGGTGTCCCCAGAGAGGACCTCAGGGACAGGAAGAAAGAAGGAAGGGCTGGGGATACTGGAGGAGAAGGGAACCCATAGGGAGGGGACAGAGTGGGGGTGGCGAGTCCTGCAGGCCGGCAGAGCAGGGGGAGCCCGTCTCAGCTCCATGCTGGGAGATGGGGGTGTGGGACAGGTAGAGACCCTGGGAGGGCCACAGCTGCTCAGATGGGTCCTCAGGGGGCACCAGAGAGGGGAGAGGACAGGGAAGGAGGGACCAGGGTAAGAATTTTGCTGATGACATGTTAGACTGGCAAATGAATGAATGAATGAATGAGTGAATGAATGAATGAATGAATGAATGAACGAATGAATAGCTACAAATCCTGAGAACGCACATAAGAGCCACCGCAGACCCTGGCAGCTCAATTTGTCCCCAGGACTCCCCAGATGGCCAGGCCACCACGAAGACCATATCCTGGGTGTTAGTCCAAGCGCTCACAGCTTCTCCTAGGAGACCACCAAATTGTCACTCGAATGCCACCCTGCCCAAGGCGAGAGCAATTGCTGAGGCTGTCAGTGTTTATGTACCCAGCTATAACTGCCCTGGGCCTGGCGGAGAGGCGCTGTCCCTGGGTCACTTAACAGGGCTGACATTTATAGGGCCACAATTAGGGCCAGAAACGAGGCTCATGCTCATCCCTGACAGCTGTCTGGCAGCAGGTGGCACCTGGGGGCGCTTTGCTCACACACCCCAGGAGCCTCTCCTCCCCCTGAAGTTGGCAGGATTGGGGGCAGCAGGCGGAGTGGCGGCCTACGACCCTGGGCCCCCTTGAGCCTCGGCAGCACGCTGGTTCTTCTTCTTTTTTATTTTTTTTTTTATGTGGGTACCGGGAGTTGACCTCAGGACTTCGTGCTTGCCAGCAGGCACTTGTGCCACTGAGCAATATCACCAGCCTTTTTTTTCCTTTTTATGTGGGTACCGGAAGTCGAACTCAGGACCTCGTGCTTGCCAGGCAGACGCTTATGCCACTGAGCTATCTCACCGGCCCTGGTTCATCTTCTAGAAAGCACCCTGCAGTTTGGAAACCCCTCCATTCATCCTGTAACAGGACCCCAGCGTGGCAGGCATGCACCCCAGGCCCCAGGGAATTAGCCCCAAGATATCAAAGGGGAAGGCGAGAATCTGGGCATCTTGGTGCACACCTGTATTCCCAGCACTCAGGATGCCGAGGCAGGAGGATCACTTCGAGTTTGAAGTCAGCCTGGGTGTGTGTGGGAAGGCTCCAGGACAAGTGTTGGGGACCAGCTAGTAGGGACGAGTTCTCCTCTGGCAGCTCTGCCCACAGAGAGGCTGGCATTGGGGGGCTGAGGGTAGGGGGACCCCTGAGCCAGACGCCCAGCCTAGACAGGCTGGCTGTGGCCATGGGCGCTCCCTGCCTCAGCAACCTCCCCTCTCTGCTAAGCTTGCCCAGGAAGGAGTGTGCCTGGCTGGGGCACAGCAGCCCCACCTTGAGGCCACTGCAGAACTGGAGGCCTCTGAAGGGCTCCAGCATTCGGCACGTGATGGGGATAGAGGGAGGGAGGCACCTATTGTGTCCTCATCTAACTGCATCAGCCCCTCTCTTGATAACCATGGGGTCCACCTGTGCCCCAGCTCCCCTGGGGGCTCAGAACAGTGACCAGAGTCCTCGTTCCAAAGCGGCTATGAGCTTCCTGTCGCGAGGTCACAGGGAACCCCAGGGACCATCGCGAAGGCACTGAGCCCCCACCAGCAAGCCCTTCCGACAGCTCTGCTTCCATGAGAGCCCAGCTTCCCCACCACCTCTCTTGGCTGACCTCAGTTTCCCTACCTGTAGGATGGGCTAATTGCAGCATCAACCCCTGGGTGCCATGCGAGGGATGAGTCACTGCCTGCGACGCGCATGGACCTGTACCAGGTGCCAGGCAGATGTGGGCATCGCTGGTGAGACGGGGTGGTTGCCATGGTGATGGCACTGGTGTTTAGTGGGTAAACAGTCCCAACCCGCTGCAGCAGCTGCTCCTGCCTCGCCCAACATCTCTGGGGCCAATGCAGCCCAGGCGCGTTGTCCCTGGGGTGACGGGAACCAGGGCCCCTGGAGAAGGAGGGGCTCCTCACTGCCCTACCCCAGCACCTCAGCCTCTGCCCAGAACCGCGTCCTGGGCCAGAACCGCCTGCCTCCTGGGTATGGTTGACACTCAGACAATCCCCCCTTCTATCTCCATGGCAAATGTGTCCCAAGTTCCCGGAGCCATGAGGTGGCCCGGCTCAGGCCCTGTGCCCAAAGAGCTGCAGCCAGCCAGTGACGAGAGAGCGGTGACGCCGGCACAGCAGGGCCAGGGCTAGGATGCTGGCACCCTCACCTCCCTGAGCAGCTGGAAAGTGGGGGACCCAGGAGGGGACAAACACCACCTCACAGCAGCCCTGCAGCAGCGGTTCTGTGCCAGGCTGGGGGGGAGTAGGGGCACCACTAAGCCCTTCGGCACCCACGTAAGCCACCCCGCCCTCTGTGCCAGGCCGACTGGAGCTGAGGCTGCAGGCAGCAGAGATTTGGGGAAAGGGCAGCAGCCCAGGAGACACCGGCCAGGTGGACACACAGGCGGGTGTGCTTGGAGGGACACTGAGGCACGAGTAGTGCAGGGTGCATGGGGCAAGACCAAGGGGTCCCAAGACCGGGGAAAGACAGAGAAAAGGCGGAAGGAGGGAGAGAAGGAGTAGGGAGGAGGAAGAAAAAGAAAACATAGATTCTATGCGCCCCCATATTTCCACAATGAGGCCCAGGGCAGCAGCGCAGGGATGAAAAGCCTGAGAGAGGGTCTCCAAGTGCCTGGCTGAGGCAGCTCAGGCACCCCAGCCCTGGCCCCCAGAAGCAAGGGGACCTCAGCCCATGAGAGGTATGATACGAGTCCCCAGGAGTTTGGCGAGCCTGCCCTTGTGTCAGCGCTCAGGATGCAACAGGGCACAGCAGGTGATGTGAGGAGGGCGAGATGGATGGCCTGGCCTCCCACGTGGATCCTCTCCTGCCAGTGTCCACTGTGCGTCAGCTGTGTGCCCTGCCTGGCCCTGTCACAGGCTCGTGGGTGAGGACCGCCGTCCACTGGAGAGGGAGAAGACAGACAATGTGAGGTGTGGCACAGACAGGGACAGGAAGGCCCCAAAGCCCACGGTCACGCTGGGCCATCAGCCCGGCCAGACCAGGCTCCTGGGGCCTATGGACTCAGTGAGGATTGTCCCTGACTCCAGGGACAGCAAAATCCTGGGAGCAAACAGAGAAACCAAAGAAACAAACAACACTACAAAAGCCAGGTGCGGCGGCGCACGCTTGTGACCCCAGCACCCTGGAAGTCTAAGGCAGGGGGACTGCAAGTTCAAGTCCAGCTTGGGGTTCACAGCGACTTAACGAGACCCCATCTCAAAATAAAAAAAAAAAAAAAAAAGGGGCTGGGCATGCGGCTCGGTGTGACCAAGCCCTTGGCTTGGTCATTAAGGGAATCGGTCACTAAATGAGGAATTGTATACAGTGTGTGTACATTACCATATTCAGAACAAAGAAATGATCAAAGGAAACTCCAACTTGATGACTTTGCTTTTATTTGCGTAACTCTTACAAGCAGTACTGTAATGTCTAACAGAATATAGAACCACAGCACTGTGCTGTGCAATCAGCAAAAATTACAGGGGGCCGGTGAGATGGCTCAGCGGCATAAGCGCCTGCCTGGCAAGCACGAGGTCCTGAGTTCAACTCCCGGTACCCACATAAAAAAAAAAAAAATTACAGTGCTTTATAAACAGGGTGATTGTGCCCAAAAAAGACACTGAAGCTCTATAAACAAGATGGACAGACCGTACAAAAAAATAAAGCGGGGTCGCAAGTCTGAGCGGCGCACCTCTGTCCAAATAGTCATCAGACGGGTAGGTCTAGGTCGTTATACTAGGAATATCTGTGCTGGAGAAGAAAGAAAGAGGGAGGGGAGAAGGAGGGAGAGGGAGGGAGAGAGAGGAGAAGGAAGGGGGGAGGGAGGGGGAGGGAGGGGGAGGGAGGGGGAGGGAGGGAGGAAGGAAAGAGAGGGAGAGAGAGAGGACAGCAGGATTCTCTGTCACCTGACAGCACACGAGGGCCAGCGTGGAGAGCGACCTCGGGATATGCCGGGCAGCAGCCCCGCCCAGCCGGGCACCCCTGGGGTCAGATGCACAGGGGCAGCGCGTGTTGCTGCGGCTGCCAGGCCGAGCCCCGCGCGGAGGGGAGCGCGCAGGCCGCACGGTGCCCTGACGCTCTTCACAGGCTGCGCGCTGGACCGGCAGGGGAGGAGGCTCCCACAGCGACACGTTCAGGGTGTGCAGACCTGAGGAGGGGCGCCCGCAAGGCACAGGGTGGGCACTTAGAGGAGAGAGGGAGGTGACCAGATTGACACCACGCGGGTGCCCTGTGCCCAACGGAAAGCGACATTCTTCCGTGCAGCCTGCGTCTGCCACCCGGCTCTGGACCCTCTCTGGAGGAAGCCAGACCGAGACCAGAGAGGCAGCGATGGCTGTGCAAGGCTCCGGCGTCACCTATTCAGGGATTAGGCCACTGTGGGCCACCCTTGGTGCCGCGGTTTCCACACGGTTATGTTTGATCTCAGCACCAAGCAACTCTTCTCCCTTTTCCCTGGGGCGGGATTGCAAACGGCCACTGTCTCCTAAAGGCCCGGCCTGGAGAAGAGCATCGAGCCAGTGCTCCCGGTTCAGTCCGGGAGCTCATGCTCCGCTGTGCAAGTCAGACACTGAGCCGAAGTGCGTGGAGAGAGCCGGAGGGGCTGTTTTGGATGGCGCAGATCCTGCGTGGCTTTGCCAATAATCGCAGTCCCACATGTGGGGTTTGACCTCATTAAAACAAACTCACAAGCTTCTAGTCACCTCCTACACAGCCAGAGTTGGCAGGGGACTTAGAGGTCATCCTACCCACGTTGTCATTGCTTACGTGGGAAACTGAGGCCCCGAGGAAGGAAGCCCTGTGCCCTTCATCATCGGGGGCGATAGCTGCACTGGTGGCTGCAGCCCTAGGTCCCTCACAGATGGGGGCGTCCCCTCCCCACCCCCCCGGGAGGGGAAAGAGCTAAATTCTCACTTAACAGCAGGAGGCTTCTGGGCCTCATTACAATGATGCAGATTAATATTTATTATGCAATTATTCATCTTTGTAATTGCCAGTATTTTAAAAGGAGCACAGAGGCTTTAATTAGAATACTTCAAATGTTATTAAAATGGAACGTCTGGACTGGAGGTGGCCCCTGCCCCGGCTGCCCCCACAAGGGTCTTGGAATCAGGGTCTCCTGTGCTGGGCCTCCCCACCTGGATGCTTGCGCAGTGCTGGTGACCTTTTCCTCCTCCTCTTTCTTTTTCAATCTTGACTTCTGGAAACCTTCGGCAGCGTGTCATACCGGAAACGTGAGGCTCCAAGGCCCTGTGGTCACCGCAGGACAAAGCATGATGCATTGGAGGGCAGCAGATGGTCCTGGGGCAGAGAGGCCAGCTCCTGTGCCCTGAAAAAGGACAGCGCCACCAGGACCACCTAACACCCAGCCCCGGCCTCCCTGCCACCTCTGCAGGACCCCACCGGCATCTCCATCACCCTACCGGGCACCCACGGTCTCTCCTCCTCCCAGCGCTGCCAGGAAATATTTATGGGGTGCTTTTAGGTTCCCAGAACACCCTCAAGTCATGGATTTTTTTTTTTTTTTTCTGTTTTCTCTTTTGGTGGCAATTGAACAGGATCAGAAGGTGGATGGCAATTTTAAGGAATCAACATTTGGAAAGTGGAGACACGGCCCATCCGGCGGCGGCGGCAGCCCTGTCCTCACTCGGCAGAGGGCGTGACAGAGCGGGTACTGCGGAAGGGTCAGGGAACCTGGCCCCCAAATCGTGATGCTTTCCCAACCTCACCCCGCGCCTGGGATCATGACCTTAAACACCCTCGGCCGACTGAATCCTGAGCCCGACTCCAGTGGTCCGGGGTCCCCCAGGCACAGCAGCTTCTGGGGACCCAGAATGTCCTCAGCACAGGACCCTCCTTCCCCTCCCACCGCAGCTGGCTCCCGGGGGAAGGGGACGCTCACCAAGCAAACTCCTCACAATGCCTCTCACTCGCCCCTCGCGGTGGCCCCCAGGGGTGATCTGCCCCTTTACAGAGGAAACCAAAGCATAGACTGAGGCTCAGAGGCAGAACAGAGCCCCAGACCCAAGGCCTCAAGTGCAGCAGTGAGGCTGAGGACTGAGCTAGGCCAGGCTCAAGCTCTCCTGCTGTGCGGCCGGAGGGAGTTTTCACCTCTCTGAGCCTCAGCGCTGTCATCTGTACATTGGGGGCGTTACCACCCTGACTTCCCGTAGGGTCATTGATGTGTGCGGCCCCTTCTGTCCCGGGCTCCATTTGTCCCTTGTCTCCTCCGCCTCCCTGCACCCTTAGCACAGCCCTGTGCCCCACGGGAACCCTGGGGGCGATTCCTGCCCTCCACATCTCCAGGACCCATCTCCAAGCTCACTGGGCACGCCCGTCCTCCTGGGGCTCCCACAAATACCTGGCACCCCCAGCCAACACAGCCTCTTCTGCCAGGCTGCAGGGGCCCAAAGCACCTCCTGCCAAGGCGAGACTGCCTGCCGCCCTCCTGTGGGACGAATATGTGTGTATGGAAATCAGCAAAGCCGCAATTTGCATGGCAATCAGAGGGACACGACCCCTCACCTGAAGGCTTCCAGAGGCAGCTCCCACCCCAAGCGCTGGCCGGTTGCCCTTGCCCTCCCCTCTAGAGACTCCCTGGGCACCTTGGGCAGGGGAAGATGCCTGCAAGACGCAAGACGCTTGCCCACCTGTCTCTACCTTTAGCCTCGCAGTGCCTGGCAAGGGAAGTGGGAGATGAGGATGCTGCCTCTCTGCCGCTGTGCTGGGGAGGGAGGTAGGGTGGGTAAGGGGCACCCTGCCTCCTGGCTGAGGGGGAGGAAGCAGCGAAGTCCTCGCCAAACCTCTTCCCTGGGCTGTGCTGGGGACACAGGATGCCTGGATGTGATGCAGTCCTCTGTGGGGTGAGCACGGCTGGCACCCCTTTACCACACCCCATCCTCCGCCCCCCTCAGGGCTCTGGCACCCAATACGCCCCACCCGCCCCGGTTCCTACCCACTCCTTCCCTGTCCAGAGCCCCTTCCTCAAGGACAGGAGACACTGAGGCGGTTTCTCTGCACAGATCACCAGTGACAACAGCAGCATCGATGATAGTCACCTCTACCGTGTGCCCAGCGCTTGGCAGTCCAGAGCGCTGCCCATCAGAACGGAGGGTGGGGCTGGGGATATAGCTCAGTGGCACAGCGCCTGCCGGGCAAACAAGGTCCTGGGTTTGATTCCCGGTTCCCCCCCCCCCGAAAAAAAAGAAAGAATAAAAGAACGGAGGAAAGTTGGGACCACATGACCTGGCAGGGACATAAAGAAACTGGGTCACTCGGACCCTCCTGTTTCAAACGTCGTGCTAGGGTCACTCTAAAAAATGACTTAGCACTTTCTTAAGGATTTAAACGTGTGGTTACAGCAGCACCCGGCCGCGGCACTGCGGGCACTTCACTCAGAGTAAGAAAACTCACTTCCACACAAAACCCACTCACAAACGCTCACAGCAGCCTCGTTTGTAACAGCCCTAAACTGGAGTCAGCCCAGCTGTCTTTCTGTAGAGGTACAGTTAGGGAAACTGAGGCATGCCCTGAGTGTGGAACAGGACACTGCCAATGACCTGGAGAATCTCCAGTGGGCGCTGCTGAGTGTGGAAATGCAATTCCCAAGGGACCACGATGTGCAATGCCCACTTCACAACTGAGAACCCACGGGGCTGTGGTAGGTGACATGGAAGCCATTGCCAGGGACCTGGGATGCTGGACCCAAGACGGTGGCGCTGCGTGGTGGTGTCAGAACTGTTCAGGGTCTTGCTCGTGGGGGCAGGAACCTGCGCAGTGATAAAGCCATACGGGATTCTTACACACGCACACAAGTACACACACACACACAGCAGACAGGTGAAATCCGAGGGACACTGTGGAGCGTAGCAGTGTCACCGCCTGCTTGTCACACAGCAACAGAGTCACCAAATGTGGCCACTGTGGAAACTGGACAAACGCACAACGGTCTCTCCCTTGTTTCTTCCTACAACTGCAGACGCATCCACCATCATCTCAATTTTTAAAGTCGTATTTAAAACAACCACAACAAAAAATGCTTTCCCACTGAGAGGCACCAAGGGAGCCATGACAGCTAAATGTCATGCAGGGTCCTGGGTGGGAGGTTGGAACAGATAAAGGGCAGGCGGTAAGAAGTAAGGCACACCCGGAAGTCACAAGATCCTTGCCACCAAACAGCGGGTAAAGCAGTAGTCCCAACAGCCGTTTTCAAAATAGCCAAAAACTAAACTCGAACCCCGTGTCCAGCCACAGAGAGACCAGTGAATTGTGGCGTATTCAGAAACGGGATACTGCGAAGGAAAGGAGACGAACTGCTGCGACAGAGCAGAACGTGAGCGAGCCTTGTGGGCGTAATGACGAACACAGACAGAACGGGCTCTGGACTCCGGACTCCAGGAAGCGGGCACACTCTCCGGGGCGACAGCTGCTGCACGTCACCTGCACGGTGGGGGGACCGTGAGGCAGCTTTGTGGGGTGTTCACAGGTGCAGATCACAGGGCAGCCCCTGGAGATGTGGGCACCTTGAGGTGTGGATGTAATAATGAAACGAAAATAGACAAGTAAAGCTGGGCGCACTGGCGAACGCCTGTAAATCCCAGCTTCTCAGGAGGCTGAGGCAGGAGGATTGCTTGAGACCAGCCTGGGCAACGTAGAAGACTCTATCTCTAAATAAATTTTAAAAATCACATTTAAAAAATTGTTTTTATACGGGGCTAAGGGTGTAGCTCAGTGCTAAATGCCTGCCTCGCACACACAAGATACTGGGTTCCACCCCCAGCACCACACACACTCACACACAACACTCACACACATACACACACACACACTCACACACACAAAGCACACATGCTATTCACATTGAATGTTTCCCCCAGAATTCATATGTTAAAGCCACGACCAGTAATATGATATCGGGAGGGGACATTTTGGGAGGTGATTATACTTAAACATGATCATGAGGGTGGAACCCCCCAGGATGGGGTTAGTGTCCTTATAGGATCGCCCTCTCTCTCAATTTCTCTCTCTCTTCTTTCAAACACAGCAAGAAGTCAGCTGTCGGGCTGGTGAGATGGCTCAGCAGTGTAAGCGCCTGCCTGGCAAGCACGAGGTCCTGAGTTCGACTTCCGGTACCCACATACGAAAAAAGTGCTGGTGACATCGCTCAGCAGCACAAGCACTTGTTGGCGCACGAGGTCCTGAAGTCAACTCCTGGTACCCACGTAAAAAAAAAAAGAAGTCAGCTGTCAGCAAAGCCAAGCAGAACCGGAAGTCAGCTTTGCAGGACTCTCACCATGACTACCTCAAACTCTCGTTCCCAAAGAGGACTCTGCAGACCTGGCTGCAGCCCCTCTTATGGCTCCACACTACCCTAGGACCCTAGGACCACACGAGAAGCCACAGAGCTACTGGCCTTTTGCACCGGGTGATTCTCAGCCGCGGCTTTCCTATGAGCTGTAGGATGTTGAGCAGCGTCGGACCTCTACAGAGGAGGGCCAGAGGGCCCCCTCCCCAACTGTGACCACCCTAAACGTCACCAGACCCCGCCAGGGTCTCCCGGAGCAAAACCACCCAGTTGAGGCCCGCCACTGCCTGCAAAGCTGGCACACCACCAGGAACGTTAATGCCAAAGAGGAATAATAATTAAAGCAATGATAATAAATGCAACAATAACAGGGAGTGTAGAAACAACAATAATTTTGATAATCACAACCACGACAAAAGTAATCGCAGCAGCAGTAATAATAGCACACGCTATCATACAAGGCGGCAGGCGTGATGGTAAACAATCCGATGTGGCTAATCATCATTTAATAACGGAACTACAGTGCTGGGACTTTGGCGAGAGTAGGGCTCCTGTGTCCCGCTGCCAAGCCCTGCCCGCCCTGCGTCTCCAGCCCCATGTCCCTGGTGAGGTGACGTCCCTCTCTGTTAAACAGTGGCCCTCCTCTACAGGTGGCCAGAGAGGCCAGCTGAGCCCACGTGGACGGCGCTCAGCCCAGGGGACAGGTGAGTGGTGGCTGAGCCCTCCCTCATGGCCGCTCCTCCTCTCTCCCCGGGGTTCTCTGTCCACATCTGCAGCAGGAGGTTTGATTGTCACCAGGAAGAGGGGTCACAGATTCCAGTGACTCTGCCCCTGCCTGGCCACGGGGCTGGCTGCCCCTCCACCACTAGGCTTCAGAGAGAGAGGAGAGCGGGGCTGGGCTTTAGGGTGACTGTCCTCCTGTGTCCTCGGGCCTGCCCTTCTCTCCCAGCCCTCTCACATGGAGACGCCACACCCAGCCCCTTACCCTCTGCCTGCCCAGCATGGTCAGCGGGGCCACAAGTCCACTGGGCTGGGGGTTCTGTGTCACTGGCAAACGACCCCAAGAGCACCCCCAGATCGGGGGCTCCTGGCCACTCAGGGCCCATGGCCTCTCTCCAGCCCGACATGCTTTCAGATGAGAGGCGCGTGCTGAGGAATTAAGCCATGAGGACAGGAGCCTCGGGCTGTGCCCTCCCCGCAGCCACAGCACTGCACGTCCCCCAGCATGATGCCAATGCCACGTTCCTTTGTCAGGTGCCCCCCTTGTGTCCCAGAGGAAAGAGCCGTGGCTGTCAGCAAGGGAGGGCAGAGTGGACGGGCCGGCAGTGGAGGCGCCTGAGGGGTCTCTCTGAGACTCAGGCCCTGGGACTCCAGCCACCCCAGACAGGGGCCACGGGTCCTCCTGCTCCACACACGACACACGGACATGCACACGCGTCAGATAAACACATCAACCACACGCATGCACACACACGCTGTGCCACATTACGCAGACCACGGCCACACACACTCCGTAATACACCACACTCACGCAGCCACACGCACGCCAACCACACTGCATCCACACACACACCACACACACCACACACGCCATACACACATGCATCGTCCCTGGGGCACGGGGCGTAGGAGAGAGGAGGCCTCACACAGCAGGCGCGCGGTCGCTGAGATGGCGCAGCCCTGCTCTCTCAGAGGGAAACCGAGCTGGGGCTCCTGGGCCAGCTGCGCCCAGCCCACACCAGGCGGCCAAACTTCCTCTTCCTCCTCCTCCTCCTCGTCCTCTTCTTCTCCAGCGCCTGGGGGGTCAGCAGAGCCCCCTTCCCCCATTCTCAGCTTTAGTCGCCTCTGGCAGGATTACCCACCCAGCCAGCCCCCTTCTGCCACATCAGGGGGTGTCCCCATGGGGATGTGCGGCCCCCTCTGTGGGTAGCAGTGACCTGGGTCTTCAGGGGCCTGGGGTCCTGGTTGGTGCAACATGGCACAGGCTGTTGTCACTCACAGCAAAGTGCACAGAGGGGTGGACGAGGCTCCCTGTCCCCCGGCCTGGTCCTGGGCTGCCCAGGGTGACCCTTCATGGCCCAGGGCAATGCCGGTTCTCATAGCTGCGAGGAGCAGGCTGTGCACATCCTGTTTGTATGGTTGCTAGGAGGTTTCCATGGTGACTAATAGGGGACAAGGGAAGCCTGGCAGCAAAGTGCACCCCCCCTCCCTCTGGCAACACCTCCTGGGACCAGGGCCACCCACACAGGGCACCCAAAGACCCCTCCAAAAACCCAGCCACCTGGGGACGCAAGATGACCTGGAGAAAGAGGGCTGAGGATGAACAGGCAGAAGAGGGGCCTGGGCAGCAGGAAGGGTAAGATGACTGCTGTGGGGTTCGAACAGCTACGTCCCCTGGAGCCACAGGTGAGGACACCATGGATAGGAGAGGGGATTCAGCCTGACCCCAGCAGAGCGCCTTGGTTTGTTACCAGGCGTGCAGGGGGGCTTAGTCTGGCACCTCCTATCCTCACCATTCGCTACTGGTCACGCACCCTGATCTCCTCCATTGGCGACATGAAGACACGCAGGGCCAGAGAGGCCAAGGGTCTGAGCCTGTGTCACACAACACAATAGGGACCCCAAGTGTGCAGAAGAAGGGGTGCCAGCGAGGCAGCTGAAACCAGGACCCAGGGAGGGGGACACAGTCCAGGGACCCGCTGACTTCGACAGGGACGAGGAAAGTTGTGGAGTTAATGCCTGGAAAGTGGGACCAGGCAAGAGGCTTTGGGCAGGGGAAGCAGAGGACGAGGGAGGCATCTGCCACCGGAAGTGGCCGAGAGCTGAGCCTTGCGCCCCTTGTTTTCTGGGGCTCCCCATGTGGCCCCACACATTCCCTCTTTACTTCTCAAAGCAGCCCCAGAAATGCAGGCAGGGAAGGCTGTTCCCGTCCCAGGCAGGAAAACTGAGGCCCAGAGAAGCCAAGAGATCAGCTCTGGTCACCCAGCTGCTGAGCAGAGGAAGTGGCCCCAGATACCTAGTGACCAGTCACACCCCAAGGACCTGGGCTCCCCGATTGCATTCCCAGGGCTGTCCTGACTACTAGGAGACACCAGGCCCTGTGCCACACTGACATGGGACAGACGCTCGACAGAGCACTCTGAGTGTAGGAAGCAGCATGAACTCCCACATTTGGCAGATGGGGAAACTGAGGCCAGATAATAGTTGCAGCTCGAGAGAGTCAGTGGGAGAGCCCAGGGCAGACCCTAGGGTCCCCACCCCACAACCCCACTCCCAGGAGACAGAGGGCACGGGGTCAGCATGACCGCACACCTGGGCTGCAGGGTAGGGGGCAGTCTGGCTGCTGCTGCTTCTGAGGAGGCCCTGTTGCCATGGTGACCCTTGTTACCTGGCAACTGAGCTGCATCCTCCTGGGCACCTGCTGTCTCTCCTCCAGAGCCAATGATGCGCTCTGGGGACAGACCTGTGTCTGAAAGCCCCTGTGTCCCACAAGGGTCCCCTGCAGGGACACGCCAGGCAGGCCTGGGCACGAGGAGACGTGGGGGGACCCCCAAGCCCTGTGTCTCCAAAGTGGACGATCACACTCAGAACTTGCATTTTCAAAACTACCAATAAGTGTACTGGTGTCCAGGATAAGAAAAATAACGCTGTAACAAATTTGTTTCAAATAACAAAGGTAGGTAGGCCACAGCTGCGCTCACAGGCCTCTCCTTCTGCAGCCTCTCTGGTCCGCTCCACGTGTCAGGAGATGAGGGCGGAGATGACAGGGTGCCGGCTCAGTGACCGTGCCCCAGCCACTCACCCAGTGTGTGACCAGGCTGCCACTGAGTCCCCGAGGCCGGTGACTCCACACCAGGCCTTCACAGCCTGGAGCTCACAGGCAGGGGTCAGGGAGCCCTGAGCCCCGGCGTGAAGGAGGGAGCACCCCCTCTGCAGGAAAGGGGCAGCTTGCACAGTGTGGGGCCTCGAGGAAAGAGCAGCCCCTCGGCCGGGAGGCCAGGCAGGCTTCCTGGAGGAGGCTTCTTCTCAGCTGAGATTAGAGATATGAGAGGGATTAGGAAATGGAAATAAACAAAGCGGGGGGGTAGAGACTTGGAGGTGGGCAGTGCCAGTCATCAGTGAAGACCCTCACCGAGTGGGGGACACACCAGGCAGGGGACGGGTGAGAGGGGAGAGAGGGCAGCAGGAGGACAGAACAGCCCGCGGGAGCCCGGAGGAGGAGGAGTTGGCCCAGGAGCTGCGGGTCGGTGTGGAAGTCAGGGCGCTGGGGGATCCTGGGCTGTGAAACGGGGGTCCCTGCCAAGCTGGAGAGAGGAGGTGTGACCTGGGCAACAGCCGGGTCCCCAGCAAGGGTGACAATGCTCTGTCCTACGGGCGCCCGAGCCAGCCCTCCATGCAGGTCTGCGCCAGGCCTGGGCCATGAGGGACACCAGAGACCCCTCGGGCCCTCAGAGGGGGAGGGGCTCGGGAACACAGTGCCCACAGTGTGTGTCAGTGTGGGACAGTGGGGACAGTGTGGGACAGTGGGGACAGTGTGGGACAGTGTGGGACACTGGGGACAGTGTGGGACAGTGGGGACAGTGTGGGACAGTGTGGGACATTGGGGACAGTGTGGGACAGTGTGGGACATTGGGGACAGTGTGCGACAGTGGGGACAGTGTGGGACAGTGTGGGACACTGGGGACAGTGGGGACAGTGGGGACAGTGTGGGACAGTGTGGGACATTGAGGACAGTGTGCGACAGTGTGGGACAGTGTGGGACATTGGGGACAGTGTGCGACAGTGGGGACAGTGTGGGACAGTGTGGGACATTGGGGACAGTGTGCGACAGTGTGGGACATTGGGGACAGTGTGCGACAGTGTGGGACAGTGTGGGACATTGGGGACAGTGTGCGACAGTGGGGACAGTGTGGGACAGTGTGGGACAGTGGGGACAGTATGGGACAGTGGGAACAGTGTGGGACAGTGTGGGACAGTGGGGACAGTGTGGGACAGTGGGAACAGTGTGGGACAGTGGGGACAGTGGGGACAGTGGGGACAGTGGGACAGTGGGGACAGTGTGGGGCAGTGGGGACAGTGTGGGACAGTGTGGGACAGTGGGGACAGTGTGGGACAGTGGGGACAGTGGGGACAGTGTGGGACAGTGGGGACAGTGTGGGACAGTGGGAACAGTGTGGGACAGTGTGGGACAGTGGGGACAGTGTGGGACAGTGGGGACAGTGGGGACAGTGTGTGAGGGGGAGAAAGGAACCCAGGACAGAGGCCTCACACTGCTGGCTGGACAGGGCTTCAGGCCAAGGGCCCGGGGCAGGAAGGTTCCAGGCTCTGCAGCTCTGCCTTAACTTACCCCGGGGCTGTCGCAGGCTGAGGACCAAGTCCCTGACAGCCACAAAAGTAACAAGCTCTGTGCAAACTGAAGAACCGGCTGGCCCTGAGCCCCGGACGAGTGTCCTTGTCAGAAAAGGAAGAGGGCGTCATGCAGAGGAGGAGGCCGAGATGGGAGCCGCGCAAAGGGAAGAAATCTGTGCGCGTGGTCACCTGCGGAGACAGACGGGACCTCGGCAGCCCCCCACAACACAGCACCTCTGCACAGACCCCGCTGGCCAGTGCATGCCCATCCGTTGAGAGAGGGCAGGGCGGTGTGACCAAGGCCACCCAGGGCGTGACACGCTGTCATCAGTATTGATGCCCGGCAGCCCCAGCCCTGAGCCTGACCTGGAGGCCTGGCCCTGGGCACACGCAGCGGGCGGCTTGCTGGCTGGGGTTCGGCTGACTGTGGAGAAGCTCAGAGCTGGGGCCCAGCAGGACGGGCGGGGGCTCGGGGTCCCTCTCCTCCTCGTCCCAGGCCCTGCCCAGCTGCCCCAAGCCTGGCACCAAAGCCGGGCGCTCTGGGCGGGGCGACAGTGCCCCCTGCTGGCCCCAGTGCGGAGCAGCCCCGCAACCCGAAAAAGAGCAGGGGCAGCCGCGAGACACCGGGAAGCTCCCGCCGGAGCCCCGCCGCCCAGCTCCTGTAACGGAGACAGTGCTGCCGTTGGTGCTGATGACCGCGACGCTGCCCCCGCCCGCGGTACTGGGGATTGAACCCGGGCCTTCCCCCGAAGCTACGCCCCCCAGCCCCTTTTTATTTTTTTATTTTCAGACAGGGTCTCGCTAACTCACTAGCTTGCCCGGGCTGGGCTCCCACTCACAATCCTCCTGCCTCAGCCTCGCCTGGCTGTATCGCTGCTCTTAATCACATTACTTCGGGACACTCTGGGTGCCGGCTCACTCCTGGCCTGGGACTCCAGGGCCCCACCCTGGCTCCTAGGGCGGGGACAGGCGCTCATGGGCAGAAACCCCCAGAGGAGGAAGAGGAGGCCGTTCCCGGAAGGTCCCTTCCCCTCCCGAGCCTCAGTTTCCTCGTCGGTAGAGTGGGCCTTGCCACAGACTGCTGCACAGCCTGGCTGGGACGAGGCTCTGCCGAGTGCGAGACCTCCGTCGTCAATGTCCGGCTGTGCACCCAACTCCGCGCGGCCTGCAAGCGAGAGAAGCACCATTGCGGCCGTGGCCGGCCCTCAGCCCCTACCCCAGGCCACGCGCCCGGATGCCCGCGGGCACAGCTGGCCCCTTCCTCGCTGCTGGGAAGGCTCCCTGGCCCTCGGGGCCCTCACCCCACTTCCCCCACACACCCAGCATGACCTGGGGCAAGGGCCTGGGGCACAGGTGTGGCTCTTCCAGCACTGCCCCAGCAGGGCCCTGGGGGGGCTCTGTCCCCCAGACCTGTCCTGCACGGCATCCACGGGGTCGGGTCCAGGGTGACAAGTCATTTCTCAGCCCAGGCCTGGTGGCCCAAGATGGGATCTGTGGGGCACTGGCACCACCTAGTGGCTGACGGGGAGAAGGCAGCACACTCACCCTAGAGAGGGGGAGGGTCAGACCGGGAGGCCAGGTGGGGAGGGCGGGGCACTGGGCAGCTGCGCTTCAGACAGGCAGCCTACTTCGCCCTCCCCTGTGCCATTCTCCAGGTAGCAGCTACATCTGCTTGCCCTGGGGATGGAGGGACAGGGGAGTGAATCACACTGCTGGTGACCGGCAGGGACCCCAGGCTCCCCAAAGCTGAGCTCCACCTGGAACCCCAGTCCAGCTCAGACCGGACGCAGCCCTGCCCTTCCTGGGTGAGCCAAGGGGACCACGGGAGGGGCCCAGCCCCTTCCCCACCAGGACCCCTTCCATGTAGACGGACAGGAGCCACCACAGGCAGAGACCTCTGTCACCAGGGAAGTGGGCATGGAAAACCCACTGAACCTGCAACCTGCCCCATGGATGCGGTAAGTCAGGCTCCCCACCTCCACACTGGGGACCTCCTCAGGCCCTGTCCAGTGACGTTAAGAGTGTCTTGACCAGGTGTGGTGGCACACACCTGTAATCTCAGCATTCAGGAGGCTGAGGCAGGTGGATCGCTGCAAGTTTGAGGCCAGCCTGGGCTACATAGTGAGACCCTGTCGCAAAGCAACAACATTTAAAATAGTCTTGGAACCCCTATAAAGTTTGGGGTCTGGATGGTTTCAGACACCCTCAGCATAGAGTCTGGGGGCCAGACTGGGGAAAGTTCATGATGTGGCAGAACCATACCCATGGGGGCTGGGTTGTTGCTTAGCAGAGTGAGCAGCGTACCCAGGAAATTATGGTGGGTGGTCCCTGTCTACTTCTGTCTCTCCCGCCCCATTGTGAGCCCCTGAAATCCGGGACCAGACTGGCCACCCCTGTGTCCACAACACAACAGGGACCTCCTAAGAAGGCTTCCAACAAAGAACAGGAATGGATGGATAATGGGTAGAGGATGGCGGGACAGACAGATGAGGGAAGGTGGGTGGGTGGAAGTATGGATGGATGGATGGATTCTGGATGGGTGGATGATTGGTGGATGGGTGGATGCATGCATGCACGGGTGATGGATAGAGGATGGCTGAGTGATGGAGGATGGGTGGGTGGATGTTGGATGATGGATGCTGGGTGATGGATGGGTGAGGGATGGAAGGACAGATGGACATAAGGTGGATGGATGGGTGATAGATGGATTATGGAGGGGTGGGCATATTAGGGAATGGGTAGATCCATGGATTTTCAGGAGCCTAGAAATTCATCCAGCGTCCCTATTTGGGGTGGGCATGGCCACTGCCCACTCCTGTATCCTCTCTCTCCCTGCTGACTCTGTGACTCCTGCCTGCCCAAGCCTGGAGAGGGGTGGTCAGGCAGAAGAGGAGAAGAGGCAGCGCTGCTCTTTGGCCTGGATTGCACGGCCCAGCCAAGCTCCCTCACTGGGCCCCAGGCAGTGAGCACAAGGCCCAGGGGACTCTTTGGAGAAGACTGGCCAGCCCTGCCCTCAGCCAAGTGGTGCTGAGGTCTCCGGCTGGCAGTGATGAGGGAGGACCAGGCCTGTGCTCTCCGCTGAGCCGGGGAAGGCGAGGACACACAGGCACAGCAGGAGGGGGACAGACAGCCAGGCTGGTGAGGCCGGCTGGAGCCTCGGGACACACACCCGTCTGCATGGAGGTGCACGGCACAGGGGGCACAGGGCTGCCTTGGACCCCCCACCCTGCCTAAGGTAGTCAAGGCATGGCCTATTGTACCCACATCACAAAAAGGTAAACTGGGGACCCGCAAATGGAGGGGCCCTTTCCGGAGCCTGGTTCCCTTAACCAGGACTCCCACTCACTCCTCAACAAAAACCACTGGTCCTAACTGGGCATGGTGGTGCACACCTGCAATCCCAGCCCTCGAGAGGCTGAAGCAGGAGGATCGCCATGAGTTCAAGGCCAGCCTGAATTAGCAAGACCCTGTCAAAGAAAGAGAGAGGGAGAGGGAGAGGGAGGAGGAGAAGGGAAAGGGGAAGGGGAAGAAGATGAAGATGAAGAGGGAGAAGAGAGGAAAGAAGGAAGGAAGGAAGGAAGGAAGGAAGGAAGGAAGGAAGGAAGGAAGGAAGGAAGGAAGGAAGAAAGACCAGGGATCCTTTCGAGGGACCCCTCACCAGCGCCACCACCTCCTGGGGTCACCATGTCTGTCACGGCAGTGTTGAAGTTCGGCTCGACCTGTCACATGCACACATCCTGAGGTTTCCTGAGTGCCCTCCACGTGCCCTTACCAGTGAGAAGCCAGACTCGGCAACCAGGGAACGAGGGGTCGCTGAGCAGCCAGATGACATGATCATCATCCCTTCCCGCCCAAGGAGGCCGGCAGGCCACACAGCTGGTGTCCCTGTTATTCCCACAGGACGTGGTTTTGAACCTGGACCCCAGGGCGGCAGAGCCCAGATCCAGGGCCTGGCGGTGCAGGCGCGGCAGCCTGGGGTGGTGGCAGCGTCTAAGAACCGCGTGAGCGCCTGCACCCCTGTTAGAGCGGCCGCGGCAGAGCCGCAGGGACTCAGTCCCTGCTGTGGCCAGCAGTTTCCTGGGCGCTAACCCCCTCCAACCACACGGCCTCGCAACCCCGGGCCTTGTGCCCACACAGCGGAGCTAAAATCACATCCACACACAGCCCGCGCAGGGGTGTTTATAGCAGCTTTGCTATCTGTCGCTGAAACTCGGGACTGGCCTTGAGAACTTGGAAAGGTCCTTGAGCGGGTGAGTGGGTAAACTGCGGTGCATCCAGATCATGCGACATTACCCAGGGCTGTAAAGAAATGAGACGTCGAGACGCAGAGAGACACGGAGGGATCCCGAATGCCTGGGACGGAGTAGCAGAAGCCGATCCGAAAAGTCCAGCTCTGTGACTTTACAAAAAAGACCAAAATCGGCGACAGTGGAAAGATGAATGGTTGCCACAGTCCAGGAGGAGGATGCTGGGAAGCACAAGTGGTGTGAGGGCAGGCAGTTTATTCTGCATGATGCTGTCACAACGGCAATGCCATGCTGTCATCACACACTGTCCGGTAGGCTTTGGGTGTCAATGTAGGCCCACCCACAGTGCCCTGTGCTGCTCCAATGGGGATGTTCCGAGGGGGCAGAGTACGTGGGAAATCTCTGCCTGCGTACCCAGAGAAATAATAAAGTCCTTCAAAATGAAAATAAAATAGATAGCCAGGTGTGGTGGCATATGCCTGTAATCCCAGCACTTGGGAGGCTGAGGCAGGAGGATCACCCTGAGGTCAAGGCCAGCCTGGGCTACATAGTGAGTTCAAGGCCAGTCTGGGCTACATAGTGAGTTCAAGGCCAGTCTGAACTACAGTATGAGACCCTGTCTCAAAAAAATAAATAAATAAAAATAAAATAAAATAGATGAGGACCTGGAAGGCACACGTGAGGGGATGGCTTTGAAAGGATTAGGGTTCAATTCTTATTTCAGGATTCAACAGGACCAGGGTTTACGAGAAACACAGGAACAGCTATGACAACATGATTATTTCCAATCTGCTCCTCTCTGCCCTTCCAGAGTTCCAGCAACTTCTGGACCCCCCGTGTCAGGCTGAATCAGTGAACTGGGGTCACCAAGAGGGACACATGGAAGCCAGGAAGGCAGGGGAGGGAGCGGGCAGAGGGGGACCCCACAGGGCCTGGGCCCACAGGGGGCAGGAAGCAGTTTAGAGAGCTAAGAGTAGGGGACAGGAGAGTCTTGGGGCCCCCGGGATGGGGACAGATCCTGAGCCCTTGAGCAATGAGGAAGTCATTTGAGCAAAGTGTCGCTGCGGCTCTGAACGCCATTGGTGCTTTGGAGCTTTCCGGAGAGCCCGCAGGAGGCCTCACTCAGCCCTGGGTCATCCTGGTGACAGTGACGGTGTAGACAGCCAGGTCGCTCTGTCTGCTGCGACGCTGCTCTCCGTCCACGGAGCAAACACAAGTATGGGTTCTTCCTCTGTAAAATTAGAACACATTTTTAGGATTAGCTATTTGGAACATGATAATCTGAAAAACTAAAAAGAACGGAAAGCCTTCCATACTGTCACAACCCAAAGATAATTGTCAACAACAATGGCATGCATGGCGTTCTCACCTTTCCCTAATCTCCATGTTTTACATCATCTTTGATGAGATCGCATGTGCTATTTTGAGTATCGGCTTTTTTTTTTCCTTTAATTTTAACGTAATTGCATAGGCATTTCCCGTATCTTTAAAAATAT
Source organism: Erethizon dorsatum (assembly GCA_028451465.1). NCBI lineage: Eukaryota > Metazoa > Chordata > Mammalia > Rodentia > Erethizontidae > Erethizon > Erethizon dorsatum. The sequence continues at coordinate 4,587,446 of CM051831.1, read as the reverse complement.
GTCAGCCTAATTAACACATGCATCAAACTCCAGAGAGAGGGTGTCTGCTACCGCCATGATGCAGTCTTGTCGGGCGTGTATAGCTCCTGCCACCGTAAACTGTGCTCTGGAACACAGCGGAGCTTTTCTTGGATTCCAGAGGATTCCACGTGTGGGGCTCAGAAGCGGAATCTCTGGGTCAGCTCGCTTCCTGCGCAGCCGGTCTCCGGAAGGTGTGGACATCACGCTCCCCCGGCGCAGCGAGGGCGAAGCTTTTAGAGCTTTCAGTGATAACAGCCTGCTTCGGTGCGGTGCCATAAATTCGCCACGACTGCTGTAGGCGCCTCCCGCCCACGGGGGCCCTGCTGGTGCCCTGTGTAACCTAGGAGTCCCTGCCACTTCTGGGAACGTCCCTTCTGGCCTGGCCGAGGCTGGCATGCTGGGGCGAGGGCTCTGTTCACTGCAGGAGTCACAGGCCCAGATCTGAACCCAGCCCAGCCCCCAGCCTAGGATAGTGGCTTCTTCATTGTACATGGGGACACGAGGAGGCTTGTAGGGTGCCATCGGTGACCGGCCCCTGCGTTATTGTCCCTCACAGCCCACGCCATCAGTCTGGAGGACGCACAGTCCCCAGGCCCAGGACGCTCTGGCCTCTTCCCAGAGAGACAGGAGATCAAAGGCTCCGGGCTTCTGGACTGCATTAACAACTTGTTTCTTCCTCTTTGAGTGGCAGAAGTTTCCATTTAAGCCAGGAAACCTTTTTCAAATTAAATGTCCCCTCCAACAGCTGTGCGGTTTGGAGCCCCTGCAGCCATGGGGCCTGGGGTTTGTCAAGGCCCACATGTCTCAGCCGGGGACACATGGCTCTGCTTCCAGATGGGCCAGGACGCCGCTTGTGGGGCGGGGGGACGGCGGGGACTTGGACAGCCCCGGGCCCAGGAGCACAGCCAGCCTGGCCAGGAAGCACAGACTGGGGCTCCACACACACTGCTGTCCTCGGGCCAGGCCGGGCTCGGGGACAGAATCTATCACATGAAAGTCCCCTTGCCAAGCTCCTGTCAGGCTCCAGGGGGGAGACGACACCCGAGACGTGTCATTACGCCCGCGCTGCCATGGAAACATATCTCCTAAGCTCCTCTGTGGGTCACAGGCTGCACTGGGAGACTCATATTATAAAAATCCAGGAAGCTGGGAAGGAAAACTGTCCCAGGCCTTCGAGGGTGGAGGCAAACAGAAGCCCAGCGAGGGCCAGGGCCCGCCCGGGTAGCCCGGAGCCAGCAGCAGGAGGGACGGGGCCAGCTGCCAGGCTCCCGAGCTGGGAGGCCTGCGAGGAGGCCGGAAGTTCCCTCTGGCCACAGACAAAGCCCCTCAAGCCCTGGCCCAGGGGCAGCGGCAAGCACATCACAGCATCGTCCCGGGGCCAGGGGGGCCGGGTCTGAGGGCAGCCGCGCAGGATGCAGCTGTGGGAAGCAGGGAGGAAGTAGGGGCTGCGGTTACCTCCAGGGTCCACTGTGTCCTCCCAAGGCCCGGGACCATGGACACCTGCCCGTTGGAGGAGAGACTGGAGGCAGCAGTTCGAGACAGGAAGTACCTCCCCGAGAACCAGGGACAACTCACAGGCAGGACCTGGAGCAGGGCCGGCTCCACCCAGCTGGCTACCGCAGGGGACCGTGGTCAACACGGGGATGACTGAGGGTGCCCAGTATCAGGGGGCTGAGAGTGAGGCCAGGTCCTTGCCCTCATGGTTCTCACTGACTGGCTGGCTCTGGGCCCAATTCACAACCTGCTCCAACCAAGGGTCACAGGGAGGTGATGGCTGGGGATAGGTGTACTGCAGCCAGCCCCAGGAGACTTCTAGGTAGAAGAGGGTGGTGACAGGCGGTGACACCCCCAACCATGAAAACACCAGAGCCAGCTGTTAAAGAAGATGCAGTCCAGAGTGTCAGGGTTTCTTTCCTAACTGCCTCTGCATGTGCTGGATCCATCTTCCTGCCCAGGTTTTGTGCCAGCTGAGGCACCAAGACTGTGGGGAACCCAGCCCTGAGGTCAACAGAGCAACTGAGGCAGGAGAAAGACAAAGGGTATACGGGAAAGGCCTTCCCCTGGCCCAGACCCCACAATGAGAGCTCAGTAACTGCTACAAGTAGTGAGCGCACCATCTCGAGGAGTAATCAAGACAATCTTGGATACCCAGCAGGCAATGAGCCCAGGAGGGAATCCTGGGGGTTGTATGAAGGTGCACTCTGAGGCCCCTCATCAGTGCACTGCACTCACAGCCACCAAGTCTCCAAACAGACCCAGAGGCAGGTGCCCTAGGGTCCCTCTGAGCTCCAGACAGTAGCGGGAAAGGGTGGGCACCCACTGTAAGCTGGGTGCTGGGCAGGCAGGGGCTTCCTTCTTGTTATCTCGAATCATCTCCAGGCCCTGCCAAGTGTGCACGCTGTCCCCACTGAACAGGTGAGGGGAAACTGAGGACCAGAGAGGTAAAGGACTTGCTCAAAATCACACAGCTCACTGGGGCGGAACCAGAGCTGGCTGACCCAAAATCCAGGAGGAGCCCCCACCAGAGTCATCATTCAATGGAGATAACTCTTTGTTGGCTTCAAACACACGGTGATCCTCCCGCCTCACTGGGGTTATAGGTGTGCACGACCATGCCCTATTCAGTGGAGATTTCTTTACAGTCACCTGCCACATGCCAGGTCCTGGTCCACGTGGCAGGTCCCAGGAGAATGAAGGAGATGGGCGCTGCCCCCTAAAGCCTGTGTCCTGTCCTGTGCTTTCCTTCACCTGCAATCGCTTCCACACCGCCTGGCCTGCCTGTGCCGCCGCGGTTCATCTTCCACAAGCTCCGACCACAGTACTGTCTCCGCTCTCCTCCTTCTCGAATGGCGTGCGTTTGCTGGCGGGTGGAGTAACACGCAGCTAAGTCACCCAGGGGACCCATCTGTCACAAGACAGAGCGTGCGAGGGGGGTGCCCCAGTGGGAGGCGAGGAGGGGCTCTCTGCCCGTGTGAGAGGCTGGCCCTGAGCAGCACCGCTTGGCTCCCGGGAGGTTTAAGGGAAAAGCCAGAACCTTGGAGTCAGATGGAGGCCATGGGGCCCAGACGGCTCCAGATGGTGCTGGCTAAGAGCTCTGGGTTCAGAGGGGCTCATGGGGCTGGGGACGGAGCTGTGGGGCTCTGAGGTGCCTTAGTGTAACAGGACAGCGGCTCCAAAGACATCAGACAAGAGCCAATCCACGCACCCTCTTCCTCTTGGGATCCACGCTCTGGGCCACAGCTCATGCCCATCGGAACGGGGAGGCTCGCTGAGTGAGCCCTGGTCGCTCACTGCCGCTGCCCCCAGAGCCTGCGCCGGCCCATGAATGCTGGCAGAAGGCACAACACACGAGGGCAGAAACAAAGGACAGCTGGTGACTTCAGGTAGCAGCGGGAGCCAGGCTATCAGCACGTTTGCTGACCTTTTTCCTGAGGGCAGCGCTTCCAGGGCAGCTACGGGCTGAGTGTGTGCAGAGGAGGAGCCAAGATCCCAGGGAGTGGAGACCTCTGGTCGCGGGCATAAGACCACCGGCCCTTCCCTCTGCAAGGGGGACGCAGCTCCGTGCCATCCTGCCTTTTGGAGTTCTCACCCTGCTGCAGTTGGCCCATGATGCCATCCCCACACCCTTGGAAGAGAAAGTTTTATAGCAGCTGATGAGAAAACATAAAACTGCTTCCCCAGCATTGCCCATGACGGACTTCCATCCAACACGGCTCGAAAAAAGCATGGTGCGGGTTTCAAAATATACCAAGCTGGGGAGTCCAGGCCTGGCCCTCCCCACGGACAGCTCAGAGCGAGCTGAGGCTCTCTCAAGCCCCTGTGCTGTTTACTCACCCTGTGGTCTTAAACCCCTGTTGGAAAGGGACAGGGCAGTGCTGCATCGGACCCGTGCCCCAGACCAGCGCGTGGGACAGCGTGGATTCGTGGTGCCTGGGCTGCGGCCATGGTGAGCACTCGCCCTTCTACATTCAGGCATCGAACACCATCCTCGTCTACACTCAAGGAGCCCAGAGTGCAGAGAGGCGTCTACAGCTACAGCAGGTGGCGTGGGGAGGGAAGGAAGAGACGAGGCAGGGAAGGAGGACGCACCTAGTGTCCTTTCAAAGCCGCACTGGACATTTGAGCTCGTTAGCTGATTCTCTGCAGTTTTATGCTTTTCTTTGCCTTTCACAGGGCAATTTTACAACTCCCCAAGTTGTAGAAAATCTACAACACGGCCGAGATCTCTATCCAGGGAGGTGTAAACAAATTTCATCCGGCGGAAGGGCGGCAGATCGTCCTCCACGGAAGGAGGCGGTTTTGCATCCATGGGCGACCTCATTTCAGCCCCTGATCGCTCACATGTGAGCCTGCTCTCCAGCTGCTCCTTGTAACAGGCTATAGCATCTCACTGGTCCCCTCAGTTGGTGAATTGGGCAAAGTCTTCGGCACACACTCATCTGAATCTGTATGAGTCCTGAGTCCATCCTTTTAAAAACCGTATCCTTAACTGGGCACGGTGGTGCACGCCTGTAATCTCAGCACACTGGGAGGCTGAGGCAGGAGGGTCACAGGTTTAAACCCAAATTAGTGACTTAGTGGAAACCTGTCTCAAAATAAAAATAAATAAATAAATAAAGGGCTGGGGATGTAGCTCAGTGTTAAAGCCCTGGGTTCAATCCTCAATATAAGGAAGGAAGGAGGGAGGAAGTGAGGGAGGAAGGAAGGAAGGGTTACAGTAATGGAATGGGATCTCCACTGGGCAGTGGCAGGACAGTGGGGTTGTAAGATGGGAACAAGGAAGGAAAACAGGTGGGGAACACCTGACTTGGTTAACACAGGACTCAGCAGGCTACGCTTTTGGAAGTAGAAGTCTTCCTGATTGTGTTGCTTCAGGCCCTCTGGCCACGCGTGCAGTGTGCCAATCCCTGCAGGAACAGAGGCACTGAGGCAGGATCTGCACGGTGGGACCCCCAGGGAGCGGGAAGATGAGGGGCTTGGGCCGAGCAGGACCGGACCATGCTGTGAAAGCCAACGGGAAGCCTCTGCTTTCCGTTAGGATGAAGAAAGACCAGCGCAGTGATGCCAAGACAAAATTGGGTGAGAGTTAAAATCACCCACTTCTGTGGGCTATGCAGAGGGCGGTGTTAGGAAGCGTGGGCCGGCTGAGTTCCGCGAGGCTAGGTGGAGACAGGCAGCTTCCGTACAGAGGCAATCACCTGGCCCGTGCAGGAGGCAGAACTGGAGGCTGCAGGGTGGAGAGAAACCAACCCAGCTACTGACCATGCCATGGGCCGCTGGGGTGGCTGAGCTCTGCTGAGTCTGGAGGGCAAAGTCCAAGTGCTCTGCCTGGCAAGTCTCCCCCTACCCACCTACCCCCGGCTCTGCTGAAAAGGGAAACAGTGCTGGGGAACGAGGGGGCTCTCCACAGTGCCACGTGTTTCCATGGTGCTTGGGTTCCAGGAATCTGCTGAGATGAGTCTGAAGGTGACTTAGAACTCCCTGAACGTCCAGTGCAAAGTCCTAGCAGCCCAAATACCAGCAAATGAAGAGCCCGGCCCGAGCCATGGGCAGAGGTCAGGAGGGCTGGAGAAAGGAGGGAGAACCGGGGCTCATGCTGCTCAGCTCAGACAGCTCGGCTAAACCTGAACCTGCAACCAGCAGCACGTGGGTGTCTCCTCCTCTGTTCGAGCAAAGAAATGAACCGAATTAAAACTTGGCTGTGCTTACACCTCATTTTGCACTGTTCACTTGTCTGGAACACAGTAACCAGTTAAGAGACACACAGAGCATGAGTGGGAAAAGATGACGGTGATCAAGAGAAAAAATGGTCAATAGAAGTAGACCCAGACAGGCCCAGATACCAAAACCTTCCTACAAGAACTTCCAAACCACGATTATGAATCCATTAAAGAGTTAACCCCCCCAAAAATGATGTCATAGATCATAGAGAAATGTCAAGAAAGAAACAAAAACTCTTTGAAAAAAGTGGGAATCATAGAACTGATAAAAACACAGTATCTGAGGTGGTAGACGGGTAAAAACAGAGCGGAAACAGCAAAAGAAAGAATAGGTGGATTTGAAGAGTTTAGTCTATTGAAATGGAAGCATACAAAGAAAAGAGATTTTTAAAAACCTAGGTGACCTAGGAGAAAATATCAAGCATTTTAACAAATAATTGTATCTTAGAAAGATAGAAGACAGAAAATCAGATTGAAAAAATATAATACTATGACTGAAAATTCTTCATATGTAATTGAACAAAGATGAAAGTTGAGATACAAAAACAGCCCACAGATTCAAGAAGTTTAGAAAAATTCAAACAATAAATACAAAGAGATCGACATATACATATCTTTATTAAACTGCTGAAAACCAAAGATAATTTCTCAAAGGCAGACAGAGAGAAAACAGCATATTACATGCTAGAGAGTAGAAAAAAGCTACTTATTCCTTATCAGGTCATCTGGAAGAAACCAAACATTATCTTTATCTTTAAAGTGCCTTAGGAATCTAGGAATCGGGGGGGGTGTCAGACTGGAAATCTAGAACCAGCAAAATTACTCATCAAACGAAGGGTAAACCAAAGACATTTCCAGCTAAATACAAGCTGTGTCCTTTACTACTAGACCTTAACTCTAACAATGACTGAAGGAAGTGGTTTAGGCTGAAGGGAAATTATACCAAATGGAAACTCAGATGTAGAAGAAAGAATGAAGAATGGTGGAAATAACTATGTGAATAAATATAATAAAAGACTATTTTCCTGGTTTCTTTAAAAGAAAATCTCCCATCTAAACAATAAGGATGTCTGAGATTTAAATGTTCGAGGAAAATATATGATGACATATAGCACCAAGAATGGAGGAACGCGAGTATAATGTTGGAAGATTCTCACCCTTCATATTAATTCAGGGTAATCTACGATGAGTTAAGGATACACATTGTCGTTTCTAGAACAACTACTAAACACACTAAAATGAAGAAGAGTAGCGCGGCACTGGGGTATGGCTCGGAGGTAGAGCATGCTTAGCATGTCCAAGGCCCTGCGTTCAATCCCCAGCATGAAGCGGGGAGGAGGTTGTTTGCGGATCATTCATTACGGCAATGATAAGAAAGTGATATTAAAGTTAACAAGGGCTGGTGAGATGGCTCAGTGGCATAAGTGCCTGCCTAGCAAGCTCAAGGGCCCGAGTTCGACTCCCGGAACCCACATACAATAAAAAGGCTGGTGATATTGCTCAGCGGCACAGGCACCTGCTGGCACGTGAGGTCCTGAGGTCGACACCTGGTACCCACAAAAAAATAAATAAATAAAATAAAGTTAACAAACCAGGAGTTGGTGCTTTGGTCCTTTGAACAGATCAACAAAATAGTTAAAACTCTGATAAGACTAGCCAAGAAAAAGAGAGAAAATACAAATTAACCACACCAGGAAAGAAAGAGGGGGCATCATTACAGACGCTACAGACATTAACTGCTCAATAAGGGAAGATGGTGAACAACTCCATTCCAATAAATCTGACAACTGTTGCGAAATTGATAAATTCTTTGAATGTGACTTACCAAATCTGACACAAGGAAAAACAGAAAATCCGAGGACCTTTAAGGACATTTGGATTTGTAATGAAAAGTCCAGGTGCTGATGGCTTTGCTGGTGATTTCTATCAAACATTTAAAGAGGAAATAATACCAGTCTTATGGAAGTCCCTTCAGAAAGCAGAAGAGGAAGGGAGCACATCCCAACCTGTCTTAAAAGGCCAGAATCACCCTGATACCAAACCTGACACGGAAGGAGGGAAGGAGGGAGGGAAGGAGGGAAGGAGGGAAGGAAGGGAGGAGGGAGGGAAGGAGGGAAGAAGGAAGGAAAGGAAGAAAGAAAGAAAGAAAGAAAGAAAGAAAGAAAGAAAGAAAGAAAGAAAGAAAGAAGGAGAGAGGATTACAGACCAATATCCCTCATGAACATAGCTGCAAATATTCTCAACACAATTTTAGCACAGGGGACCAAGCAATGTACACAGAGGAGGATGGATTTTATTAAATGGGTTTTCCCCAGAAATGCAAGTTTGGTTTCATTCAAGTTTGGTTTCATGTTCCATGTGATTCACTTCATTAAGAGAATAAGGAGTTTTAAAAAACATGATTTCAATAGACACAAAAAGAAATGTTTTTAATTTTTCAGCAAACATGGAATGGAAGGGAACTACACTAGGTGGTAAGGAAACTCCAAGATCATTTCCACTGACATCACAGAGGCAGGGAGAGTCTAAAGGATTTTCCCAGAGAACAAGAGCAAGACGTGGATGTCGACGGTCCCCACTTCCACTTGGCCCCATCTCAGAGGTCCTACCAGACTCTCAGTGCCCACAGAGTAATTGTCCATGTAGAAAATCCAAAGGGGCTGGGCATGGTGGCACATGCCTGTAATCCCAGCGCTTGGGAGGCTGAGGCAAGAGGATCGCTGTCAGTTCGAGGCCAGCCTGGGCTAAAAAGTGAGTTCAAGGCCAGCCTGAACTGCACAGTGAAACCCTGTCTCAAAAAAAAAAAAAAAAAATCCAAAGGGGTCTGTAGAGCACCTCACAGGCCTGGCTCCAAGGGGGAGAATGGAGTGGGATGTCCAGGCAGAGTGGGTGCTGCAGGCCCTGCACCCAGAAATGGGTGATGATGTCCAGCTACTATAAGGCTCTGCATGGGAAGACAGCAATCAGAGGCAGATCGCTGGTGTGACTCCTGGGCTGTCGGGCCCCCTGCTAATCCCCTCCTTGGCATGAAATGTGTGGCCGAGCGCGGGGGCCGTCTGCCAGCTCTCAGGACGCCCGTGGTGGGGGCGGGGCTGGCTGCGAGTGACAGGCTCCAGCCTGACTCCTTTCATCCCCAAGTGGTACCCCGGGTCTGGGGAGGGTGGTGCTAGCCAGCGCTGTTCCCACGCAGAGGGCTGGGTGAGCGGCTCCCAGTCCAGGTCTCGGAAAGTGGATATCTGGGTCCTGCCCAGCTTACTCCTTCCAGCTCCACTGCCTGGGCACGGTGCCTGAACCTAAGCCCGGGTCCTAGACCTGCCAGCACCAAGGAGTACCAGCCGCTCGAGGTGGAGGGCTACGGCCTGCTGGAGGAGCACTGTTCCAGGAGTCCAAGCCTGGGGTCTGCTCCTTGAAGAGGGGGAACAAGGGGGGCTCACATCCAGCCCCGGGGATCCTCCCTAGGCTTCCAGTATTACAGCTCTCATCACGCAAGAGGCAGAATTGGTTTCTAAACAGGTGTGGTGGCACAGCCCTGTAATCCCAGCACTCTGGAGGCTGAGGCAGGAGGACCACTGTGAGTTTGAGAACAGCATAGGCTACATAGTGAGTTCAAAGCCAGCCTGAACTACACAGAGAGAGCCTGTCTCCAAAAAATAAACAAAATTGGGTTCCAGGCCTGGCTCCTGCGTCTGGCAGCTCCCCAAGGGAGCTCTGACCCCCTGTCTGCAGCTCCCCTGAACTCAGACTTCCTGGGGCGCAGGAGTGTGTAGTCAGCACTCCTGGAACTGCACCAAGTCCTCAGCTTCCTGCATCCAGAGAGCTCACGGGTGGGGCTGGCACTGGGGACAAAAGGACACCAGAGTTGTAGCTGGGGTGCGGCCCAGTCACAGGGAACAGCGGCAGCGTGCTGGTCGGCACACAGCCACCTCATGGTACCCACCCCCGGCTCCTTCCTCTCCATCTGGGGGTCGGGGGGGCACCGCACAGTGGCCGGGCACCGGCGGCCATTGCCAAAGCCTCCCCTTAGAGATGGCCAGGAGCGGCCCTGAGGCAGCAGTGGCGAGAGCCAGCAGGTAGAGAGGAGAGACCCACGGCAGGGTCACCGCGCCGGGGGCCCAGGAAGGGGTCAGGGCCGGGCTCTGTGCTGTCGGTGCGGTGGGAGGCGGGTGATTCCCTGGCCAGCTGTGAACAGATCCATGTGCGGGGCACAGCCCAGGGCCAGGTGAGGCTGAGGCTGGGAAGGGGGGACCCTGTGGCTGGGGCCGCATTCACATCACCGTCTGTGTTAGGCAGTGTTCTACAGGGAACTTGTTCTGTCCCCACCCGTCCCGGTCCCAGACCGGATTGGCTAAGGCAACACAGACCCAGACTGGTTGGTCGGGTAGGAAAGGGTCCCCGGATGAGGGGGACTATGAAACGCCACATGCTCAGGTGGGAGAGCTGCACTCGGGCGCCGGACAGGGCCAAGCTCTCCCGGGCCTCTGGAGCTCTGGTGGGCTCTGAGCAAGGCGCAGGGCAGAGGGGCAGGAGCCAACAGGAGCCCAGGAAGCCTGGGGGCCGGGCCAGGATGGATAGGACCTCCCCAAGATGCAAGGTGGGTTTGGGTCACAAGAAAAAGCCTCCTGATAAAAGCTGGTCGGGATGGGGTTCACCAAGCAGTGGCCCCTGAACAGACACAGCCGCAGGGCAGTGTCCCGGCCCGACTGCCCAGGTTTGGGAGCAGAGCGTGGGGTCCTCAGGTCTGGCTGGGGTCCAGGTCCCACAGGCCACTCTGCTGCACCTGAGAGAGCCAGAAGAGCCAGAGAGAGACCTGAAGGTCACGGCCCAGTGCCCGGCCCCTTCCCCGAGGCACACTGTGCTGCATGGACCTGCGGATGAGTAGAATCCCACAGCCCACTCAACTTCTGCAGTCCCCGCCTCTGCACACACGAGACTGTTGGGGAACTTTGTCTGGTTTTTGATTTTTGGTTTGTTTTTTTTTTTGAGACAGGGTCTTACTATGTAGTTCAGGCTGGCCTTGAACTCATATGTGGCTCAAGCTGGCCTCAAACTCATGGCAATCCTCCTGCCTCAGCCTCCTGAGTGCTGGGATTACAGACGTGTGCCACCACGCCCAGTTCGGGGGGGAGGGCGTGTTTTAGATCTAAACAGTGACACCAGGGCACACAGCTGAAAGCCACACTGCTTTCCAGGACTTCCCATTTCAGCTCTAATTCTACTACGTGTAGACTATTTTCATCATAATTTAACCCCTGCCCCGCCCCACCCCACCCCACCCCAGGCAAGGAAGGAAAGTGAACCCTGTAGCACCCTGCTGTCTCCCAGGTGGGAGCTCTGGATGCGAGGCCAGGGAACAGGGGTCCCCCGGGGGGAGCAGCCTGGCTACAGGACTGCCAGCGGGCCCTGGCCAAGCCAGGAGCCTGATGGCCAGGGGGGCCTCCCGTCTGGGGTCCTGAGCAAGATCTGTCTTCCTCGCCGCCTTCTCAGCGTCTAGAGGTCTAGAGAGCCCTGCGCTTGTCAACCTAGAGCCCTTCCGCCAGCTGCAAAGCCACCATCAGGCCTCCCCCATCTCTCTCTCTCTCTCTCTCTCTCTCTCTCTCTCCTTTCTCCCAGGAGACCCTCCCGCCCCAGCCTCCAAAGGCCCCAGGGACTCCTCAGCCCCCAAGAGAGCATCCAGTGGCTCATTCCATTGTGCCATCCGTGTCCCTCTTGCTGTGAGGAATACTGGAAGTCCCATAGTCGCAGGTGGTCTGGAGTGGACATCTCTGGGGTGGGAGGGACATTACCCAGCCCAGCCACCGTGTGGCCCCCGGGAGCCACCGCACATTGCTGGGCTCCTCTCCCTGCCACAGTGACGGGGTGGGGCCTGGGTCTCCCAGGACAGGGAGCCACCAGAGTCTGCAGGCTTCCATGGTGCCGTGATGGCACCGAGGGCCACACTGGCTGGGGGCGCTATTAGGAGACTGCCTGGAGGGGCCCAGGCTCCACGGTGGCAGTGGCGGGAGGGGGGAGGACTATGTTTTCCACTGGGCTTTGGATTTGCAAATTGCTTCTTTTCGTTGTTTTGTTTTGTTTTGTTTTTGAGACAGGGTCTCACTATGTAGGGCAGGCTGGCCTTGAACTCATAGTGATCCTTCTGCCTCAGCCTCCCGCTGCTGGGATTATAGGCACACGCCACCATGCCCAGCTCAAAGTGCTTCTTTTACACACAGGCAATGAGTAGAAACTCATTAACTTTCTTCAAGGATTCAATCAACCAAGGAGTAGATGATAATGCAAACACAAATGTGTGGGATTAGCAGGTGCAACTGTCCCTGTTGCAGGGACAAGGAGTCTGAGGTGGAAAGGACAGGTCACTCGACGAGGGCCTCGCCCTGGGCTTCTAGCTGTCACAGCACCTGTCACCCCTGCGGTGTCGGGACAGTCTTGGCACACACTGGGCACTGGCCACGTCTGCTCGTGTGGAGAGAGAAGGAAGGTCGCCCGTCACCGTGGCTGAGACATGGACCTCACCTGAGCCTCTCCCACGGCCTCGCAGCCCTGAGGAGCAGCTCCCAGGGGACAGACACACATGCCAGGGTCCCTGCTGGGCCCAGGCACACTCAGCTGACAACCATGGCTGGGAGGAAGGGGCAGCTCTGGGCCTTCGTAGCCAATTCTGTAGAGCAGACAAAATAACATCCGTCCACAGTGGTCAGGGGCCTGGCAGATGGGGAATTGAGCCTGGACACCAATAAGGCCTCTGCTTACAGAGGTGGGGACAGATATGGGGCACCAGAGATGGCAACAGCGGCAGGAAGCTGTGCAAGGCCAGACACACAGTGTCCCCAGGAAAGAAGCCAGCAGAACCGAAAGCCCAAGGGTCCCCAGCAGGGGCCGCGTCCACTAGGAATCAGAATGAGGCGCCCGTCCTCCTCCCCCATCTCTAGCCAGGGGATCTGGGGGTGGGAAGGGCCCAGAGGCGAGGTGACCAGTGCAGCTCGGTAAGGTCACCCGTTCACTCCTTCTTTCAACAACACCCACCAGGCATCTTCTCAGTGACAAACACTGATCTAAAGACCAGGGATGCTTGGGGAGAGAAAAGACCCACTTCCTCCCAAGGAATTTCCATCATAGGAGGTGAGAGCGAAGGCATAAAGAGGTAACCAACTGTTGCATCCAAGCCCAGTGCCAAAGAGAAGAATGAGGGGGAGGGGCTAGATCAGCTGTCCACACATGGTGCCTCCCAGGTCCTAGCAGGCTCCATGCAGGACTGTCCTTTTTCTCTTTTTCTTCAGTACTAAGGGTTGAATCCAGGGCCTTCACACTGAGCCACATCCCCTTCTTTTTTTTTTTTTTTTTTAGGTATCAGGAATCGAATTCACAACGTCATGCTTGCCAGGCAGGCGCTGAGCCGCTCAGCTATATCCCCGGCCCCCCTTCTTTTATTTTTTATTTTAAAACAGAATCTAAGTAAGTTGCTGAGTTGCCCACCCTGCGCTCAAACTTGCCATCCTCCTGCCTCAGCCTCCCAGAGGGCTTGGATGACAGCTGTGTGCCAACACACCTGGCTTGGGTGCATGATTCTCCTGCCTCACCCTCCCAAGTGCTGAGATTACAGGCGTGAGCCACCAGGCCCAGTTGGGGGAAGCACGTTTTATATCTAAACAATGACACCAGGGCACATAGCTGAAAGCCACACTCTGCTTTCCAGGACTTCACATGATAGCTCCATGAGTATCCTCTTATATCTGCTCAAACCAGAATCATGGTCACGCGCAATGCTTCCTAAAAATACACAAGAACAAAGGATGAATTGATCTCTGAAAAAGAGCAAAGTGAGAAGTCCAAGGTCTCCCTGTCCCAAACCCACTGGTAACCCCAGGATCGGCCCCAAGCACCATGTGGCCTCGGGATTTAGCTGGAATCTTAATTCTCAGAAGTCCTTAGCAGGTATGGGGCTCAAACACTGCATGCGCTGGGAGACCCCAGGGTGAAGTGTGCGTACCCCAGACTCACTTCTGCTGCCTCTTAGACGTCAGGCTCGCGGAGTCCGTGGTCAGCAGGTGGTGCCCACGTGGCCGAGGGGGCATGGTCTGAGGTCCCGGGCACGGGCAAGCGTCTGGGCAGCAGCCCGGGCCGCCGCCTCCTCTCCACCCCCGGCCAGGACAGCCTTGAGTTCTGGCAGGAAGTGAGACCAGCTTGTTCCACAGAAGGAAACTTTGAGACAGCGGACTGCACCAAAATGAAAAACTTTTGCTCTGCCACAGACCCGTGAAGAGGATGGCAGCACAAGACATAGACTGTGAGAAAATATTTGCCAACCACATATTTAACAAAGGACTGGCATCTGGAATGTATAAAGAACTCTTTAAAACTCAACACTGAAAGTAAAACCATCTAATTAGAAAATAGGCAAAATGCATATACAGACATTTCCTTGGAAAAAATTTACACATGGCAAAAAAGCTCAGAAAATCTCTTCAGATTGTCAACATCATTAGCCACTAGAAGAATACACGTTAAATCCATAATATCGAAGTTGGGTATGGTGGCATGCACCTGTAAGCCCAGCTACTCAGGAGGCTGAGGCAGGAGGATCTCAAATTTGAAGCAACATAGTGAGACCACTGTCTCAAAAAAAAAAAAAATCCATATCATTACATTCCTATCAAAAGACAAAAATAAAATAGCAAAATAAGATCAAAATGCTGGTGAGGTTGCAGAGAAACTGGTCCACTCCTACACTGTTAATGGCCATATAAAATGGTACAGTCCCTCTGGAAAACAGGCAGTTTCTTTAAAAAAATCTAAATATGTAACTACCATACGACCCAGCAATTACACTCCTGGGCATTTTTCCCAGACAAATGAAAACGTATGTTCACACAAAAACTGAACAAACCACGATCCATCCATACCAGGGAGGTGGGCTCCTCCTCCACGAACAGGAACAAACCACTGATTCCTGAAGCCCCGGGAAGACCTCCAGAGACGATGCTCAGTGGAAAAATCGCAGTCTCAGAGGGTAACGTGATGTGTGACGGCGCTCACGTGACATTCTTGAAATGACAAAATTACGGAAACGGAGAACGGATGAGTAGGTACCAGGAGGTGACCGGGTAGGGGACAGGACACAAAACAGCGACGTAAGGGAGGAGGTCCTTGCAGTGACGGGATGCTCTGTATGTTGATGGTATGCGCATCTGTGTCCTGGTCGGACTATAGTTGTGTAAGATGTCACCAAGGTGGGAAACGGGCGAGAGATCGCCGACTGTTATTTCTTATGACTGTGTGTGAATCTACAATGATCTCAAAAAAGTTTAAAAAACAGGTTGGGTCTTTGGGGTCATACATCAAGATGCTGGACTGGATGACCCCAAAAGTCCGCCCACCTCCTGGGCGTGGTCACCGGGAAGGTGTACTGCCCCTCGGCCTCAGATGAGCACCACTTCGCATGGAGAAGGGAGCGAAAATACGTGTTGTCCGCGTGCTGGCCATGGCCACATATGCTTGCACAGCTGCATTCCAAACCTTAAAACTCTCCCCACACACGGGACCACATAATAACCAGCAAGAGTCACCACCAGGACTCCCCGCAGACGGCCTGGTCCCTGGCCCAGCACCAAGGGTCAGTTCTGCCGGGGAATTCCTGGTCCCGGAGCCCTGTCCCTGCCCCATCCAGCCCCACTACAACCCAGAGGTCCAAAGCCCAGGGGTGTGGGTGCGGGATATGGGGTGTGGGGCATGGAATATGGGGCGCTGGATGTGGGACACGGGGCACTGGATGCTTTCCCCACTTCACACAAGTTGGGAAACGTGGGGAGCCCGGTATTTGCCGAGGTTCTGATTCTGCGGGTCCGGGCCGGTGCTGATGCCCAGAGCAGGTGGCCCGCGCTGCTGCCCCCGGAGAACCGCAGGCCTGGCTGTTTCCAGTCGCGGATCTGTTTATTCCATCCTCCCTCGGCGCGGGGACCCTGGGGCCGGGCCAGGGACTGAGCCCAGCTGTCCGATTTCCAGGCGCCCGGTGCCCTGCTCAGGCCAGGCTGGGGAGAAGGCGCTCGGTGGGCGCCGAGGACCGCGGGGCGATCCTGGCCTGAGAGCCGGGTGACCCCGGACGCCTCCCGGCGTGCAGCAGCCCACGGCCCGCGCAGTGCACAGGGCGGGGACCGGAGCGGTCCGCCAGGCCCGGACGGAGGGGCGGTGGGCGCGACCGGCCTCGCGCGGTGCCCAGGCGCCCCCAAACCCAGTCCTCTGCAACACCCCAGTTTGGGCGGGGCGGGGCTCGGCGGGGCGGGGCCTCGGGTGGGGCGGGGCCTCGGGCCCCTCCCCCTCCCGGCTGGGTCCGGCTGTGCGCGGCGGCGGCGGCGGCGGCGTCGGCAGCGGCAGCGGCGCGGGGACCGAAGGGAGCGGCGGCGGCGACGCGGGGTCCGAGGTGAGTGGCGGTGGCGGGTCCAAGGCCCGGCCGGGAGGGACCCCGGGGGCGACACGCGCGCTGCGGAAGGCGAGGCCCCGGGCGGCACCCGCGGGGAGGCGCGTGCGCGTGAGTGCGCGCGCGTGTGTGCGCGCGTGTCAGTGCGCGCGCGTGTCGCCCAGAGTGCCGGGCCGGGCCGGGGTGGGGTGCGGTGGGGTGGGGTGGGGTGGGGATCGGCGGCACGGGCGGGGGCGGTCTTCCCAGGGGTCCGGCTCCTCTTACCCCAGCCCCCAGGGACCTTCAGCTCTCCAGAGGCTCCGCCCCGCCCCTTCGCTGCTGTCCCCGAGTTTTCCTCCGTCCCTGTCCCTCCGTGGGTCTACCCCGGGCCGCGTCCACCTTGTCCAGCCGCCTCGTCATCCGCTCTCCCACCCTGCCCCTCCCCACCGCGCTGTCCCCTCCCTTCCCATCACCCCTTTAATACAGCAGACAAAGGTGGTCGAGGAAGGACACCCTCCATTCAGGGCCCAAGTCCTGCTCAGGCTGCAGCCCCCACCCTGCTGGCCTCTGGCCTGGGCCTCCAGCCACCTTCCTGGCAGAGAGCTGGCCCGAAGAGCGAATGGGGCCAGGCCAGAGGCAGATCCCAGGTCTGAGGCAGGGCTGGAAGACTGAGGGGTCCATGCCATAGGCCCTGGGAAGACCCCTACCCATCCTTTGACAGGCCAGACACTGGCCACATCAGATGGGTCACTGAGTCCTGTTCCCATGACCAGGGCCTGATACTTTCTAAGACTTCTTCCTGCTAGAGCCAAGGTGAGGGAGAGCGCTGGGCTGGGGGAGCATCCTGGCTGGGGTCGCAGGCTGTGGTCTCAGCCCTGCCCTCTTCCATGGGAGGCCTCACGTCCCAGTCCAGGACTTGGCAGGAGTGGTGTCTGTGGAGGGCCGTGAGGGCTGTGTGCATGACATCGCTGTGGAGGTCATGATTGATGCTTGTGGTGACGGAATAGCTCTGTCTGAGTGTCCTGGGTCCCAAAGGCCCGAGGCCCATCCCCAGGCCTGGAGAGGAGAGGCAGGTACCTCCCTGCAGCCCCTGCACAGGGCCTAACCCAGGGAGCCTTTCGTGGGGGCTTGCTAGGTGAGGTCCCCAGTACCTGATTACGATACACCCCTTAATGATGGTGCTAACAAAATGCAGCCTCCTGGGCCCCTGTCCTGGAGGGGCACCAGGAACCTGTAGTGTGCAAGTCCCTCTCTGTGCTTGGATGCATAGTCAGGTGTGGGCGCCATTGGCTGGTGGCACTGATGACAGGGACAAGGTCATCTACCCCCCCATCCGTGGCAGACCCAGGAAGGGCCCCGGCCTTTGCATTAATGGTGAGGCAGGGTCATGAGAGCCAGGCCAGCCCCAGTCAGCATCCTTGGTCACTAAGGGTGCTGGCTGCATAGCCCTGGGCAAGTCACTCTGCATCTCTGTTCCCCAGTGTCCTCATCTGAAAATGCCCCTCACACTGGGGTAATGGGGGGGTCCAAGGATGCGGGATGTTTGGTGTGAGTGCAAGTCACAAGACGCCTGGCACTGTGGAGCAGAGAGGTGGCGATGGGGACAGTCGCATGGGCCTAATTCCTCATCAGCAAGGAAAGTGCACACGGTCTGGCTGGCTGGCTGGCTAATGGCTTTCTGTTCCTAATGGACAGCTTGAAAGGCCAGGGCTGCCCGAGCGGAACCGCCTGGGGACACAGAGCGGGTGGCCTGGTGAGGTGCCAGCTCCCTTGCTTGAGGCAGGCACTCAGGGAGGCCACCGGTGTCTCCTGGACGACGCCAGGCACAGTTGGGGGAGAGGGGAGGAGCAGCCAGCCCCTCCAGGTGCACCATGCTGTAGGTGTCACTGGACACCAATGAAGACTTCTCTAGGGACCTTAACCTGTGGAGGGACAGGGATGGTCACACACACACTTCCTTCAGGACAGCCGTCTGTGGCCAGGCAGGTGGCCAGGAGCTCCTTGAGGCAGAGGGCCTTGCAGAGGGGAGCTGGCTGCAGATGCTGCACGGATGCGAGCTGGACGGGGGTCATCCAGCAGTGCCAAGTGTCCTGCTGCAGGGCCCCAGGGTGGCCCACAGGGGTCCAGACACTGAGCAGGACCAGCCATCTCCTGGGTTAGAGATGGGAAGTGTGAATCAGAAGCTTGGGCCATTATGAAGACAGTCTTTGGTGGCTTGTCACCAGGTGGCTTCCTGGAGACAATACAGGCTTTTTTGTTTGTTTGGTTTGGCTTCTCCAGTACTGAGGATTGAAGCCACAGCCTTCTCACTAAGCTATATCCCCAACCTTTTTAATTTTTTTTTTAATTTGAGACAAGGTCTCACTAAGTTGCCCAAGCTAAGCTCAAAGTTGAAGTCCTCCTGCCTCAGCTTCCCAGAGTGCTGAGATTAAAGGCATGTAGCACCACACCTGGCTCTTTCTTTTAACCACATCCCTCTTTTATACCTTCAAAATGAATCTTGATGGGGGAAGCACCTAGAGGGAGGGGGGATTTATTTCTTTCTTGAGAGACAGGGTCTCATTGTGTTGCCCAGGCTGGTCTTGAACTCCTAGGCTCAAGCCATCCTTCTGCCTCAGCCTCCCAAGTAGCTGGGACTCTATGCATGCACCACTGTGTCTGGCTCGGAGAGGGCCCTTGAAGACTTTGGGGGCACATACTTTTTGGTGCCTTTGGAGTCCCTAACTCTTGAGGAACAGCCGGGTGCTGGTTCTGCACCCAGACCTTGGCTTCAAGCCTTGGTGGGCTGAGTGGGGTCCCCTGGTCACCATTCCTCTTGTGCAGGGCGTGAGTCTTACTGAGGGCTGAGCATCAGGCTGTCCCGGCTTGAGCCACAGTGTGACCATGGGCGACAGTGTCCCAGTAGCCAGGGGACACAGGCGATGAGCGAGTACATCATGGCCCGGGAGGGAGGACAGAGGCAGGGTTTGCTCCGGCATCATCCCCGACCTCTACGTGCTGGGGCAGGTGGGGAGTGGACAGGGCCAAGTCCCTTTCTAAAAGATGGTCAAGAAAACACACACATTCCCTCAAGTGCGAAGGGCTCTCTCTGCTAGGCTCTGACCACTGGTCCCCATGGCCTCCTCCCAGCAGCCAGAAGGTGGCACCGGCCATGCCCTGTGTGCAGAGAGGCATATGGAAGCCAGGTGCTGCCCAGAGACAAGCGTGGGGCAGACGAGCACAGGCCTGGGTATCTGGCACAGGGTGCATGGCCAAGACCCTCCCCACCCACCATGGGACATGCAGAAGGGCAAGGACACCTCACCAAGGATGCTCGCCATCAGGGGCCACTCAGGGAGCCTTTGTTTTCCAGAAGGTTCTTTTTTCTCTCGGTACTGGGGATGAAACCCAGAGCCCTGAACATGCAAGGCAAATGTTTCACCCCAGTCCTCATTTTCTGGAAGCTCCTAAGGCCTGTATTTGCTGGGCATGTTGGAGGCCATCACTAGATCACAAAAGCAATTTCTCCAGCAAAACCGGTGCACCTGGCCTGGCACCACAAAGAGAGCCTGGCCAGCCTGCGAGCACAACACTTACTGAGTGCCAGAGGACCTGAGTGGTCCCACCACTCATACCCCTTTGATGTCAATGCCTTGTCCAAAGTCACACAGCTGGGTAGACTTTGGGTTCTGATTTAGATGGACTGAAATCCATCTGTGTTAGTCAGCTTTCCAGCACTATAACAAAATACCTGAGACTTAGGAACTCGAAAGGGAAAAGCTGTATCTTGGCTCATGGTTTTAGAGGTTTCAGTCCATGGTCAGGCAGCTCCATTGCTTCTAGACCTGGAGCATGGCAGAGGACAGCTGCTCACATCATGGCAGCCAGAAAGCAGAGAGAGAGGGAAAGAGCCAGAGAGAAAGGGGCCAGGGACCAGATATGGTCCCAAAGGTCACCCCCCACAATCTGCTCCCCAACTCATCTCCTTTTTCCATCACCTCCCAATAATGCTGTAAAACTATGACCCCACCCATGGATTAACCCACTTGAGGAAGGTGGAGTCCTCATGATCCAGTAACTTCCCAAAAAACCCATCACCTGGCAGCCAAGGCTCTAGCACATGAGTTTTGGAGAACATTTCAAATCCAAACTTTGATATTCCGCACTGGCCCCCAGAAGCTTGTGTCCACCTCATTTTGCAAAGTACTTTTAGTCTATCTCCGAGAGTCTCCAGGTCTCCATGGTTCCAGCAGTGCTCACAAGTCCAAGTCCAAAGTCTCCTCTGAATCTCAAGGCAAACTCTTAGCCATGAAATTCAAAAACAAACCAAGTTACATAATCCCAAGATAGAACAGCACAGAGTAAATATTTCCATTCCAAAAAGAAGGAATGAGGGCATAGAAAGGAGATATCAGGCCAAAGCAAGACTAGAACCCAGCAGGGCAAAGTTTTAATCCTGTAATTCCTTGTCTGGTGTTTGGGGCACAAGGAGGTATGATATGAACTCCCTCTTAGGCTAGCTCTGCTCGTACCTGTGGCTTTCCTCAGCAGATGTTCCACATTCCTGGCTTCTCCAACTTCCTGGGGTCACCACTGTACTTCCAGCTTCACTCTTACTGCTCCATGCACTGCCCTCTTGGGGGCACATGGCCCAGCCTGCCCGGCCTTCTTCTAAAATCCAAGTGGAACCCTCTGTGACCCCATAACTCTTGCATTCTGTGTGCCTGCAAAATCAGCATCATGTAGACAACACCAAGGTCCACCTTCAATGAGAGCAGTA
This sequence comes from Erethizon dorsatum, assembly GCA_028451465.1. Taxonomy (NCBI): domain Eukaryota; kingdom Metazoa; phylum Chordata; class Mammalia; order Rodentia; family Erethizontidae; genus Erethizon; species Erethizon dorsatum. The sequence continues at coordinate 4,566,559 of CM051831.1, read as the reverse complement.
ACCGGGCCCCCTTGGGCCATGGCTGCAGCCAACTCTGAGGGTCTGGATGGCTGAGCCCTGTACAGCAAGTTCTGGGGAAACCCCAGGCAGCCCAGTGCAAGCTTGGTGCCCCAGTGCTCCCTCCCCAAAGCAACATCTTTCAAAGGAGTTTACACTTTTACAGCCTTGAGCCTGGTGTAGGTTGGGTCTGGCCAATTCCTGAGATGCCTTCAAGGTGTCTTTCCTGCTGTCGCAGTGCAAAGTACTTGACTTCTTTTTAATAGAGCCCCTCTCTTGAGCAATCATACCCTCTCTGGCCCCAACTTAAAAAAAATGCTCCTTTTCTGGCCAAACTGCAAGTTTTTAAGATCTTTCCACGCTATTTTTTGCTCCCAAGTCTCATTGTAAATCCATCTCAAAACAGCCAGCAATACCAGTGCCACAAAAGGAATGTTCTACTGCCTTGAAATTTCCTCTGCCAGAGGAACCAACCTGTTCCTTTGAAACTCACTCTTTAACCTTTAATCCACTTGTTGAAGTTAAAGCCCTCTTGATCCAGTCACTTCCAAAAGAGCCCCCCAGCTGGCAACCCCCCTCTTAGCACATGAGTGCCAATCCACATCATAACACTGCATCATGCCCACTTCTTGCTGGGTAGACCTGGTACCACTGCTTGACTCTGCACAGGTTCAGGGAGCTCACTACTTAGGAACCCTGAGGATTGTTGGTCCAGGACTTCTGTAGGTGGTAGGGATGTGCCTGGTACCACGACTCAGTGTGAACGAGGACACGGGGAGGAGGTCCAGAGCTTGGCTTTGGCCTGCTCAGCTGGAGGGCACCAGAGCGGCACTGAGCAGGGCCATCTTCCCCCTCCCACGGACCCAACCACCTGATGTTGAACCGTTTCTGCATGGTGTCACCACCACACCGGAACTCGGTAGACTGCTGTCCTCGCCTGGTGTGACATAGGGAGCATCTTCCCCAGATAGCACCGGAGCTCCTGCCTGTGTCGCCCTGACGCGTCACCATCTGCTGCACAGTACCCCGTCCCGCACGCTGCACCCTCTCCCTCTGACGTCCCTGTCTCTGGGGCCTCCAGGTGGACAATGGTGTGAGAGGTCCTGCTCTGCTGTCCAGTGGTCACATGCTCACCAGCCCCAGGGTCCCAGAAGAGTAGGGGACAGATGTGACACACACCCCCCAGGCAGACTTGAAACTGCCACCAAGTGGCAGCTGTTATTGTCACTGCTATTGTTGTCATATGTAGGTCCCATGTCCCTAATGAAACCATGGATCCCTGCAAGCAGGAGTCCTTATAGCTCTCCCTGGATGGCTCTGATCTGATTGCTGACAGCTGGTGTCCCCCAGCTAGAGTGAGACTCGATGTGGGCACGAGGCTGGGAGCGGCTTCGCCGACACCACCTCATCTTGTCCCCCATGATAGGGGAATCATTCACTCCATTGCAGAACCAGCCTCCTAGAGGGTGACCCAAAATCACACAGCAGGAAAGGGAGGGCCCAGAAGGCTTCCTGGAGGAGGCCAGCAGCATGGGTAGAGGTGTGGAGAGAAGAGGGGGTCTTTTGTGACCACAGCTGAACCCAGCACCCAGTACTGGGTAGAGCAGGGGCACGGGGTGGGGGTGCCCAACGTGTTTGCTGAGCCAGTGACCCAAAGTCACAGCGGGACACGCTCCCCCTCGGCACCTCCTTCCCTGTGGGCAGGAAAGGGTGCCCCATGGGCTCAGGCTGCAGGCACCTGCCTGGGGACTGCTGCTGAGCAGCAGTAAAATATTTATCAGGAGGTCACAGCTAGGCGTCCCAGCTCAGGGCACAGCGGGGCAGCTGCCACCCACCCACGCCCAGCCTCCTGGGCACATTCCACTGAATCACCGGTGCCTGGAGCCCCTGCCTGCGTGCCCAGCCCCTCTGCCCTTTGGCCGCAGATACCTCACAACACCTGCACTGTGGGGCTGCTCGACACAGGGGCAGGGTGGTCTCACTCAGGCTGTGGCCAAGGTCACGGGCACAGGAGGCTGCAGCTGGGATCCTGCCCACCACCCCTCAGCGTCCCTTCCTGAGTCGCCTCTGCACCCAGCAGCTAGGTCCCAGAGGCTGCGAGAAGGGGCGGCACTGCGGGTCTCCGCCTTGTGGCCGTGCAGAGATTCGGTGGCCTCTGGGGACCAAGACCTCGTTCCCAAGGAGCCCGGCTCAGCTGTAGCAGAGTCGGGACCGGGTTTTCTGCCCCCTGCGATGTGACACAGCGCTGTGACTTCAGGTTTGTGCTTTTGATTTTCAGAGTCAAGGCAGCAACAAAACCCAGAAGCAGCCATCTGGCTGTTTCCTCCCCAGCGTGGGCCGAGCAGACGCGTCTTTTGTCATTCATTCATAAAACAAATTCTGGTGAAGCACCATGGGCCTGTGTCCAGGCTCCGTGGACTGTGGGGGAGCCCGAGCCATGGTGGGGGGACCCACAGAGCCAGAGTGTGGTGCGCAGGGCTCCGGGCCTGTGTGTGTGCTGCGAGACTGGGAGTAGCTCTGCCTCTCTGACTTGTGACTTAGGGACCCCCACCCCATCCTCACATCCACCAGGGCCTGGCAGGTATGGAGCAGCTCAGGATGGGCTCGGGTTTCCAGGGAGGCCCTGGCAGGCCTTGTACTTGGCTCGCCAGGAAATAACTGGAAGCAGGCACGGGAGGCCTGAGTTTGGGGTGATGCTTTCCCAAGGTGCCCAGAGCTCCCAGGGGAAGCCCTGGTCCCTGCAGCCCCTGGCACAGCACTGTGGGTGGCCGGGCCGCTCCAAGCTTCAGCTTGGCTGTGGATGGCTCAGCCCCTACTGCCCGCCTTGGCTACTGCCAGCCAGCCGGGCCCTCCCTGGCTTCCTCTGTTGCTCCTCCACCCCGCCCATCCTCTCCTGCTGCAAGGCAGGCACCATCCAGCAGGCCGCAGCCCCGGCTGCCCTGCGTCCACCCAGCAGGGCAGTGTGACCTTCCCGACCCTGGCCCCGGCAGCTTTGCCCCTGGCTCTGAGAAGCACGGCTGCCACGTGACTCATCTTCTGGCCCAGGGTGACCGTGGGAGGGGCAGGTGACAGCTGTCCAGGGCAGGGGCCTGCAGACTGTCCCTACCCACTGGACTCCATTTGCTTGGCCATCAGAGGCGATGGATATGCGGGGGGCAGAAGAGGTGGACGCGTGGCCCGGAGAGCCACAGGGCGGCAGGCAGGGCTGCTGGTGTTAGGACATCTGACAAAAGTGCACAGCCGGGTGTGAGAAAGGGACCCTTGGGGACACCTGCCCACCCACCTGCTGCGGGGGCAGCAGCTGGCTCAGTGCTTGTTTCTCCTTCCATCCTTTCTGCGTTTCTCACGTTCCCTAGGCTTCTGTTGGTGACGCTGAATGCACCAAGAGTCCTGGCTAAACCCTGAGGGACACAGATGGTCTGACGGGGGAGGCTGAGTGGACATGGCCTGCAGGGTGACAGAGCCATCTCAGAAGCCAGCCCTGAGCTCGGGACGCCCAGGGGAGGCCTGGCCCCGCCCACACACTGGCCAAGGTGACCCTAAAGGGGGGTTTGCTGGGCGGCAGGGGCGCCAGGCCAGGTGAGGGCCAGGTGAGCCTGGAGACCTGGACGGCAGTGGAGTGGGGCCAGCACGGGACCCACGAGGGGGACTGGACCTGACCCTGCCCGACAGGGCAGCGTGGGGCAGGACGTCCATTTCCTTTTTCCATCTGCTGCCCCATTCATTCATTCAACAAATGTTTCTCCACATGGGTGATGTTGGCTGCCAAGAGGCACAGATGGGTCACAGGGTGGGGGGTTCAAGTCCCCCTCCCCCTCCTGAGGCTGGGAAGCTTCCTGGCACGGCCTGGGATGTCACCACTGTGTGGCCCTGCACGCCCCTCACCCAAGCAGGCACAGGAGGGACAGTGGGGGTGGGGGGACAGCGAGGTGCGGCGCCTGGATGGGCCCAGCGCTCAGGGCAGCTTCCGGGGACAGTCACGGTCCGCGGCCAGTGCAGCCCAGGCCTTCAGGGAGGTGGCAGACAGGTGGCGTTAATGGAGCACGGGGCAGGCGTCCCCACCCGGAGCACTGCAGGGACCGCGTGGCACCTCAGGGTGCTGGAGCTCAGTAGGTGCTGGCAGGAGCCAGCCGAGGAAGGAGACGGCTGTCCCTCGGGGAGCTTCCCCGAGAACGTGCCTGCCGCAGCGGGTGGGGTAGCACCGTCCAGACTCACGTGTGTGTGTGCGTGCGTGGGTGTGGTGAGGCAGAGCGGATAGGGAAGACTTTGGTGCGGAGACCGCGGGCCGGGGAAGGGCGCTGTGGGCCCTGCTGGGAGGCTCTGGTCCCTCTGCCCTGGGCGCCCTCTGTGAAGCTGTGTTGTCAACTTCCACCACCAGGGGGCACTGCGAGGGCACATGCGAGCCCCCTGGGGTGTAACCCTGTGATGCCGGCCCTGGGGCCTTAGACAAGAGGATCCCTATACTGGGCTGCATAGCCAGACCCTGTCACAGAGAGACAAAGGGAAGTGCCTTTACGGGGCTCACGTGGGAAGGGCCTGGAAGAAAAGCATAAGGCAGCCCGACGACCCAGTTTGTAATCACGATTCTCCTCTGCTCCCTCCTGCCTGCCTCTCTTCTCTGCTCCTCCTTTTCCAGCCCAATGGGTGCACCAAGTTGGAACTTGGTGCCTGCCTGTGCCAGGGCCTGGCTTTCCGCTGTCCCCTTCCCTGAGGGCCAGCCATGCCAGAAGCTCCCCCTGGGCTTGGTTCCCTTTTATGTTTTTAATTACATTATACGCAGATTAATTTATAGTCTCCTTCTGATGGTCTCTTGGCTGAAGTTCTTGGGAATTTCCTCCTGATCCTTTTTTTGGGGTTTTGTATGTTTGTTTGTTTGTTTGTTTGTTTGTTTTGCTTTGTTTTGTTTTAAGACAGGGTCTGGCTATGTAGCCCATGCTGACCTTACACTCCCAGAGATCCTCCAGCCTCAGCCTCCAGAGTGCTGGGATTTCAGGCATCCGCCACCACGCCCGGCGCACTCCTTGCTTTCTCACAAGCTCGGTTTGTGCATAGGACCTGTGGGAATCTTGTAGTGGGTGCTTCGAGGCCCCAGATGAGAAGGGAGACTGCAGGTTGTGTGTCTCGAATCGTCCGACTTCCTGATCTCTCCTAAGCCACCCGTGCTCTATAAGAACCCTTCTCATCTGCACCGTCCAGAGCCTGGCCTAGTGCCCATGGGCCCCCTCTGGAGTCCAGGAACCAGCTTCCCGCCCAAGAGCTCTGTCTCCCCCGCCACACACACACCCTGCAGCGCTTCCGCGTTCCTGATGACAACGCTGTTGTAACCCTCTGCAGCCCTCTGCGGGTCGGCAGCATGGAGGTCACCGTAGCCCGGGTGGAGACCAGCTGCGTCCTGGGAGGCTGGTGTCACAGACAGAAAGGGGCCAAGGCTGGGTGTTTCAGGTCACTGTTTTTTTCAGTACTGGACATCGAACCACTGGGCCAAATCCCCAGCTCTTTTTACTTGATGTTTTGTTTTGTTTTGTTGAGACACACTCTCACTCTGTAGTTCAGGCTGGCCTTCAGGCTGGCCTTCAACTTATTATGTTGCCCAGGCTGACCTTGAACTCATGGAGATCCTCCTGCCTCAGCCTCCCAAGTAGCTGAGATTACAGGCGTGCACCTCTGTGCCCGGAGGTCGCATTTCTTGTAACGGTTAAAGCACAGAGGACTTCCTCTGTCAGGTTCACTGGCCCATGGCTGGTGCTGAGGGGCACCCATCGCTGTGGATGCTCTCACAGCCCGGCCCCGTGTTTGGGTTAGGGTTAGGGTTAGGGTTAGGGAGGCCAGGGCGTGGGCACAGGCAGAGTCTAAGTGCAGAGGGCCCTGGGGGATCCAGGGGAGAGGAGGCGGAATTGGAAGGAGCAGAGGCTGGGGACTGTGGGGGGACTTGGATACCAGGCTTGTCCTGCAGGCAATGCTGGGCCCACAGTCCAGAGCAGGCAGGGACCAAGCTGGCCTGAGGAAGATGGCTTCCAGTAGAGCCCGGGAGGCCCGGTCAGGGAAGGTTCCTGAGCCCACGGCTACAGCATGGAGGAGGGCAGCCAGCGGTGGCCTGGGGAGACTGGAGAACGCCAGGGACAGGGACGGGCCCAGCCACAGCGCCAGGCTTCTGTGGGGAAGGCAGGAAGATCTACATCTACAGCCCAGCCTAGAGGACACAGGGGACCACAGTGGTCCCCGGGGTCAGCCCTGGCCTCCCTCAGCAGCCTGTGACCCTGCAGGGTTTGGGGTGAGCCCGCAGCCTTCCACCGAATTCTTCTAAGACTGGTTCCTCATGCAGGGCTGCCCAGAGCCCCAGACAGAAAGTCACCCCGGAAGTCCAGTCCAACCGTGTGTCTCCCCACGTGGCCTCAGGCTCTGCGTCCACACCACGGGACGACCCAGCCGCCTCCAGGACTGGCACAGACACCCAGGGCAGGAGGTGTGGGCATCGTGTGTTTAGCTCTGGGTCATGAGGTGGCCACGCCCTTCCAGGGCGCCCAGAGTTGGAGTTTTTATGGTGGGGACAGACACAGGTTTCCTGGGGTCAGAGCCCGAGCCTGCAGGCATGAAGGCCTGCTTGGGGATAGGCGGTGAGCACATGTCCCAGCTGTTCCAGGCAGGTGACCTCAGGCTGGTGGCCTATGACAGGACTGGTTTCTCCTATCTGAGATCGGGGTGTGACCAGGCAGGGACCCTCCTGCCCTCTGGGCTCCGGGATGCTGCCAGCAGGTTGTGACAGCCCTCAGCTGCCTTCCCTCAGGTCTCTGCAGCCATGTGGCTCTTTTTTTGTTGTTGTTTTTTCTATTGTTTTTGTTTTGTTTTGGAGACAGGGTCTCACTATGTAGTTCAGACTGGCCTTGAACTCACTATGTAACCCCAGGCTCGCCTCAAACTCAGTGGCGATCCTATTGCCTCAGCCTCCCGAGTGCTGGGATTATAGGTGTGCACTCCATGCCCAGTTTGTGTGGCTCTCTTATAAGGACATTGGTTATGGGATTAGGACCACCCTCCAGTGTGACATCGTCTGAGCCTGGTGCCATCGCAGAGACCCCAGGCCAGGTCCCATTTGCAGGCACCAGGGTAGGACTTCAGTGCGTCCTTTTGGAGGACCCAGCTCCACCCACAGTGGCAAGTGGTCCGAGCAGCCAGGACTCCATGGGCGCGGTCTCCTCTGGCTCTAACCTGAGCCAGGTGGGCCAGCGAGGTAGTCGTTGGGGGCTGCGGGTAGAAGAGCCAGATTCTGCCAGCATCGTCTCTGCCCATGACGTGGATTAAAGAGAAGAGGAGGGCCGGTGAGATGGCTCAGCAGTGTACACGCCTGCCTGGCAAGCACGAGGGCCCGAGTTCGACTCCCGGAACCCACAAAAAAAAAAAAGAAGAGGATGCAGCCTGCCCCGCCCTGTGTCCCTGCAGAGACCCACAGTCCTCCTGAGGGCTAGGAGGTCATGGAGGGCAGTGTCCCGCCCAGGCCACGTGACCTTGGGACCACATTCACCCTGGTTCCCCGAAACCCAGGATGAGAGAGTGGCACCCTCCTGTAGGGTCACTTGGCGCTCAAGGGCGGCGCTGCAGCCTGCCGGGCCCATGAAGCGCTCTGGTGTGGGGAGGCCCTGTGTCACCTCCGTCCCCAGGTAGGGGAGGCAAGTCTTGCCCAGGGAGGGATTGCAGGGAGGGTACCCCAGGGCTGGCATGGAGCCGGAGGAACTCTGGGCCAGGGATTCCCAAGCCTGGGCTCTCTCTGCCCCTCCACACCCCAGTTCCACCAGGGATCTCGCTGTACCCCGGGCACCTGTTGATAGAGCAGTTGGGGTTCTAAAACACCGGCCCTGCCAGGAGTGGTGGCTCGTGCCTGTAATCCCAGCACTCTGAGAGGCTTAGGCAGCAGAATCTCATGTTCAAAGCTAGCCTGGGGAACTTAGCGAGGACTTGTCTCAAAATAAACAATAAAAAAAAAGGTCTGGGAGCTATAGCTCAGTGCAAAGGCTAAGTAAGTAAATAAATAAATATTAAAATAAAACACCTGCCCTGGAGAGCCTTTGGGAAGCGGGTATTTGAGACCTCGCTCACAGAAGAGAAACTGAGGCGTCGAGAGGGTCTCCTGAGGTTGCATTTATGAGCCAATGTTGAGAGAGAGATTTTGCTGGCCCGACAAACCCTCGGTCTCCCCAGGACCTGGAGGAGGGAGGCTGTGAGGATTTGAAGGTTGAGGACTGGAGACCCTGCCACCACACACACACAGAGGGGCCCAAGTGGGTCCTGGGGCTCTTCTGGGAAGACGTAGGGGCTGCAGAGATCCCGTCCTTCTGTCCCCACACCTAGGACAGGGCCTGCATACAGTAAGCGCTTGTAAATGTGTCTGCGATGTTTCTAAGCTGCCAGGGCGGCAGCACAGTTTGGGTTCCCAGTGCTGCCGCTTTCTAACTTACACCCCCGGCAGGTGCTCTATCCCCACCCAGCCTCAGTTTCCCCATCCGTGACACAGGGATAATAGTTGGTCCTGGCTCCGCAGGGAAGCTGTCCTGGGGGCATCTGGAGGGCGCAGCTTTGGAGCTGGTGCCAGGCCTGGCGAGGGAGTCCCCACGAGAACCCTGTCCATGGGACGCAGTCTGTGGTGCTGGTGAGCCGCTCCTGTCCTGGACACCAGCCTCATCGCTCCCCTGCGTCCTTTTCCCCCAATGGCTGTGGCAGCACAGCTGCCCGGCCCGTGGTGCACCCGTGCCCTTGTGAATTGTCCCTCTTGCCTGCCTGCCACACAAGCAGGGGTGTCACTGTCTGTCCCAGGAGAGGGGTGCCGCACTGTGAGGTATGGAGCGCACTCCCAGCTGCTCTGAGGGGTCCTGGGCAGACTTTGGGGCGGCACCACTGTCTGCCACCAGGGGGCAGACTGCTGCACCTGGGAGGAGGCCCAGGGGCTGTGCTAAGGGGACAGGGACAGGGACAGGCACTGGACGGGGCTCTCTCTCTGCTCAGCTGGCCGCGCTTAGCCTCAGCTCCGCCACTTGGTGGCTCTGACTTCTGGCAGGTGGCTCAGTTTCTCTGTAAAACAGACCCTGTCACCCCCAACTCAGCAGCCCCGTGGGGACCAGACAAGGCAGTGGGCCTAGGTGCCACCCCCTGCGCCCCCACCCCAGGCAGGGCCCATCCTGAGCTGGCCCCATCTGGGGAGGCTGTGTTCCCCTTGATCGGCCTGGGGAGAGGGGCTGATGACATGGAAATGGCGGACTTGTCCCCATGGACTAGAAGTCCGAAGGTCTTGTACTGTCCCTTCTCATCCCCAGGTGCCAGGTCAGTTCAGGTCCCAAGTTCCTGATTCCTGGAGTTCCTGGGGACCCTGGGTTTCCTGTAGCAAAGTCCTGGTGCTGCAACTGTCTGAGGGTCAGCGCTGTCCCTGTACCGCGCCCTGAGGATGAAACCCAGCGCCGCGGACACCCAGGGACTAAAAGCTTCGGGGTTGGGGATCGCGTGGCCCGGGAGGGTGTCAGGTTCTCTCCCTGGCAGAGAGTCCTGTGCAGCTTCTAAGGGAGAGGGGCCCTAATCCTCGATCCCACCCATCTTCCTGACCTGGTGACAGGGCCACCCAGCCAGGGGCTCACCTGGGGACACTGGGTCTCCCTTGGTGACTCGGGTCCTGTGTCAGTTCCCCATGCCCCTCTGGCCAGGTCCTGCAAAGAGAGAGGATGCAGGTCTGCCCTGGGGGCACTCTCCGGCTGTGGGGGTGTGAGCCTGTCCCTTGTCTCCTACATCCTTCCCCAGGGGGTAGTTTTCTTCCCAGAGTCCTGGGCACAGATAAGCCCCAGCCAGGGCCACCCCATAGCACAGTTACCCAGTCCCCGGCCCACTCCTCAGGCCCAGTGGGAGGCATCAGTGGGCATGGGGGGCCCAGTGGACGCCGGCTCATGGGGCAGCTCCATGCTGGCCCAGGAGGCCATGTGTCCCCTGATGCTTCCGGGAGCCAGGCTGGGGGCTCTGCCGGCCCCGCCGTCCTCAGACCCAGACTGCCAGCAGCTGGGCTTAGGGTTTTCTCTTTCCAGCACCGGAAGCCCCCGAGGGCTGAACACATGTAGGGGCTGAATCGGGCCCTTGACTCCCCACCTGTCCCTTGCTCTGGGGAGTTGTGACAGCTGTCGCCTCCCTGCCTCTGCCTTCGATTTCCAGCCCCCAGGAGCTATGCCATTTCTGCCTGCCCCAGGCCCAAGAATGGCAACACCTTTGCCCCTGCATCTCTACCGCACACTTGGCACTGGGCTGGTGACGTGGACAGATCCTACACAGCTGGGGACGGGCCAGTCCCTTATGGTGGCCTGGAGAGCTCTTCCAACCCCTCAGCTCCTCCCACCTCCCATACCTTGCTGCATCCCCGGCCCCTTCCCATGAGGACCCCAGACCCCAGTCCTCTCTATCCTTCCCCTGGCTCCCTGCTGGGCTGCCCTTGCCGCGAGCTCCCTCTTCCCCTCTGATTTCTCACTCGGGGTCACCCAGCCTCCCCCACCCCCATCCCCTGCCCTTACACCAGGGACAGTGATGTGACTCAGTGTCCCAGCTGTGCATTGAGCATTGTACACAGCACTGTCACCAACGTGGTCTAATTTACCCCTCTTTCTCCCATGAGAGAAACATGTATGCAGCCATTTGACCAAATACCTAAAAAGCACCTACTGTGTGCTGTGCCTGTGGGAGGGAGCACTGGACTAGCAGCAGTCCCTGCCCACCTGGTTATGGCAGAGAGTGGGAAAAGACATCAGCTAGCAAGAGGGAAGAGGAAGACAGAAAAGCGGGAGACGACCTATGACCTTCATCAGAGGACATTCGGGGGGTCGGAGAGGGCAAGCAGATCTGAAGGCCTATTAGGGCTCATATCTAGATGTCCCCCTAAAGCCTCCTGAGGTCATGGTCGGGGCCTTTGGGAGTTGACTGGATCACGGGGCTCATAGCTGACTTGTGGGGCCTGGCAAGTCGCTGTGGGTGTGAGACAGAAGTTTAACTCACTTCTCAGCTCCTCCTTTCCACTCTCTGCTTCCTGTCCACCATGCTGTAAGCAGCTGTCCTCCGCCATGGCCCTCTTCCATGCCATCCTGCCTTGGATCCATCCAACCACACAAGGACTGAGATGTGAGCCAAAATAAACCTCTCCTAGGGGTGTTGGGTATTGTGTCCCAGCAATGAAGGAGTGAGACAGGATTTTGGCACCAGAGAAATGGGGTCATTGCTGTAACATTACGTACCTGACCATGTGGTTCAGTAGCCTTGGGAACTTCTCAGAAGGAGTCTGAAATAGTTTGGAGGAGCAGCCCTAGAATACCATGAGCCGAGCGTGACAGGAGATGCTGGTCAGAGCGCAGAAGACCAGAATGCCGAGAAAGACACAGACAGGGAGACAGAAAGGCAGTAAAGACCAGACCTGGGAGGCTTCCACTGGGAAGGACTCCATTGGCAGTTGGACTCCAGGCTGCGCGTGTTATGCTCTGGTATAAAATTTGTCTACATTTTGTTCATGTCCTGAGACTTTGTGGGAGACTGAGGTTAAGGGTGGCTGATTAATCTGGAGGAGGATATTTCAAAGCAGTCCAATGTTCATGCTGTAGCTTGGGTATGGTTTATATTGAAAATCAGGAGCAAAAAGTCCATTTGAAAAGTTTCCCATTTCCCCAGAAAGGAAGGGCTTGCACATTTGGAGCAGAGGAGAGCTTGGTTGCCAAAAAGATTAGCAGTAAAAAGAAACCAAGTACTTTACAACAGGCCAATAGAAAAATGGCCTGAGTGCATCACAGCAACCAGCAAGACCACATCCTTCGCAGGCTGGGAGTTTCAGTGGTAAAAGACTTTGCTTTGAGAAGAGAGCCCCAGGGCACCTTGCTCTAGAAGGGCCACCTAAGGAATTCATTCACAGTGCTCAGTCAGCCAGGCACTCGGAGACCTCTGCAGGCCTGATTCAAGGAGGCCTGGCTACTGCTGCAGCTGGTGGCAGACATTGGCATCATCCACATGGTGCTGGTTTTGCAGGCATAAAGAATACAGGGGTTGTGGGGTTGGGAGGCTTCCATCCAGATTTCAGAAGAAGGCCTGGGAGGCCAGGCTGTGTGCCCCTGAGAAGGCAGTGCATTCAGCCAAATGTGCAGTGGAGATTGCAGGAAGTTGGAGAAGCCAGGAACATGGACCATCTGAGGAAAGCCACAGGGACTGAGCAAAGCCAGCCCAAAGAGGCCATGAGGGCTACAACCACCAGCAATGCCGTAGGGGCAGGGCCACCAAGCCCTTTGGAATTCACATCTCCTTGTCACAACTTGCTCCCCTGTACTGGACATGGGAATACAAGATTTTATGTTTGCCTCTCTGGGTTTTGGTCTGTTTGTTCCCATTTGTTGCTGTTCTTCCCTTTTGAAATGGAAACGTTTACTCCGTGCCATTGTTTAAAAAGTGTTCAACTTTTGAATTTTTACAGGGGCTCACAGCTAAGAGTTTGCCTTAAACCTCAGGGAAGACTTTGGACTTAGACTTTTTAGAATGCTAAAACTGTTAGGACTTTGGCAACTCTTAGAGATAGACTAAATGCATTTTGCATAAAGAGGTGTGCATGAGTCTTTCAGGGGCCATGGGCACAATGTTATGGTTTATGTCTAAATGTCCCCACATGTTTGATTTAAGGGCCAGGGATGTAGCTCAGCGTCACAGCGCCTGCCTGGCAAGCACAAGGTCCTGAGTTCAATTCCTGGTACAAAAAAAAAAAATTGGATTTGGGGGCTTATAGCTGACTTGCTGCTAGGAGATGAAGCGGGTCCCTGTGGGCGTGGCCTGAAAGGTTATATCTCCCTTCCTGGCTCCTCCCTTCACTGTCTACTTCCTGTCCACCCTGCCGTGAGCAGCTGTCCTCTGCCATGCCGTCTTGCTTTGGAGTCAGCCATCTGTGGACTAAAATGTGAGCCAAAATAAACCTCTCCTCCCTTACATTGTGGGTGTGTCAGGTATTATGTCCTAGCAACAGGGGAAACGACCAAGACAAGACCCCTTCAAGGATCGGGCTGCTTGGCTCCTCAGCGCTGTGGGACTCAGGGAGCACGTGGGTGTCTGGGCAGCTTGGGCCACCACAAGGGGAGGGCTGGTGAGGCCACCTGTTTGGCCAGGAGGGGTTGGCAGCCCAGGCCAGAGAAGCCAGCAGCTGGGGGATTGTGGGGAGCAGATAGAGTCAGGAGGTGTGTCTAAGGGGGGGCGTGGTCACCAGGGTAGACCCAGGTGCCATTGAAGGACAAAGAGGAGGGACCCACGGGTCTCACAAAGTCGCTGCCCCGGGACATAGCCCTATTTCGTTTTGGTCTGGTTTGGTTTTTAGCGACAGGGTCTCTCTATGTAGTTCACGTTGTCCTCAAACTCCTGGCAGTCCTCCTATCTCAGCCTCCCGAGTGCTGGGATTACAGGCGTGCACCACCACGCTTGCTCTACATAGTCCTCTTTTGGGCCAGGGGGAGCTGCTGCTGCTTGTGATCCACCCCTCTACCTCCCAGGTGACTTTAAATTGTCATAGTCATATCTTTTCAAAGACGATTCAGTGATTCTTGGGTACTTTTATGTCACTTTTTTTTTTTTTTTTTACAAGGGTGAGGGAGGACATCCTTGTCCAACTCTAACTGGTTTGGGATTTGAACCTACTGTTGCTGTCCCGTCCGTCCCTGAGCAGGTGTGACTGCAGAGTGTCCAAGAAGGCCCCTTTCCCGTCCCCTTGAGTGGCGGTCCCTAGCAGTGCCCAACACAGGAGAGTTTATACTGCATGGACACGCCTGTCAGGGCCAGCACTTGGATCCCGCTTTACTGACAGGAGCTGAGGCCACCCCAGGTCCCTGCTCCAGGTCCCCAGGTCCCCAGAATGCCTCATCCTTCCAGCTCAGGGACTGGCAGGTGCCTCCTCTGTTGTCCCCAGCCTGGGCCTCCCTGGGATTGGAGAGGAAGTAGGGAGCTGGGCCCTTCCTGGCTGTCAGCTCACAGTGGCACACATGGCTCTCAGTCTGGGGTGACAGGTTTGGTGGGAGACTCTTGGGGTCCTCATTTATGGCTGTGCCTCCTACAACGAAGTAATGTGTGGCGCATAGTAGGCGCTCAGGAAATGCCGGTCAGTTTGATCTGAAGGATGATTCCTTAATGCCTCTTTGGCATTCTTCTTTCGGTTTTGATTTTCGTCTTTTGTTTTCTTTTGTTTGAGACAGGGTCTCAGGACAGTAGTCCAGGCTGGCCTTGAACTCACTATGCAACCCAGGCTGGCCTTGAACTTTTCAGTGATCCTCCTGCCTCACCCTCCCAAGTGCTGGGATTACCGGCGTGTGCCAGCACACTGGGCATTTTTGTTTTTTCTTTTTTGAGACAGGGCCTCTATGTGTAGTTCAGATTGGCCGTGAACCCACTGTGCAGCCCTGGATTTTGTTTTTTGGTTTTTGGTTTTGTGAGATAAGCTCTCACTATGTAGTTCAGGCTGACTTTGAACTCACTGTGTAGCCCGGGCGGCCTCAAATGTGTGGCAAACCTCCTGCCTCAGCCTCCTGAGGAATTACAGGCCTGTATCACCCTAGCTGGCTAAGGCTCTCTTGCATTCTGCTGGGTCCCCCAGACCCTGGGACCATTCCTGTCCCCCTGTCCTAAGGAGTGGGCAGGACAGCCTTGGGGGCATCCCAGAAGCTGGGGGCTGGGCAGGGCTCTGTGAGGATTGCAGGACCTTGGGCAAGGTTATTCATCCTGTGAGTCCCAGTTTCCTCAGCTGGGGGAGTAATCTTTGTCTCATGGAGGGAGGCTCCCCGAGGAACTTCTATGTGCTGTCAGACCAGGAAGCACAAGGCCCTGCCCTCCCCATGTGGGGTCTGGCCAGGGGGATTTAGGAGACCCCCCTGCCTCTCCAGCCCAGGGGCAGCAGCAGTAGCAGGCTGGGCTCCACCCTGCGAGGGGGCCCTCCTTCAACCGCAGTCCAGACATTGGCTTGGCGTGCCAGGCCAGGCCAGCTCCTGGCCAGAAACCCCCACACCCCACCCATCTGAAGGCCTTTGCCCAAGGTCTTCGCGAGAACCGCTCAGGAGCCTGCGCCCAAGAGAAGGGGTCTCAGGGGACCTTTGTGGGCACAGCCTTTTCCGGGTGGACAGAGGCGTGGGGTGACTGCGTGAGGCCTTGATGGGGGAGGTGTCTCTGGCTCCTGGTCACTGCATGGTGTGGGTGTGGGTGTGACCTCAATGTCCAGGGCGGGTCAGCTTCCTCTGGGCACGTGTGGCCCTCGGAAGAGGGGAGGGGGCCCGATCGTAACCCCTAAGGCCAGACCGACCTCTCCGCGGCCACCTTGGGCGCCTGGAGGCCGACCCCACCCCCAGCTGGTAGCCCCGCCCAGCTGGTAGCCCCGCCCCGCCCGAGCCCCACCTTAGTCGGGCCCTCGTCCCGCCCCCGGGCCGACGTGGGCCCCGCCCCAGTCCCAGCCCCTCCCTCTCGGCCCCGCCCCTCGGCCCCGCCCCCGCCTGCGTTTGCGCCGGGCCGGTGCGGCGCGCGCTCCACGCTGTCCCGCTCGGCGATGATTAACCCGGCGGGGCGGCCGGCGCGCGGCCCGGGGCGGAGGCGCAGGCCCGGGGCGGGACCCCGTGGGGCCGCTCGGCTTCCTGCTCTCGCCCAAGTTTCCTCGTAGAGCGCGCAGCGCCGGCCGGGCCGCCGCGCGGCGCGGCGTGGCGTGGCGCGGCGCGCGCGTGGGCGCTGGCCGGCCGCCGGGGTCACTATGAGGACTCTCCGCAGGTTGAAGTTCATGAGTTCGCCCAGCCTCAGTGACTTGGGCAAGAGAGAGCCGGCCGCCGCCGCCGGGGACGAGCGGGGCACGCAGCAGCGCCGGGCCTGCGCCAACGCCACCTGGAACAGGTGAGGGGCGCGCTGGGGGCGGGGAGGGGCGCGGGGGGCGGGGCGCTGCGCGGGCCCCCCCCTCCCGGAGCGGCCGGGGAAGTTCTGCGCCGCGTGTTCCGGAGCCGGGACCGAGCACCCGGTGAGGGGGACCCCGCGCCGACCCCCGACCCCCACGCCTGCGCCCCGCGCCCCGGAGAACCCGCAGGTACGGCAGGAAGTGTCTCCCATTTCGCAGATGAGCTGACGCGCCCCGGGCCCCGGCGGGGAGCGCACTTCCTGTGCCCGCGTGGGGGCTCCGTGGGTGGGGGGCGCCGGTTCCCTGAGGGGACCCGGCCCTCCAGGCCGCCGTGGGGCGCGGAAGGGCCGGGCGTTCCTTGGAGGACCCTCCCTCCCTGGGGCGATCAGGACCCAGGGACGTGGGCAGCCCCTCCCCCAACCCTGTCTCGGGAGCCAGAAGGGGAGGGCTTACTTCGCGGGATTCCCCCGTGGTCTGCTCAGAGGCCTCTTCAGAAAAGGGCAGCTCCACCAAAAGGGACAGAGGGGCTGCTTGGGGTCTGCGGGTGCTGTCCCCACCCCCACAGGCGCCAGATGCTCCACCGGCTGTGGTCTGGGCCACCGGCATCCCAGCTGCCACTTGGACACGTGTCTTTTCTGTGTATCCACTCCTTCCCAGCATCCTGGTGGGCACCAGGCGCCAGCTGGGCCCCAGTGTACACTCAGGGACGGGGCAGAACAGGGTCGTGCTTGCTTATCTTCTGTCCTCCAGAGTCCCAAACTGAGCAAAACGGGGCGGGGGCAGTGCGGGAGGTGGACCTTGGTTAGGGAGTCCTGGTGGCCTGAGATTGCCCAGTGTCTGGTCTTTTTCCTCCTGAAGTACTGAGGAGATAGAGGTCGTCGCACACGTGTTTCTTGCTGTGCTTTAGTGGAAAGAGCCAGACAGACTTAGTTCAAATCCCAACTTTGCTTCTATTCCGTTGTGTTTTGAGTGAGTCAGTTGAAGTCTCTGGTCCTCTATTTCTTTATCCATAGAATGAGTGAGTAATGATGTCTGCTCACTGTCAGGGGCTGCCTCCAGGTTACACGTGGAGACTCATAATACAGCCCTCAGCGTGGTGCCCAGCGTGGAGTAGGTGCTCTGTG